>JAEDXJ010000086.1:0-93623 GCA_023014345.1 Galerina sulciceps
CTCACCCTTCGCGATTTCTAGCCAAGACCCGCGGATAGCCGAGTGTCGAGGCTTGAGAGGCTGACCGTCAGCCCCAAGGAGATCGTAGAAACGATTCCCCTACCATTGGCACGGAACTCGTGAGTCCAAGTATCCGTCCTGAGTTTATCCGCTGCAGACGCAGCCGGTCAATGGAATTCTTGGGTTTGACCCCAGAGGAATGCGCAGCGAGCACGCATAATCATGAGCCTCCTTATGTATCTTCCACTCCAACTTGGAAGGAACATACACAAAGAGAGTTGACGGTCTGGATCGTTCGAACCATTGCCGCAAGCCTGCAGACCGCGAGCGATGCCCTTGGCCTGAATGAATAGAAGGATCCACTGACGACGGCCGAAGCCATCGAGTCAGTGAAAAACGATACCCCAATGTCATCACGAATTGCTTCGCATATGCCATAGCGGATGGCGGCGAGCTCTGCATCATTAGCAGTAACATCGCCTGCAGCGCGACGAGACCGTTTTGTCTCTTTGCCACTGCGGAAGAGGATCACCGCGGCCGTAGCCTGAAGATCACCTCCAAGGGGTCGGCTGCCATCAGCCGCCACCACGATTGTGCCCAGTACCGACTGGTCCGCCAATACTTGGTCTAAATGTTCCTTCCGGCGAGCCAGAGAGGCCACGGGGTCCTCTTTGTCACGCTGAAAGTCGTCGAATATGATCTGGCTTGCGTACAGATCCATGAGTCGATCACCCGGCCGCGAGTCCGGGTTAAAGGGGTGAAGTTCTTCACGGAGTTCATCCGGAAGTGCGAGATCGGCCTCTTGGAGGGCACTATGAACCATAGCACGCCTCGTTGGAGGGAGTTTTTCGATGGACAGCTCGTGAGGAGTCATCTCGCCGAGATTCGATCCGGACATGAATGCGCGGATTGGGTGTGTGGACGTAAGGGTGCCCACCCGCAACCGGCCTCTTGTACCAAGGCGCCGGAGCAGGATATGTATCGGAACCAGGCCAGCGAGGGCCTCGATTGCGGGGTTGGGAGAGGTGCGGAAGGCACCTGTGATCCAGATAGCAGCTTTACGCTGCATAGAGTTGAGGATTTTAAGGATGCCTTTGCATTTGGCTCCCTTAAAATACCACATAGAGTATCCGTACGCAATGGGAATGACGCACGAACGGTATACAGGCGCTTGTCGAGGGGTTGCAAGCCACGTGTAGAAGAACCAAGCATTTTCATCGCCTTGATAGACGAGATCGCCTTGGTTGAGTAATACTCACATGCTCCTCGAAGGTGAGCTTGCGATCGAAATAGAAGCCCAAGTAGCGCCAAAATGGCTTGGGTTTCAGAGGGGTCTCACCGGTGAAGGGCGCATAGCCCAAGTCGATGGAAGGAGCGTCAAACGATTGCGACCTATCGAAGTGAAACGCTTCAGATTTGTCGTGCTCGAGGACGAGTGCGAATTTGGTGAAGAGGTTGTATATAACTCCATATGCATTCGAAAGCGCAGTGCAGTTACGTACAAGGGATTTGGACTGGACTATAAGAGTTCCATCATCCACGTAAGAGAGAAGAAACACGCCGATCGCGAAGAAATGCTTCTCGAACAGGCGCATGATGGGGGCCAGGTACAGGGCGGACAGGACAGGGGACAAGGCAGAGCCCTGACCGACGCCTACATCCGCGCTGTGCTTCCCCGAAGTGAAGGAGTTCCACGAATAAGAAGTGGAACGACCCACGAGGTAAGAGGCGAAGAACCGAACTAAATTGTCCGGAAATCCCAGCTTCTTGAGAATAGCCACGAGGACCTCATGGTTTAAAGAGGGGAAGAACTGAGCGAGGTCGAAAGCGACCACGCTAGTCTTAAGTCCCTTGGCCCATCCTGCGCGCACCATGTGCACGAGAATGAGTCCCGCGTCCTCGGTGGAGCGCTGCCGCACTCCCCCGATTTGGTTTGGATGAAAGACGCCGGCAGCAACGCCGTCGAATTGAATGCGGTTCGAGAGCATCTTCTCGAACAATTTGCCAATAGTATTTAATAATACTATGGGCCTAAACGCCTTGGGGGCAGAATAGGAAGGCTTGCCCGGCTTCGGAATGATCACCGAGCGAGACTCCTTGAAGTGCGAGGGCCAGTGTCCAACGGACAGGCAGCCATTTGCGAGTGAGAGGAAGAAGTCGACAATGTCGTCTTCTTTGCACATAATCTTGAGGTGCCTCCACCCGATATGATTGGGTCCGGGGCTAGAAGTGTTGGAACAGGACTTGAGAGCGTCCCGGAGTTCCAATTGTGAAAACGGAGACCACGTACGGACAGGCATGTCCGGTAGTTCATCCAGGGGAGAGAGGTCAAACTGCCGGTCAGAGGCAGAGTTATAGTCCCATGGAGCGCATCCCAAAGTTGATCCATGTCATGACACGGATTGCCTTTGTATTGGATGGCTTCACAGGGAGGAAGCTTGCGCGGTTGGATCCAAGCCAAGATCCCAGCGCGCTTGTTAGTGCTTGCAATTTCCCCGATTCTTTGGTCGAAGAAGGAGCGCTTAGCCTTTTTGCAGGCTTTGCGAAAAGATTTCCAGTTATCGGGAGTTCTATCCTCCCTATAATTGGCGAGTGCCTCGCTGCAAGAATCGGACCACCACCGTTTCGAGCGCTTGGTAACTTTGACTCTCTGGAGCACTTTCCCATGCTGCAGAGAACACCGCGCGACTGCCGAAGCCGTCTCGTTGATGCTGTCAATGGAATCGAGTTCCTCCGGCACGTCTAATTGCCGGATCAAACCCACGATGTGAGCCGCAAAAGCTTCTTGATCTTCTGCGTCGGATTTGATAGATCTGCGATTCGCAATGGGAATCGCCGATGGAACCAAGACAAGAGATGAGATCGGGTAATGATCCGCATCTCCGATGAGATCCTCCCGGCGTGTGACGTCTGATGCGATCGTCCGATCCAGGGGAACAAACACGAGGTCAATGACCGTAGGTCGAAATCCCTCGATTCGCGGAACGTGAGTCGGACCCGGGTTCACAAAAGATGCAAGCCCTAGGCCCAGCTCTGCCGCCGAGTCAATAAGTGAGGCTGCGTGCCCTGGATGTCCTCGAACATCAGGGTCCCACTCCCTCGAGTGTGAGTTGAAATCCCCGCCCATATAGATAAAGGGGGGAAGGCTTTCGATGTGCTTTTCAATATAATTGATAGCGGTGTGCTGATCATCGGAATAGACGTTCATGAGATGGACAGCGCCTTCAGTAGCGAAGAGGCTGAGGATTAAGATGTCCCGATGGTCAATGAGATCACGGCGCATCGAGGGACGGTACTTAGCCAGCCTGTGAGACACATAGGCCATCACACGCGGGCGGGTACTGCTTACATCAGCGCGTCGAAATTCGTGCTGACAGCGGGCTCTCCAATGAGACCAAGTTGTTTGTAGCAGTTTGCCCTGGGGGTCGCTGACTAACCTCAACTGGCTTTGGAAGCCGAACCATGGGCAGCCACTCTGGATGGAGCGGTGCACCTATAACGTCATCTCCCTCTAGATTAGAGGTGGATGGTGCTTGTCTTACAATCCGCCAAGGCGGTTCCTGTATGAACAACACGTCGAAAGATGTATTATATTTTCGAGGATGGTATCTACGGCAGTCACAGACTTCGCGCAGTTAAAAGAACACCCTAATTTCCCCGCTCTCCAAAAGTCCTGTGTCTCGCGACTCATTCATTTCTTCTGAGGGGGTGTGTTAGAGCGTGAAAAATGACGAGACTTTGAAGCTCGTACCTTTCGATATTCCTCAGCGCCCACTGCGGATCAAAGCGGTGGCTCCAATACTTGCTTCTTGGAGTCAGCCCGGTGCTCTTGACCACAGTTGGGGCATCGAGGGGGGTGGGGGCATTCCTCGCCAGCGGGAGTACCGACTTTGGGAGGCTTGGCCTTAGGGTTGGGGGCGCAGCACGGCGCCGTGTCCCTATGCTGTTCCAGGCGGTGAGGACCGGAGCAGTGTGGGCAGACAACTCGAGGCGCACGACACGCCATGTGGACATGGCCCCACCTCCAGCCGAGTGCAGGGGGGAGCCGCGTTTCTCCGCTGTGCGAATGCGCAGGGGGAAGCCGTGGTACATGATGGAGCGACCATTCAGCTCCCGGGCATTCTTGCCGGTGCTGGTGTCCCATATGTCGAAAAACGCAGTCCCGAAGCTAGCCTTGGGAGACTGCTTCACGATGCGGACGGGTCCTGCAAAGGACATGTGTTCGAGCCAGGCTGGGGACTCCGTAATGGCTTCCTCAACTGACTCGGGGGTGATGAGCCTGGGGGTACCGTCCTCCAGGAGTCCATCGTATAAGGGGACGTCCAACACCCTAAGGAAGGATTTGGACGCTGGGAGGCCCACCCAGATGTTCTCCTGGGCTGGGAAATGGTGGAGAAGGTAGCCGCAGATGTAGGCTATCTCCAGATTGGAGGCGACCTGGGTCGTCCCAAGAGAAATCCCATCGTAGGCCAGGCCTACAGACAGAATGCGCATTTGGGAGAGGTTCCGCTCTTGGAGCATGCGGTTTAACCCTTCCCAGGTTTGGTGTCGGTCGAGACTCGGAGGAGGACGACCATCAGACCAGGTAGCAAGCACCTGATTGTGGCGCGGGCCACGAGAGGTGAAAGACGGCGCTGCCTTCTTCTGCTTTTTGGGAGCAGGAGTGGCAGGGCGAGGGTGGTCCCGGGGTAGGCCGCGGGATGGGGGGGCAGATGGAGGCTTCGCCGCCATCGAGGAGTAACTCCTCTTATTCGGCTTGGTCTTCATGTTGAGGGGAGGGGGAGGCTTCGCCTGCATCCTCTGGAAGTGGACCACCGGCTGTTTAGGCTGGGGTCTGGGGGGGATAGCCGTGTTGGGAATGGCCTTGGGCTTTGCGGGCGCCATGACAACATCCGGCGCACTCCCTTGCGGTTTCGAGATGGGCCTCTTCCCTGTGGACGGCGCGGGCGCAATGTCCGGCGGTCCAGAGGGGAGGGCGGGGGCGGGGGCCTTGCCTCGTCGGCGGGGCTTGACCTCCTGGAAGGGGACCCCGAGTTCGTCTCTGAAGCGATCTACGATCGACTTGACAGAGCCGTCGTCGGCGGTCATGGGTGTCTGAGCGAGCTCAGAGTTGAGAAAGCTCCAAGCGAACTTGGTAGCATTCTCGGCAATGGTCCTCCAGTCGTCTGGCTTGACCTTGGAAGCGTCGTCTGGGCGTTTAACCGCATAATCGATCCAGTCGGCGAGTTGTAGTATGGCTGAACTGGCGGCTTCTCCGTCCCACACCCAGTTGTCCCTGAAAGTCAAGTACAGCTTTGAGGCGTCGTCCAGCTCGGTAAAACGTTCGTGACGGGTTGGTTCACCCGCACTAGGAGTTTCACCCATCTCAACGTCCGGTGCGGCCGATACAGATGGTGTGAGAGATGGAGGCGGAACAGGCGTCTGAGAACGACTGTTCGACGGTCCGCGGAGTGGGGCCTTGTTTTTTTTTTTTTTTTTTTTAAATCAACAATTTATATACCGGTGCGCGATAGCAGTCCGGTCGTAAAAATACACACGATTGTAACTAAGAGTGTCCGTTTGAAGCCCTACTAAGCCGAAACCTTTCGAAGCCCCGCCCTTCTCCTTTTCGCCCGCACGAACGCATTCTCACAGAAATACCGCAGCGGAACGCGGGGATCGTAACGTGATTCCACGCCGAACGAGCCCGATTCGACGCGCCTTGACGAGATTGACCACCAGTACTAAGCCAGTGGTTCGGTAGTGACGACGCGAGCTAACTGCGTTCGCCAGAAAGGAGACGCGGATGCGTCCCGAGGCGCCTCTCCCTGCTAGTCTCGTAGCCCCCAAGTTGTCCGACAGAGGCCTGAATCCCCTGCGAACGCCGAAGCTCGGCACACGAGTACAGGTCCACACCTGACGGGACTGGCCAACCTCTGGCAGAGGGTTGGACGCAGTGGGGATGGAACTACCTTCCCCCGTTGGGGTTGCCCCCGCGATTACCGCCATTTCACAGTGTACCCCAGACGAGAACTGGATTTGCCCCAGGCCGCACCAGCAAGACACTAATGCCGGGCCCCCCCGGTTCCAAAGAGTGGGGAGCCCGGCACGTTTCAACCAACACCCGCAGGATCAGGTCGAAATGCAAAGGCGAGAGGGTTCGCCTTTAGCCAATTGTATAGTTGCCAGATGCGCCGAGGCGCATCCAAGACCCCTACGATTTTATTCGGGTGCCGAGGGCAGCCGTTAAAGATGTGCTCGCGGGTTTCTTGAGGGAATCCGCACGGGCAGGCGGCTGTATCAGCCAAGTTGAACCGATGAAGGTATTCACCGATGGGTGCGTGTCCAGTTATACACTGGGCAGCACGCGCGAAGAGCTGGGGGCTCTGTCCTTGCGCAATTTCAAGCCAAGACCCGCTATGCGCGGCATGTTTTGGCTTGAGGGGCGTACCGTCGTAGCCCAGGAGGTCGTAAAAACGAGCACCCCTATCATTGGCACGGAACTGGTGAGTCCAGGTGTCCGTCCGTAATTTGTCGGCGAGAGATCTCATCCGATCAATAGAATTCTTGGGTCTTATCCCAAGAGGAATGCGCAACTCCCTTGCATAGTCATGCGCTTGCTTGTGTATGCCCCACTTCAGACGAGAAGGGACATACACGAATAATAATTGCCGCTCGGGGTCCTCCTCGAACCACGGCATCAGAGACTTGCAGACCGCGAGCGAATGCGCTTGGCCTGAATGAATGGAAGGATCCACTGATCGACGAGCTGAAGACATCGAATCAGTGAATATACAAATGATACCAATATCTGGCCGGATAGCGGCGCAGATACCGTATCGGATAGCAGCGAGTTCTGCGTCGTTTGCAGTAACATCGCCTGCGGCACGACGAGATCTTTCAATCTTATTGCCGCTGCGGAAGAGGATCACGGCCGAGGTGGCCTGAAGTGCTCCTCCCAGGGGACGGCTGCCGTCAACCGCCACCACGATGGTGCCAAGTTCTGAGCGGTCGCCCAGCACCTTGTCAAGATATTGACGACGAGCCTCCAAGGAAGCCTCGTCGTCTTCCTTGTCGCGCTTAAAATCGTCGAACAGGACCTGGCTTGCAAACCGGTCCATAAGGCGGTCTCCTGGACGGGAGGCCGGATCCATAGGGTGCACTTCCTCGCGAAATTCATCAGGGAGAGCGAGATCAGCCTCCTGCAGGGCGGTATGAACCATACTACGCCTTGCAGGGGACAGCTTTTCGACTGACAACTCGTGGGGAGTCATCCGTCCAAGGTTTGACCCAGACATGAAAGCCCGGACTGGGTGAGTGGGCGTAAGGGTGCCCACTCGCATCCTCCCTCGTGTGGAGAGACGGTGCAAGAGAATTGGGAACGGGACGAGACCAGCAAGGGCCTCGGCCGCCGCGTTTGGAGTGGTGCGGAACGCACCAGTAATCCATAGAGCAGCTTTACGCTGCATAGAGTTGAGGATTTTAAGGACGCCCTTGTTACGAGCACCCTTAAAATACCACATAGAGTACCCATATGTGACTATAGGAATGACACATGAGCGGTAGAGGAGGCGCTTGTCAAGTGGTTGCAAGCCCCTGGTGGAGGACCCAAGCATTTTCATCGCCTTAAGCGAGGAAATTGCCTTGGTAGAATAGTATCTCACATGCTCATGGAAAGTGAGCTTGCGATCAAAATAGAAGCCCAGATAGCGCCAAAACGGCTTGGGTTTCAGGGGGGTGTCACCAGTGTAGGGCGCATAGCCCAAGTCGATGGAGGGGTTTTCGTCCGAGCGCGATCGATCGAAGTGGAAAAACTCCGTCTTGTCGTGCTTGAGGACGAGTGCGAACTTCTTAAACAAGTCGAATATGACTCCGTATGCATTGGCGAGCGCATTGCAATTACGGATGAGTGATTTGGATTGGAATATTAAAGTTCCATCATCCACATATGAGAGAAGAAACACACCTATTGCGAAGAAATGCTTCTCGAATAGGCGCATGATGGGGGCCAGGTATAGAGCGGAGAGGACAGGGGACAAGGCAGAGCCCTGACCGACGCCAACGTCCGCGCTACGCGATCCCGAGGTGAAGGAGTTCCACGAATACTTTGTGGATCTCCCTACAAGGTAGGAAGAAAAGAAGCGGACTACGTTGTCCGGGAATCCTAGCTTCCGAAGTATTGCCATGAGGACCTCATGGTTAAGAGAGGGGAAGAACTGAGCGAGGTCGAAAGCGACGACACTAGTCTTGAGTCCCTTGGCCCACCCTGCGCGCACCATGTGCACCAGGATGAGACCAGCGTCCTCGGTGGAGCGCTGTCGCACCCCACCAATTTGATTTGGATGAAATACATCAACGGCGACGCCGTCGAACTGTATGCGGTTCGAGAGCATTTTCTCGATAAGTTTTCCAATAGTATTTAATAATACTATGGGCCTAAACGCTTTAGGGGCAGAATAGGAAGGCTTTCCCGGTTTGGGTATGATAACCGACCGCGATTCCTTAAAGTGGGAAGGCCAGTGGCCAACCGACAGGCAGCCATTGGCAATCGAAAGGAAGAAGTCGACAATGTCGTCTTCCTTACAGATCATCTTCAAGTGCCTCCACCCGACATGGTTGGGTCCAGGGCTTGAGGTGTTCGAGCAGGACTTGAGAGCGTCTCGAAGTTCCAGTCGGGAAAACGGTTGCCAAGACCTAGCAGGAAGGTCCGGCAGTTCGTCCAGAGGAGAGAGGTCGAACGGCCTGTCCGACGCTGCATTATAAGTGCCATGAAGCGCATCCCAAAGGTCGTCCATGTCGTGACACGGATTCCCCTTATATTGGATTGCTTCACAGGGTGGGAGCTTGCGCGGTTGGATCCAAGCCATGAGATCCCAAGCGCGCTTGTTTTCGCTCGCAATTTCTCCAATGCGATGATCGAAGAAGGTTCGCTTCGCCTGTTTACAGGCTTTGCGGAAGGTTTTCCAGTTCTCGGGGGATCTCTCCTCCCGGTACCTGGCCAGTGCTTCACTGCACGAATCGGACCACCACCGCTTCGAGCGCTTCGTGACTTTGACCTCTCTGGAGCACTTATCCCATGCTGCAGAGAACACCCGCGCGACAGCCGAAGCCGTCTCGTTGATGCTGTCAACGGAGTCGAGTTCCGCCGGCACGTCTAATTGCCGGATCAGACTCATGATGTGGGAAGCGAAGGCCTGTTGGTCTTCGATGTCCGATTTGATCGACCGGCGACTCTCAATGGGAATCGCCGATGGAACCAAGACAAGGGATGAGATCGGATAGTGATCTGCATCCCCGATGAGATCCTCTCTGCGTGTGACGTCCGAAGAGATCGTCCGGTCCAGAGGGACAAAGACTAGGTCTATGACTGTAGGTCTATAGCCCTCGATGCGCGGAACATGGGTCGGACCCGGGTTTACAAACAATGCAAGCCCTAAGCCCAACTCCGCCGCCGAGTCAAGGAGAGACGAGGCGTGGCCCGGGTGCCCTTGAGCATCTGGGTCCCACTCCCTCGAGTGTGAATTGAAATCCCCTCCCATGTAAATAAAGGGGGGAAGGCTCTCGATGTGCTTCTCAATATAATTGATAGCGGTGTGTTGATCGTCTGAATAGACGTTCATGAGGTGGACGGCTCCCTCCGTGGCAAAGAGGCTGAGTACTAGTATGTCGCGATGATCAATGATATCGCATCGCATAGACGGTCTGTACTTCGCCAGTCTGTGAGACACATAGGCCATCATGCGCGGACGAGTACTGGAATTGCTTACATCAGCACGACTGGATTCGTGCTGACTAAGCTGGGAAGTGGCTGGAAGCCGTACCATGGGCAACCATTCTGGATGGAGTGGCGCGCCTATGACGTCCTCTCCCTCTGGGTTAGAGGTGGAGGGAGCTTGTCTTATAATCCGCCAAGGCGGTTCTTGAATGAAAAGAATATCAAAAGAATCAATATATTTTTCGAGTATTAGTTCTACGCTAGTCGCCGACTTTGCGCAGTTGAATGACAACACCCTAATCTCCCCACTCTCCAAAAGTCCTGCGTCCGGAGACTCAATCATTTCTTCTGAGGGGGGGGTTAGAGCGTGAAAGACGACGAGACTTAAGAGCTCGTACCTTCCGATATTCCTCGACGGCCCAAGCAGGCTCAAAGCGGTGGCTCCAATACTTGCATTTCTTGGAGTCCGCTCGGTGCTCAAGACCACAATTGGGGCAACGAGGGGGGTGGGGGCATTCCTCCCCTGCGGGGGTACCGACTTTGGGGGGGTTAGCCTTAGGATTGGGGGCGCAGCACGGCGCCGTGTCCCTATGCTGTTCCAGACGATGAGGTCCGGAGCAGTGAGGGCAAACCACCCGAGGCGCTCGGCACGCCTGGGTAACATGGCTCCACCTCCAGCAACGAGTGCAGAGAGGGGCGCCAACTCGGGCCGCCGCCGTCTGAATACGAATGGGGAGGCCTCGGAGCATGAACGAACGACCATTGAGGAGCTTGGCATTACGCCCCGTGCTCGTGTCCCAAATGTCGAAATATGCAGTCGCAAAGACAGCCGCCGGGGACTGCTTCACGATGCGTGCGGGTCCGGTGAAGGACATGAAGTCAGACCACGCTGGGCTGGCCTGAATGGCTGCCTCGATGGTCTGAGGAGTGATGAGCTTGGGGTGACCTTCCTCGTCAACCCCGTCGTACAAGGGCACGTCGATGGCCCTCATAGAGTACCCATATGTGACTATAGGAATGACACATGAGCGGAGTGGGGCCTTGTCCGAGCGAGGTGTGCCGGGGGTAGGGCCTTGAGAATAGGTCTCCCTGACGTTGGACGGGCCAGGGGAGGGAGCTTGCAGTCCCGAAGGACGTGCTGAACCGAGAGCTTCTCGCTCGATGTTTGCTGCGACGGATCTGGAGGATCCGCCGCCTTCCGCGCTAGGCGCTTTGGGGGGCATAGTGTTGTGTGCTCTATGGAGCGGGTGTACTGTGCTGATCGTAGATCAGAAGAGTCTGTGTGGTTGTACGACGGGGTGAACAGTGAGCAAGGATATTCCCACAGTGACAATGTGACAGTACGAGACAAAGAACGGATGGTCCCAACACCTTCAGAATATACAATTCTATGGTCCGCAAGTCTAATAGGAACTCTATAAGGCTTATAGTTCCGAATCCAATTTCTATGCGGTGTCATATTAGAAGTGGCCCCTGTATCCGCATTCCAATGAAAAACGTTAGAAGAAGTAGAATTGACTTCATGATCAGCAACAGCACTTGCCTTGCCAGCAAATTCTGTTACCGCTGCTGCCTTCTCTTCCTCGGTCTTTTTGGCACCCTCTGGCTGATTGCCCTTCAGATCAGGGCAATCCGACGCATAATGCCCCAACTTTTTACAGTTGAAGCAATTAATGTCCTTCACATCTCGTTTGCCTCTTTTGCCATTCCAAGGCTTCTTTCCACTCGACCTAGCCATATTCACATTCTCTGCTTGACGCTGACGATTCAGTTCTTCACTTCGGAAGGCTTGCATTATAACCGATTTATCCATCTTGTCCATTAACAGCAAAGTCGACGACAAATGACGATAGTCCTCAGGCAAAGCCCGAATCAATGCCATGCATTGTAACTCATCATCAAGAGTCTCAATCTTGAAGTCCTTTGGTCGAAGATTCTGGATGTTCTGCATAGCCTTTTCAATGCGAATCCCCAAATTAACCAAGGTTTCATCATCCTGCTTCCTGATTGAAAACAGGTCATCATAAGCATTGAATCGCGCTCCTGGCTTCTTGGACAAGTGGGCAGACTCCAAATCCTTCCACATTTGTACAGGGTCTTCTTCATGCCCCCTGAAGTGCACCCTTTGATCATTTTCCACCATTAGGTAGATTTCACCCGCAGCCTTCTCAGCTTTAATCTCCCATTTCGCAACATCCTCCGAACCCACTGATGGTTTAGGATCCTTGCCAGCTACAAGTCTCCACAACCCATTTCGCATTAACCATGCCTTCATCTCTCCAGACCACTCCGGGTAATTGGCAGATGATAAAGGCTTGATTTTAGCCATAGTAGTGTCAGAAGACATCTTTAATTTCAATTCAAGCTGAATAGCTTTCAATTCCAAGTTTCAATGTTTCAAGTTTCCCAAAGGGCACAAGCAGTTCAAATCAATCAGATGTGTGCCAGACTAAGGCCGGGGCCCATAACCTGTTAGACTTTGACAATCTAGTGAGTTACTAGTGTTTAAACACTAGACAAGACACAATTATCTTAGTTTGCACAAACTGATGATTGCAGTCAAAAAGTAGTAAAACGCTTGTATAAGCCCAAGTTTCAATCGTATGTACTCGTTCCGAGACAAGTAAGGAATTACATGACGGTTGATCTACCTGTGCTAAAATCGGGCGAGGCGTGACAATAGGTGTCCACTAAATCGCGTTCGAAATATTTTTTACACAAAAGTAAGAACTACGCGACAAAATGCATATCACCGGAAAGGTCTGAATGAGGAGATTTCAGAACAGTAAAGCTTTTTACGTAATATCGCTTCTATCTCAAGATATAAGCGAATTACTAGTCAAAATACGCTATTTTACGGTGATTCATGCGAAAACGAATGTTGAAGTCAAGTAAAACACTATCTACAATGTTCAGAAGTGATTCAGAAGTGTTTTATCAACTACTTCTAACACGTAGTCCGCTTCTTTTCTTCCTACCTTGTTGGTAGATCCACAAAGTATTCGTGGAACTCCTTCACCTCGGGATCACATAGTGCGGATGTTGGCGTCGGTCAGGGCTCTGCCTTGTCCCCTGTCCTCTCCGCTCTATACTTGGCCCCCATCATGCGCCTATTCGAGAAGCATTTCTTCGCTATAGGTGTGTTTCTTCTCTTGTACGTGGACAATGGGACCTTAATATTCCAGTCCAAATCCCTCATCCGTAATTGCAATGCACTCACCAATGCATACGGAGTCATATTTGACTTATTCAAGAAGTTCGCACTCGTTCTCGAGCACGACAAGACGGAGCTTTTTCACTTCGATCGATCGCGCTCGGACGAGAACCCCTCTAACGACTTGGGCTACGCGCCCTACACCGGTGATACCCCCCTGAAACCCAAGCCGTTTTGGCGATACTTGGGCTTCTACTTTGATCGCAAGCTCACTTTCCATGAGCATGTGAGATATTACTCCACCAAAGCAATCTCCTCGCTCAAGGCGATGAAAATGCTGGGGTCCTCTACCAGGGGCTTGCAACCATTAGACAAGCGCCTTCTTTATCGCTCGTGTGTGATTCCTATTGTCACATATGGGTATTCCATGTGGTATTTTAAAGGCGCTCGTAACAAAGGCGTCCTTAAAATCCTCAACTCTATGCAGCGTAAGGCTGCTTTATGGATCACTGGTGCATTCCGCACCACTCCAAACGCGGCGGCTGAGGCCCTGGCCGGCCTCGTCCCGTTTCCAATTCTGCTGCACCGTCTCTCTACTCGAGGGAGGATGCGGGTGGGCACCCTTACGCCCACTCACCCAGTCCGGGCTTTCATGTCTGGGTTAAACCTTGGATGGATGACTCCTCACGAGTTGTCAGTCGAAAAGCTGTCCCCTGCAAGGCGTAGTATGGTTCATACTGCCCTGCAGGAGGCTGATCTTGCTCTCCCCGACGAATTTCGCGAGGAAATGCACCCTATGGACCCGGCCTCCCGTCCAGGATTCCGCCTTATGGACCGGTTTGCAAGCCAGGTCCTGTTCGACGATTTTAAGCGCGACAAGGAAGACGATGAGGCTTCCTTGGAGGCTCGTCGTCAATATCTTGACAAGGTCCTGGGCGACCGCTCAGAACTTGGCACCATCGTGGTGGCGGTTGACGGCAGCCGTCCCCTTGGAGGAGCACTTCAGGCCACCTCGGCCGTGATCCTCTTCCGCAGCGGCAATGAGATTGAAAGGTCTCGTCGTGCCGCAGGCGATGTTACTGCAAATGACGCAGAACTCGCTGCAATCCGATACGGTATCTGTGCTGCCATCCGGCCAGATATTGGAATCATTTGCGTATTCACTGACTCGATGTCCTCTGCGCGTCGGTCAGTGGACCCTTCTATTCATTCAGGCCAAGCGCACTCGCTCGCGGTCTGCAAGTCTCTGATGCCGTGGTTCGAGGAGGACCCTGAGCGGCAATTGTTATTTGTGTACGTCCCGTCCCGTCTGAAGTGGGGCATACACAAGCAAGCGCATGACTACGCAAGGGAGTTGCGCATTCCTCTTGGGATAAGACCCAAGAATTCCATTGATCGGATGAGGTATCTCGCCGACAAACTTCGTACGGACACCTGGACTCACCAGTTCCGTGCCAATGACAGGGGAGCTCGTTTTTACGACCTCCTAGGCTACGACGGTACGCCTCTCAAGCCAAAACATGCCGCGCATAGCGGGTCCTGGCTTGAAATTGCGCAAGGACAGAGCCCCCAGCTCTTCGCGCGTGCTGCCTGGTGTATAACTGGACACGCACCCATCGGTGAATATCTTCATCGGTTTAACCTGGCTGTCTGTTTACACCGCTGGGAGACGCCAATACTCTGAAGCTTACCTTTGGAGATGATTGGGATTGGGACGGAACCGCCGTCTGGTCAGCGATGGACTAACTCGCCGATTGGATTGACTACAAGACATCCAACGACACGCCCGATGCCATGCTCGAGTCAGACGAGTGGGATCGTATTGCGGATAGAGGCGCCAGGCTTGCCTGGAGCTTCCTCCAATCCAGGTTTGCTGAGGCGGACATCCCCGCCCAAGATGGCTCCCAAAAGCCGATCATCGATCAGTTTAGGGAGCGTCTGGGCGTCCCCTTCCAGGTTGTTACCTCCCGTCGACGAGGTAAAGCCCGGGCCCCCGCCCCCCCCCTCTGGACCGCCTGATGTTCCGCCAGCGCCGCCAGCCTATGCCGCTAGTTGAAGACATCAGGACCACAAACTGCCCAAGGACCAGTTTGCATCAGGACCACAAACTAACCATGTTGGCTAGTTTGCCAAAGAGAGGTCGTACGAAGTCCATATGACGTTATATTTGCACATGCCAAAAAAAGGTTATTTGTTTGGTGATTGATGCCATCAATTTAGATCACATGACTTTGAATTTGCCTCTATTTACATGGTTGTCGCACATTCAGGTGTTTTTATGGCCTCAAATCCAAACAAATATAAATATAGCGCCTCAGGGGGTCCATCATCACTCCACAAATGCAAACAAATATGCAACTTCCTGATTTGGCCAATGTTTAGTCAGCTGCTGGACTTGGTGATTTATTTTGCCAAAGTCCACAATTACATAATTTTGTTCAGCTTATATCTCTGTGGGAAATGCATTTGATGGCATCATTTGACTGCTATAAATATCTAAAAATAGGCGGCTTTCATTTATTTAGATTATTTCCTTTTTAAGAAATTTATTCCCACAGTTTGTTTATGCTCTAGCGGTGTGGGAAATGGATATAAAAGGAAAATTCAAGTGGATTCAGGGTCGTCTTGATGATTACGTCATCTTTTATCAGAGGTGCGAGACAATCTGAGAACATTTTACATAAGCATTATTTTGCGCAGACGTCATATAGGCTTATTTCTTAGGTAAGACATGCCCGAATTCTCTCACGCTTCTGATTAAAGATGTCATAATCTGCGATACGACCCTGACTCCATCAAAATTGTGGCTGTACCTCCTTTCCTTGTTGAGATATCAACCAAATATTTGTTTTTGGCAAACTGACGGTCCTTGGCAAACTAGCCATGTTGGGTCGACCGTCAGTTTACCAACATGGCTAGTTTGTGGTCCTGATGCAAACTGGTCCTTGGGCAGTTTGTGGTCCTGATGTCTTCAACTAGCGGCATAGGCTGCGGCGGCGGCCCGAGTTGGCGCCCGCCCCTCTTTGCACTCGTTGCTGGAGGTGGAGCCATGTTACCCAGGCATGCCGAGCGCCTTGGGTAGTATGCCCTCACTGCTCTGGACCTCATTGTCTGGAACAGCATAGGGACACGGCGCCGTGCTGCGCCCCCAACCCTAAGGCTAACTTGGTGTAGTGGGCCATTGCTGTGCATCGCATGTATGAGTCTTTTTGTCTAGGAGTACGACTTACAATATAATGAAAATACAAAGACTAAGGCATAGCACGCTCAATTCTGGGCCAAATAATATGATATTATACTCGTTTTGTAGGGATTTTTGACGCCGTCATTTTAAGCCCAAAATGACCCTGTCACGTGACGTATAGGGGGCGAAAAATGGGATTTATTGGTGGCAGGATGAAGAAATTTGGCCAAGAACTGGCAGAGATATTGGCAAATGTTTGTAATAGGAAGGTTTTTACCGCGGTGTTGATGGATGAATCAATGAATGAATGAATCAATCAATCAATTTTTGGCCTAAGTCCTGGGTTTATAAAGAATGAGTTTTGATAAATCAAAGACTCATAAAAAGAAGAGCTCCGTCTGGAAGGAGCTGAGTTTGAAAATTAAAAAGTACAGTCAGTCTAATTGTAACCTAGAAGAAGAGCTTCTTTAAGAAAGAGCTGAATTTGAAAATCAATGAGCACTATCATTTTAACCTAAAGGAAGAGCTCCTTCTAGAAGGAGCTCAGTTTGAAAATTAGAGACATTGTCATTCTAGCTATAAAATAGAAGAATAGCACCATTTAGAATTTGAAAATTGGTAAACCCTGTCATTCTAACCTTAACCTAGAAAGAAGGAGCTCAGTTTGACAAGTGAAGAGCAAGTTATTCTATTCTAATTTAGAAGGAGCTGAATTGAAAATTGGTGAGTGCCTAACCCTAACCTAGGAAAAGAGCTCCTTCCAGAAGGAGCTGAGTTTGAAAATTGGAGAACACTGTCATTCTAGCCATAAAATCAAAGAAGAGATTTGTTTGAAAAAAAATTGAATTTGAAAATTGTGATGACTGATAAAGTCTTCTAACTTTCCAATTCAGCTCCTTCTAGAAGGACATCAAAAATTAAATTCTAAGTATCTTGCTTGTTAGTGAAGCAAATTTCACAAAAATTGTATCAAAAAACTTGGAAAAATTGGGACTTCAAGATGGTGGTATATATAGGTGCATCAGACACTGTACAGCCACATCAAATGCACATTTTTACTGAATTTCAGCCATTACTTGGCCAAATCTGACTCAAATGATATCAAAAAAATCCTTAAAATTTATATTTTTTCTTTCTAATGACGTCTATTATTGCACAGCCACATTATCTTCTGCATAGCAGCCTTAAAATGCTACTTTGGCTGTTTTTTACACTAAAATCCGACTTTACTTGTTTCTGTAGAGAATTCCTGTGGCTGTGCATATACAAATAAGGTTAAACATAAAAAATACAAATTTTTGTGATTTTTTGATATCATTTGAGTAAGAATTGACCAAGTAATGGCTGAAATACACAGGAAACACGAATTTAAGGTGGCTGTACATCTTGCTATGTGGCTGTACACCCCTCCATCTTAAAGCCCTGATTTTTCTGAATTTTTCAATATATTTTTTGTGAGATTTGACCTAGTATTAGTGTACAAACTGTTTTTTCTTTTTTTTTCTGTGTGGCTGTGAAGGGCTCCGACAAGTCGGAGCCCTTCACAGCCACAGGATAAACCCTAACCTTAAAAAAAGTGAAATGTTCTAGGTATTTCACTTGTTACTGCCTCAAATATTACAAAAAATATATCAAAAAATTCAGAAAAATCAGGGCTTTCAGATGAGGGTATGTACAGCCACAGAGAAGTCTGTACAGCCACCCAAAATGCGCATTTTCTATGTATTTCAACAATTACTTGGCCAATTCCTACTCAAATATTACCAAAAAATCAAAAATTCGTATTTTTTATATTTCACATTATATACAAAAATACCGCTGCAAAAATTATTGCACAGCCACAAAAAATGAATATTTTTCGTATATTTCAGCTATTTCTTGGCCAATTCCCACACAAATAATATCAAAAAATCACTAAAAATCACCTTTTCCATATTACACCTCATCTATATTAGCACAGCCACAGAACACTATCAACAGTCACTGTAAAGTATTATTTTTCAGGTATTTTTTCGCAATTACTTGGCCAATTTTCATACAAATGATCAAGTTGTATGCTAAACATGAACAATGTTTGGCATAGCCACAGACTGCCATGTATAGCCATGTTATTTTAACATTAAATCATGTAAGTTTTTTTGGAAATTTTTTCCCGCGGTCTTGATGGATGAATCAATCAATCAATCAATCAATCAATCAAAATTTTGACTAAGTTCAGGGATTATAAAGAATGAGTCTTTGATAAATCAAAGGACTCATAATCCCCCCAAAGTCGGTACCCCCGCAGGAGAGGAATGCCCCCACCCCCCTCGTTGCCCCAACTGTGGTCTTGAGCACCGGGCGGACTCCAAGAAGTGCAAGTATTGGAGCCACCGCTTTGAGCCGGCTTGGGCTGTCGAGGAATATCGGAAGGTACGAGCTTTCAAGTCTCGTCGTCTTTCACGCTCTAACCCCCCCCTCAGAAGAAATGATTGAGTCTCCGGACGCAGGACTTTTGGAGAGCGGGGAGATCAGAGTGTTGTCTTTTAACTGCGCAAAGTCGGCGGCTAGCGTAGATTTAATTCTCGAAAAATATATTGATGATTTCGATATCCTTTTTATTCAAGAACCGCCCTGGCGGATCATAAGACAAGCCCCCTCTACCTCTAACCCAGAGGGAGAGGACGTCGTAGGCGCGCCACTCCATCCAGAATGGTTGCCCATGGTACGGCTTCCAGCCACTTCCCAGCTTAGTCAGCACGAATCCAGTCGTGCTGATGTAAGCAACTCCAGTACTCGTCCGCGCGTGATGGCCTATGTGTCTCACAAACTGGCGAAGTACAGACCTTCTATGCGACGCGATATCACAATATCATTGATCATCGCGACATACTAGTACTCAGCCTCTTCGCTACGGAGGGAGCCGTCCACCTTTTTTTTTTTTTTTTTTTTTTTTTTTTAAATTAACAATTTATATACCGGTGCGCGATAGCAGTCCGGTCGCAAAAATACAAACGATTGTAACTACGAGTGTCCGTTTGAGGCCCTACTAAGCCGAAACCTTTCGCGACCACGCCCTTCTCCTTTTCGCCTGCCCGAAAGCACTCTCACAGAAAAACCGCAGCGGAACGCGGGGATCGTAACGTGATTCCGCGCCGAACGAGTCCAGTTCGACGCGCCTTGACGAGATTGACCACCAGTACTGAGCCAGTGGTTCGGTAGTGACGACGCGAGCTGACCGCGTTCGCCAGAAAGGAGACGCGGATGCGTCCCGAAGCGCCTCTCCCTGCTAATCTCATAGCCCCCAAGTTGTCCGACGAAGGCCTGAATCCTTCGCGAACGCCGAAGCTCGGCACACGAGTACAGGTCCACACCTGACGGAACTGGCCAGCCCAAAGGGTTGGACACAGTGGGGATGGAACTACCTTCCCCCGTTGGGGTTGCCCCCGCGATAGCCGCCATTTCACAGTGTACCCCAGACGAGAACTGGATTTGCCCCAGGCCGCACCAGCAAGACACTAATGATGGGCCCCCCCGATTCCAAAGAGTGGGGAGCCCATCACGTTTCAACCAACACCCGCAGGTTCAGGTCGAAATGCAAAGGCGAGAGGGTTCGCCTTTAGCCAATTGTATAGTTGCCAGATGCGCCGAGGCGCATCCAAGACCCCTACGATTTTGTTCGGGTGCCGGGGGCAACCGTTAAAGATGTGCTCGCGGGTTTCTTGAGGGAATCCGCACGAGCAGGCGGCTGAATCAGCCAGGTTAAACCGATGAAGATATTCACCGATGGGTGCGTGTCCAGTTATACACCGGGCAGCACGCGCGAAGAGCTGGGGGCTCTGTCCTTGCGCAATTTCAAGCCAAGAACCGCTATGCGCGGCATGTTTTGGCTTAAGGGGTGTACCGTCGTAGCCCAGGAGGTCGTAAAAACGAGCCCCCCTATCGTTGGCACGGAACTGGTGGGTCCAGGTGTCCGTCCGAAGTTTGTCGGCGAGAGATCTCATCCGATCAATAGAATTCTTGGGTCTTATCCCAAGAGGAATGCGCAACTCCCTTGCATAGTCATGCGCTTGCTTGTGTATGCCCCACTTCAGACGGGAAGGGACATACACGAATAGTAATTGCCGCTCGGGGTCCTCCTCGAACCACGGCATCAAAGACTTGCAGACCGCGAGCGAGTGCGCTTGGCCTGAATGAATGAGTTGGCCGGTTCCGTCTGGTGTGGACCTGTACCTGTGTGCCGAGCTTCGGCGTTCTCGGGGGATTCAGGTTTCCGTTGGACAACTTGGGGGCTACAGGATTAGCAGGGAGAGGCGCTCGAGGGGCGATGGTTGAATTTGATTTCCCTTTTGATGTTAAGCGTGTTTTCGCGGCATCACATACCGAACCACTGGCTTAGTACTGGTGGTCAATATCGTCAAGGCGAGTCGGCGCCGGCTCGGAATCACGTTACGATCCCCGCTTTTCCGACGCGGTTATTCTATTCGATGGAGTCTTTCGTGCGGGCTGAGGGAGAAGGGCGAGATCTCGAACGGGTCTCGAAAGCTTTCGGGTTAGTAGGATGTCTAGTAGGGTTTCAAACGGACACTTTAGTTACAATCGTTTGTATTCTTTCAACCAGACTGCTATCGCGCACCGGTATAAAAATTGTTGATTTAAAAAAAAAAAAAAAAAAAAAAGAAATCCTAGCTTCCGAAGTATTGCCACGAGAACCTCATGGTTAAGAGAGGGGAAGAACTGAGCGAGGTCGAAGGCGACGACACTAGTCTTAAGCCCCTTGGCCCATCCTGCGCGCACCATGTGCACCAGGATGAGTCCAGCGTCCTCTGTGGAGCGCTGTCGCACCCCACCAATTTGATTTGGATGAAATACATCAACGGCGACGCTGTCGAACTGTATGCGGTTTGAGAGCATTTTCTCGATAAGTTTTCCAATAGTATTTAATAATACTATGGGCCTAAACGCTTTAGGGGCGGAATAGGAAAGCCTTCCCAGTTTTGGTATGATGACCGACCGGAATTCCTTAAAGTGAGAAGGCCAGTGGCCCACTGAGAGGCAGCCATTGGCAATCGAGAGGAAGAAGTCGACGATGTCATCTTCCTTACAGATAATCTTCAGGTGCCTCCACCCGACATGGTCGGGTCCAGGACTTGAGGTGTTCGAACAGGACTTGAGGGCGTCTCGAAGCTCCAATCGAGAAAACGGCTGCCAAGACCTAGTAGGAAGGTCTGGCAGCTCGTCGAGAGGGGAGAGGTCGAACGGCCTGTCCGACGCTGCATTATAAGTGCCATGAAGCGCATCCCAGAGGTCATCCATGTCGTGACATGGATTCCCCTTATATTGGATCGCTTCACAGGGTGGGAGCTTGCGCGGTTGGATCCAAGCCATGAGATCCCAAGCGCGCTTGTTTTCGCTCGCAATTTCTCCAATACAATGATCGAAGAAGGTTCACTTTGCCTGTTTACAGGCTTTACGAAATGTTTTCCAGTTCTCAGGGGATCTCTCCTCCCGGTAACTGGCCAGAGCTTCGCTGCACGAATCGGACCACCACCGCTTTGAGCGCTTAGTAACTTTGACTTCTCTGGAGCACTTATCCCATGCTGCAGAGAACACCCGCGCGACAGCCGAGGCCGTCTCGTTGATGCTGTCAACGGAATTGAGTTCCGCCAGCACGTCTAATTGCCGGATCAAACTCATGATGTGGAAGGCGAAGGCCTGTTGGTCTTCGATGTCCGATTTGATCGACCGGCGACTCTCAATGGGAATCGCCGATGGAACCAAGACAAGGGATGAGATCGGGTAGTGATCTGCATCCCCGATGAGATCCTCTCTGCGTGTGACGTCTGAAGAGATCGTCCGGGCCAGAGGAACAAAAACGAGGTCTATGACCGTGGGTCTAAAGCCCTCGATGCGCGGAACATGAGTCGGACCCGGGTTCACAAATAATGCGAGCCCTAAGCCCAGCTCCGCCGCCGAATCAAGAAGGGATGAGGCGTGGCCTGGGTGCCCTTGAGCATCCGGGTCCCACTCCCTCGAATGTGAGTTGAAATCCCCTCCCATGTAAATAAAGGGGGGAAGGCTCTCAATGTGCTTCTCAATATAATTGATAGCGGTGTGTTGATCGTCTGAGTAAACGTTCATAAGGTGGACAGCCCCCTCGGTAGCGAAGAGGCTGAGTACTAGTATGTCGCGATGGTCGATGATATCGCGGCGCATGGATGGTCTGTACTTCGCCAGTCTGTGAGACACATAGGCCATCACGCGCGGACGAGTACTGGAGTTGCTTACATCAGCACGACTGGATTCGTGCTGACTAAGCTGGGAAGTGGCTGGAAGCCGTACCATGGGCAGCCATTCTGGATGGAGTGGCGCGCCTACGACATCCTCTCCCTCTGGATTAGAGGTGGAGGGGGCTTGTCTTATGATCCGCCAAGGCGGTTCTTGAATGAAAAGAATATCAAAAGAATCAATATATTTTTCGAGAATTAATTCTACGCTGGTCGCCGACTTCGCGCAGTTTACGAGTTCTTAAAAAGAACTCATTCATATTCTGGGTTTCTGCCATTTTGCTTGCAGTGCTGCCCACATTTTCGTTGAATTCCTCTCACGGTTTCATTTTTTTTGTAGTCTCTGTTCCTGGCTATTACAAAAGTTTGTAGTCTTTTAATTTAAAAAATGTATTGGTGGGAATACATTTGATAGTTGTACCAATGCATCAAAGATGCATCAATTTCCTTGGCAACACATTTAATGGCATCAATCATCATTGATGCATCATTTTCCTTAGCAACCTTGCGTTGCATGTGAAATTTTAAGATGTTGCCTGACTATGACATCATCAAAGTGCAAAAAGTGCACTTTTTGTATGTTGATGATGTCATTATGGTCATACTCAGCTAATGATAATTTTAGCTTAGTAGATCTGATCTACAGGGATAAAATCATTATGTAATAAATCTGGAAAAATAATAATAAAATAGTGTGAATTTTTTTGATTACATATATATATGTATCATGTGACCAGACCCTTTCCTTATTGAGAAACCACTTTTGGACGTGACTCTTCAAATTAGTATTCTAGCTCTAACATAATCAATTCTTAATCAAATCTTATATTTTATATACCAAAAAATCAAGAAAATTCAGGAGAATAAGATAGACAATTAAATATTTGCAAATATTTGGTCTTGTTTGTGCAATTTAACAAATAGTGAGTTTTCATTTGATTGTGGGAAAAATGAGATGGCAGAAAAAAATATATAAAATATAAGAAAAAATTTCTGATTCCAAATATGGTAATACTTTAAGATTTAATATACTGGTTATTGACTAAATAGCGAAAACAAATTGATGATTTAATATTTTATAAATGCATAACTTTCTCAATTTTGCTTTGAAAAATATGAAATTTGATTTAAATTTTTTAAATATTTAAGTTTATATTTAATACTTAGTTTTTTGTTTGAATATGTATAAATATTTGTTTCCAATTGAAGGGTAAATTGAAAAATGATAAGAACTCGTATTTGCCATGCGCAGCAATGGCTGCTGTGCAAGTAAAAGATAACACCCTGATCTCCCTGCTCTCCAAAAGTCCTGCGTCCAGAGACTCAATCATTTCTTCTGAGGGGGGGGTTAGAGCGTGAAAGACGACGAGGCTTGAAAGCTCGTACTTTCCGATATTCCTCGACAGCCCAGGCCGGCTCAAAGCGGTGGCTCCAGTACTTGCACTTCTTGGAGTCCGCCCGGTGCTCAAGACCACAGTTAGGGCAACGAGGGGGGTGGGGGCATACCTCTCCTGCAGGAGTACCGACTTTGGGGGGGTTAGCCTTAGGGTTGGGGGCGCAGCACGGCGCCGTGTCCCTATGCTGTTCCAGACGGTGAGGTCCGGAGCAGTGAGGGCATACAACCCGAGGCGCACGACACGCCTGGGTGACATGGCTCCACCTCCAGCAACGAGTGCAGAGGGGGGCACCAACTCGGGCCGCCGCCGTCTGAATACGGATAGGGAGGCCTCGGAGCATGAAGGATCGACCATTGAGGAGCTTGGCATTGCGCCCGGTGCTCGTGTCCCAAATGTCGAAATATGCAGTCGCAAAGACAGCCGCGGGGGACTGCTTCACGATGCGCGCGGGTCCGGTGAAGGACATGAAGTCAGACCATGCCGGGCTTGCCTGGATGGCCGCCTCGATGGTCTGGGGAGTAATAAGCTTAGGGTGACCTTCCTCGTCAACCCCGTCGTATAAAGGAACATAAATAGCCCTCATGAAGGACTTCGACTGCGGCAGGCCTACCCAGAGATTCTCCTGGGTGGGGTAGTGATGGAGGAGATAGCCCCGGATGTAGGCCATCTCCTGTGCGTTGGCGACGTTGGTCGCCCTAAGGGCAATCCCATCATAAGCGAGGCTCACTGACAGGATGCGGAACGAGGCGCGCATCTTCTTCTCTTGAAGAAGGCGATTGACACCCTCGTATACGGTGTGGCAGTCCAGTCCCGCTGGGGGATGACTGTCTGACCACGTGCATAGTACCTGCTTGTGGTTGGGACCACAAGCGGTATAGGAGGGCACAGACCTCTTCTGCTTGGGAGCAGGAGTGGCTGCGCGGGAGGGTGGTGCTGGTGTCTGAGCGCGGGCAGAGGGAATGGATGAGGGCCGAGCCGCCATAGAGGAGTAGCTCCTCTTCTGACCTGGCTTGGTCTTCATGTTGAGTGGAGGAGGAGGCCTAGCCTGCATCCTCTGGAAAGTGACCACCAGCTTATTAGGCTGGGGTCGGGGGGCGATAGCCGTGTTGGGGATAGCCTTGGGCTTTGCGGGCGCCATGACAGCATCTAGCACACCCCCTTGCGGTTTCGAAACGGGCCTTCTCCCTGTGGGCGGTGCCGGCGCAACGCCAGACGGTCCAAGGGGGATGGAGGAAGCAGGGGCCTTGCCTCGTCGACGACGCGAGGTAACTGCCTGGAAGGGAGGCCCCAGATAGTCCCTGAAGTCATCAACAATGCTCTTCAGTGACCCATCTGCGGTGGAACGATCCGCCTCAGCGAATCTGGAATGGAAGAAGCTCCGGGCGAGCCTGGCGCCTGCATCCGCAATGCGATCCCACTCATCTGCTTCGAGTGCGGAGTTGAGAGGGTCGTTGGATGTCCTATAGTCGATCCAATCGGCGAGTTGGTCCATCGCTGACCAGACGGCAGTTTCCCCAGTCCCAATCGTCTCCGAAGGTAAGCTTCAGAGTGTCGGCGTCTTCCAGCGATTTGAATCGGGGGTGCTTTGGAGCAGCAGTCTCCTCGGCGGATGAAGCATCGTCTTCCCCTTGCATCACCACATCCGAAGCGGAGGGGGCAACTGAGGGGGTGTCAGATTGGGGTGGGGGCGGCATGGGTGTCGCCGACCCGTGGGTGGAATCTCTATCCTCCTGCAGCGGTGCGGGTGTAGGGCCTTGCGAATGAGTACCCCTGGCACCGGATGGGGAGCTTGCAGCCCTGAAGGGCGTGCTGAACCGAGAGCAGACTGCTCGTTACTTGCTGCGACGGATTTGGAAGATCCGCCACCTTCCGCGCTAGGCGCTTTGGGTGGCATAGTTGTAGGTCCTCTATGGAGGCGGGGTACTGTCCTGATGGATGATCAGAAGCGTCGATGTGGTTGTAGGATGTGGTGAACGGTGAGCAATGAAATTCCCACGGTGACACTGTGACAGTACAAGACAAAGAACGGATGCTTGCGATCAAAGTAGAACCCCAAGTACCGCCAGAACGGCTTGGGTTTCAGGGGGGTGTCACCGGTGTAAGGCGCGTAGCCCAAGTCGATGGAGGGGTTCTCGTCCGAGCGCGATCGATCGAAGTGGAAAAGCTCCGTCTTGTCGTGCTCGAGAACGAGTGCGAATTTCTTGAATAAATCAAATATGACTCCGTATGCATTGGTAAGTGCATTGCAATTACGGATGAGGGATTTGGACTGGAATATTAATGTTCCATCGTCCACATATGAGAGAAGAAACACGCCTATTGCGAAGAAATGTTTTTCGAATAGGCGCATAATGGGGGGCCAAGTAGAGAGCAGAGAGGACAGGGGACAAGGCAGAGCCCTGGCCTACCCCAACATCCGCGCTCCGTGAACCCGAGGTAAAGGAGTTCCACGAATATTTTGTGGAGCGTCCGACAAGGTAGGAAGAGAAGAACCGGACTACATTGTCCGGAAACCCTAACTTCCGCAAAATGGCCACGAGAACCTCGTGGTTAAGGGAGGGAAAGAACTGAGCGAGGTCAAAAGCGACGACACTAGTCTTGAGTCCCTTGGCCCACCCTGCGCGCACCATGTGCACCAGGATGAGTCCAGCGTCCTCGGTGGAGCGCTGTCGCACCCCACCAATTTGATTTGGATGGAATACATCGACGGCGACGCCGTCAAACTGTATGCGGTTCGAGAGCATTTTCTCAATAAGTTTTCCAATAGTATTTAATAATACTATGGGCCTAAACACATTAGGGGCAGAATAGGAAGGCTTTCCCGGTTTCAGTATGATAACCGACCGGGATTCCTTAAAGTGAGAAGGCCAGTGGCCCACCGAAAGGCAGCCATTGGCAATTATGAGTCCTTTGATTTATCAAAGACTCATTCTTTATAAACCCAGAACTTAGTTCAGATTTTGATTCATTGATTCATTGATCTTTGGACACCGCGGAAAAAAATTTCCCAAAAAGGAAATTTTTAATAAATTGATAGATTTAGGCTTCTTGATTATAAATCCAAAAAAATCATGTGACTAGCTATCTTAGTTCCTGAGATATTTGTCTTTTAAGCTCAAAAATCTCAAAAGAGTCGGCTTTTTTCGAGTATTTTGCATTTTTCTCAATGAGGAGGGCAGCTAGTCACATGATTTTGACAGTTGTGGGACTTTCAAATCATTTCCCACAACTTTGGTTTTTTTTTCCCAAAATAGTAATTGCCAAATTAAGATGCTTTCTAAGCATTCCATGGATTACATAGCCTCAAAATAAACACCTGCCCTAAAGTTCCCACCATATGACATGTTGAACTTTGAAACTTCTTTCTTCCTTTCCTCCATCACCAATGCAGCTATTGACTTGGTTCTTTTTGCTATGGCCTCTGGCTACTCTCTACTATCATCTTGGACACTCTCCTGGCCTTCAAGACCTCTGGTTGTGCCAGGAAATCCTCTATACTGGTGTTGTTACATCAGAATCTCCAATTGATCAAGGTTTGTCTTGCTTCTAAGTGAAATACAGTGAACATCTGAGTCTATTTTGATACAGGAAACTTATTGTCTGACTTCTGGCATGATTCTGAGACTGAATCAAGTAAATTTGATCCTTTAGCTTGAACTTTACCTCTTCTAATGTTGATTTAGCAGTTCAAGAGACAGTCCTTCTTACTAAAAACTTGAACTTTGAATTCTGGCATGACTCTGAAGTGGAAACAAGTAGGTTTGATTCTTTAGCTTTGAACTTCAACTTTGCTAATGTTGATCTTGCAGTTCAAAAGACAGTTTTTTTGCCTAAAAACTTGATCTCTGAATTCTGGTATAACTCTAAGGCTGAAAAAAGTAAGTTTGATTCTCTAGCTTTGAACTTTAGTTTTTCTAATGTTGACTTTGTAGTGGATTCTGAATTCTGGTATGATTCTAAGGTTGAAACAAGTGAGTTTGACTTTTAACTTTGAACTTTATTTTTTCTGATGTTGACTTTACAGTTCAAGAGGCAGTCCCTCCTATTTTGACATATGTCATGTCTGATACATTTGGCATTGACTTTGAAGTCAAAAAAAATTATTGGCATTTGCATAAAACTTCCAACGTTAGCATTCAACGCCAGACATTTAATATTCAACGCCAATCATTTAATATTCAACGCCAATCATTTAACACTCATTGTGAAACGTTTGATATTCAATGCAAAACATTTAATATTCAATGCAAAATAAATAATATTCAACATCAAAATTTGTGTATTTCTTATTGGCAAAAAATCTTGTCAGGCTTTGAAAAAAAATTATTACGTCTTTGTAACTCTTTTATTCTTGAATTTTATGTTAGATTTATGCTTTCAATTTTGCAAGTATTTGATATAATACCCAAACAATGTATACCTTCTATCCAGTGTCAAATATTAAACTTAAAATTTCAAAGAAATTGTCACTACAAACATGACTTTAAAGCTAAAATGAGTAAACTCAGAGGTCATGTTATTACTATTTATCCATTGTCAATTTTAGGAGCTATTATATTTCCACAGTTATTTATTTTGAAGTTGATTTATAAATTCCTTTTAAAACCAATTTTAAAATTACTAGACTGCATATCTGAGCCTATAAAATTATTGATTTTTGACACAAAACTTCAGCTTATAAATTGTTTTTTAGATATACAAGTGTATCAAATTTCCAAGGATAGAATTTTAGGAGGTGGACATGCATATGAATTTAGCTACAGTGAACTTGAATTATATTCATCACAAGTCAAACCTGAGGAAAAATACTTCTTTGAGTCATATATACTTGAATCAGAAAAATTAACTATTGCTGATTCACCAGATCTTGTTTTTATTTCAGGTATACCTTTGAATAATATTCTTTGTCATTTGAGTATTTCAAGCTTAAAAATAATTGCAAATGCTCATGGATTGAAAGTTCATTCAAAAATGAAAAATCAGGAAATTCAAACTATGATTTGTTCACATATATGTTATTCCTGTGCTTTATATACTTGTATTTTTAAATGTAAAAACCAAAAAGAACAATCTGAAAAAAAAAAGGCTAGTCATTTAAAGGCAGTAAAAAAATGTCAAATATCAAGTCCTGAAAAGTCCAAAAATAATAATTTAAAAGCAGTAAAAAATTACCAAGCTTTACACTCTGAAAAATATAAACCTGACCATTTGATAGCAGTTAAAAAAAATCAAACAGCTAATCCTGAAAAATATAAATCTGATAATTTGAAAGCAGTAAAAAATTATCAAGCTTCAAACTCAGAAAAATATAAATTGGATCATCTGAAAGCAGTAAAAAAACATCAGATAAAATTAACAACTCAATTTCCACCTCAGCCTTTAACAAATAAACTCCAACATACTATTATATCTGATTTTTGTAATGATATTGAGCCAAATAAATTTGAAGAAGCTGGATGTGCAGTCTGTGGCAAATTAACTTTACTTACAGAATTAAAAAAATTGGCCAACTTAAATTTGAATCTTGATATTTTATATCAACCAGGTGTGACTCAAGTTGAAAGAAAATCTTCAAATGATCCACTTGAAGAAATTCCTGGTCCTGTGCTTGAAAATGACTTAGATAGTATTTGTCAAACCTGCTATAAGTCTGTTTCAAAAGGAAAAATTCCCGTTTTTGCTTTGGCAAATGGAAAATGGTTAGGCAAAGTACCATCTGAACTTCAGAACTTATCATATGCTGAACAATTACTAGTTGCACGTGTTCGTCATAATAGATGTCTTGTTCGAGTTTCATCTGGAATGCATAAAATGAGAGCTAATGCTATTTCTTTTGCAAATCCAACTCCAAAAATTTATAATATTCTTCCACCTCCAGTTGAAGAGATGGATGAAATTTTAGCATTTATATATACTGGACCATGCAAGCCTACAAAATCAGACTTTGAAAGAATTCCATTGCTAGTTCGTCATAAAAAAGTAGCAGCTGCACTTGAATGGTTAAAATTAAATCATTCTGATTATTTTGACTTGGAAATTTCATATGAAAATCTTGAAAAATATCCAGAAGATGCTCCGCCAGTTGTAATTGATTATAAAGAATCAACTTCAAATAAAAATCCAGAATCAACTGCAGTTAATGACATGGAAGATGAAATTGGAACGGAAACTGGTCCTTGTCCATTTATTGTTCATGGCTTGACTGGTGAAGAATATTCAACTAAGAGTCTTAAAGCACTAAAAGCTATTGCATTAAAACATCTTACTGATAATAAAAAAATACTTGCAGTTGGACATGCCAAAAATCCAGAGTCAATTTTTAATAATTCTCAGCTATTTCCTCAAATGTTGCCTTGGCTTTTTCCATATGGACTTGGTGGAATTGGCAATAGTCTTCAACAAGGAAAGCATATTTCAGACATTGCATATAAAAAACATTTGCTTATGTATTATGATAAACGGTTTCAACTTGATCCACATTTTCCACTTATTGCATTAATCATGAACAAATTAAAGAAAGTACTTCTGCTGGATATTTGCTTGCAGCCAAACCTAAGTTTGATAATATTTCTAAAAGGCTTTTAGACATTGATATCAATGTTTTGACTAAATTAATTAAAAGAATGGAAGATGGTGAAAGAGTTAGTCCAGAATCAGATGAAGAAAAACTTTGCTTTCAGTTGATTAAAGACTTGGATCATGTTGGTCAGAGTGTTAAAGGTTCAATTACTTCTAAGAAATATATGAGAAATGAAATTTGGGCATTGATTTCATATTTTGGAGCACCTTCATGGTTTATTACCTTTGCACCTGCAGATATTAAACATCCAATCTGTCTTTATTTTGCAGATCAAAACATAAAATTCAGTCCATTGCTTAGGAATGAAAATGAAAGATTTAGACTAATTGCGCACAATCCAGTGGCTGGTGCTAGATTTTTTCACTTTATGTGTGAGATGTTTATTAAACATGTACTTGGTGTTGGTCAAGGTCATCCTGGTATTTATGGGAATACCAATGCATTTTATGGTGCTGTTGAACAACAAGGCCGTGTAACTTTACATATGCATATGTTACTCTGGTTAAAAGGTGCTTTATCTCCACAAGAATCAGAGACAAAATTATGGATCCAACTTCAGAATTTCAACGTCAAATTGTGGAATATCTTGAAAGTGTACATATTGGTGAATTTTTAACTGGTTCAAAAGATGAAGTTGAACATCAAATTAATATTGAAAAATCTAAAAATCCAAAATACCAAGATCCTACTCAAACTTTACCTGATGCACCACCACCACTTTGCAACAACAAAACTTGTAATAATTGTTCAGACTGTGAAGCTTTAGAATCTTGGTGGGAAAATTTCAGAAAAATCACAGATGATTTGATTTTTAAATCTAATGTTCATACTTGTAGAAAACAGTCAGACAAAAAATCAGATAAGAAAGACAGACCTGGATGCATTAATAAACATGGAAATTGTAAAGCTAGATTTCCTAGAAAAATAGTAGACCAAACTGAAGTTGATCCTAAGACTGGAGCATTGAATATAAAAAAAGGTGAAGCTTGGATTAATACTCTAACTCCTGCATTAACATATTTATTAAGATGTAATACTGATGTAACAAGTCTTTTATCTGGTACTGCTGTAAAAGCTATTGTTGCATATATTTCTGACTATGTGACTAAACCTGGATTAAAGACTTATAGTATTTTTGACACCATCAAAAGTGTGTTTACTAGAAATACTGAAATGCTTGGTGGTTCATTGGATCAGAAAGAAAAAGCTAGAAGACTTATTACACAAACAGTTAATAGTTTGACAGGAAAAATGGAAATTGGTGGTCCAATGGCTGCACTTTATTTATTAGGAAATCCAGACCACTATACCAGCCATAAATTTGTACCAGTGTACTGGAAAAATTTTGTTAGAGAAGTTCTGAAATCTTGGAGATCTGAAGAAGACTTGGAAGAAACAGTTGAAGAAAAACTTGTAATTCAGAAAAATAAAGATGGTAAATATGTTGGATTTTCCACAGTTCATGATTATATCTACAGACCAAAAGTATTTGAAAATACAACTTTATATGAATGGGTTCAAAAAAGTTCAAGATTTAAAGCTTCAAGTTCAGTCAAACATGATAAAATTACATCTGATGATGAATTGGATCTTTTTAATCAAGAGTCTGATAAATTTGAAGTTAATAATTCCATCTTTGATAAAACTGCTATTGAATACAGTGAAGATGAAGATGAACTTAATATTCATTCTGGTGATGAATTTATTGATGAAGAATTTTTATCAGATAATGAAACAGATACACAATCAGAAGTTGAAAATGAGACAAATAAAAATTCATATTTGTTTTTAAAAGATCATCCATTGTACAAAACCCACAGAGCTCACTTTGATGATAAAAAAAATAATATTGTTCCTAATTTTGTTGGTGGTTCACTGCCAAGATGTGACCGCGGTGATAGAGAATATTATTGTGCAACTATGTTGACTTTATTTAAACCTTGGAGATCTGGAAAAGACTTGAAACTGGAAAATTATTCTTGGGATGAGACTTTTAATGATTATAATTTTACTGAGCAGCAAAAAACTTATATGAAACACTTTAATGTAAGATATGAATGCAATGATGCTAGAGATGATTTTTCTGCTCAACTTAAGAAAAACAATACTCAAGAATTATTACCTCAGTGGATGAATACTGATGCTCTTGATGACATTGACAGTGATCATGACTTTGAAGGTGCTGAATTTGGTGATGATGAACCAGATAATGAAGAACACATTGCAAATAAATATTCTGAACTTGGAAGAACTGGAAAACGTAACTTGGCAGAAATGGAGGCTACTAGAATTAGTATAACTGAAGCTGGTTGGCTTGATAATTCACCTAATGGTCTGGAAATAATTGACAAAAATCCTATTCAACCAGATATTATTCAACAAGGTTCAAAGTGGAAAGCTACTGTTGATGAAGAAAGGCAGAAAGTTTTAACTAAAAAGGCAAAAAATATTCCATCCAAGTCAAAGAAAAATATTTCTGATCCAAATGAAAATAATGTTCAAGTTATTGATAGATCATATTTACAGAAAAATTTCAAGCAAAGTTAAAAGCTGATAGAATATTAATTACAAAAATTATAAATGATTTTTCACTTAATACTGAACAAGAAAGAGCCTTTAGAATTATTGCAAATCATTCAGTTGAACCTCAATCTGAACAGCTAAAAATGTACTTGGGTGGTATGGGTGGAACTGGAAAATCACAAGTCATTAAAGCTTTAATTAAATTTTTTAAAAAGAAAAATGAGTCACATCGCATAGTTGTTCTTGGACCAACTGGAACTTCAGCAGCATTAATTAATGGCTCAACTTATCATTCATTCCTTGGTATAAATTCAGCTGGCAATACTGCTAGTAAAATTGCACAACTTAATGGCAGACTGAAGGTGTTGACTATATTTTTATTGATGAAGTTTCAATGTTATCTTGCAATGATCAATATAAAATTTCAGCTCAGCTTGGAAAGGCTTTAAATAATTTTGATCAGGCATTTGGTGGAATGAATATAATTTTTGCAGGTGATTTTGCACAATTACCCCCTGTTGGCGGTCAATCATTATTCAGTGGATATGTTGGTACACAACTTCATTCAGGTCTTAAACCAAGTGGTCAAGAAGCTACTCTTGGAAAAGCATTATGGCATCAAGTTACAACTGTTGTAATACTCAGAGAAAATATGCGCCAAAAATCTCAAAGTCAAGAAGATGCAGCTTTAAGAAAAGCACTTGTAAATATGAGATATGGAAAATGTACACCTGAAGACATTAAATTTTTAAGAACTCTTCAGGCTGGCAAAAGAGAAAATCAACCCAAAGTTTCTGCAAAAGAATTTAGAAACATAGCAATTATTTGTAGAAGACATACTCAGAAAGATGAAATTAATACACTTGGATGTCAAAGATTTGCAGATGAAACTGGGCAAAAATTAACACATTTTTATTCAGTTGACAAGTGGGGCAAAGAAAAAGATCCAGCTTCTAAGTCCAAGTGGGGAAAATTCAAATCTGCATCCAAGTCAAACACAAGTCCAATGAAATTCCATTTGATGAACAACTTGAAATTTGGAAACTTAGACATGGATCAACTGATAACTTTGCTGGAAAATTATCTTTGTGTCTTGGCATGCCTGTGATGATCAGAAATAATGATGCAACTGAACTTTGTATTACTAAAGGTCAAGAAGGATTTGTAGTTGGCTGGCAAGCTGATAGAGGTCCACATGGAAAACAAGTATTGGATACATTACACCGGAGGCAAAGACCAGGGCACATGAATCCAAGTGCCTTTGAGGCACTTGACTTGTACGTGACCCATACTTGAACGATAGTACACGTTCCGATCGCATGTCAAATTTATTTTTGTATCGTTGGCAGAACACGATGCAAGTCCTTTCGAGGGATGAATTTTTTATTGCATTTTCACTTTGGGGGAAGTTTGAAGCGCAAAACACCTACTGTGGTTGACATCTCCTAAACTCTCGGTCTGTGCCAGATCTCGGAGTAAAATATTATAGACCACTGACCACCTATAATCGAATTACCTAGTTGAAAAAAAAAGTTATAACGGTGTCTTCTCTCCTCGGGGCAGACGAAGAACTATTTTCGGCCGAAGCACCAACCAAAACACTGACACGAGGCCTATTCGGAAAACCACAGACGGTACAGGTCAAGTACAAGTCAAGTGCCTCAAAGGCACTTGGATTCATGTGCCCTGGCTTTTGCCCCCGGTGTTATTTGTTAAACTTCATAAACCGGCAAAGACTATTAGAATTCCTGGTCTGCCAAAAAGTGTAGTACCTTTGGTAAAAAGTTCTAGAACTATTGAATGTATTTTACCAAGTGATAACAAAGAAAGTATTGAACGTCAGCAAGTTAATGTTCTGCCTAATTTTGCTATGACAGATTATGCAAGTCAAGGAAAAACCAGACCTTTTAATGTGGTCCATTTGAATAGTTGTTATTCACATATGTCATATTATACTTGTCTTTCTAGAAGTTCAACTGCAGCTGGTACTATTATTATACAAGGATTTGATCCTAGAGTTATTACTATGGGATGTTCTGGATATCTTAGACAGGAATTTAGAGAGCATGAGCTGCTTGATGAAATTACTAGACTTAGATATGAAGGCAAATTACCAGACCACATTCAAGGAATTACAAGAAATACTTTGATTAGAGCATTTCAAAATTGGAAAGGTGCTGACTTTGTACCAGAAAAAGTTGATCAACCTCTAAGATGGTCAGCCAAAGATCCACACTTCAGTCACCCACTGAACAGAACCACTTAGGTTGATTAATTTCTGATAGGAAATACAAACTAAAGGTAGCCCAGAAACATTTTTTTGAAACATTTTTCAGCAAGATATTGTTTTTTGTTCTGAAACATTTTCATGATTATAGGAATATATTTTTCAAATGTGAAGAATGTTTTCATAATGAAATATTTTCTAGATCAATATGCAAAATTTTGTGTGACGGATGAGAAAGTTTTCTTACACTGAAAAATTCTTCAAAATGCAAAATATATTTGTTTGTGTAGGGGTGTCAGGGGTCTTTGTATTTTAAAAATTTTCTAGAATATTCTTGCTCAGGTATGCATAGACATATGCAGGACTGCCTGCACAGTGGTGCGGTAGTCTTAACAATGGTAATGCAGTGGTCATAACAAAGATTTGCATGGTGGTACAGTAGTCTTAATGAAGATCTGCATGGTGGTACGGTAGTCTTAACGAAAATCTGCATGGTAGTATGGTAGTCTTCATGAAAATCTGCATGGTACTACTGTACAGTAGATCTGCATGGTAGTATGGTAGTCTTCACAAAGATCTGCATGGTAGTCATGGTAGTACGGTAGTCTTCACGAAAATCTGCATGGTACTACAGTATGGTAGATTTGCATGGTACTATGGTAGTCTTAACGAAAATCTGCATGGTAGTCATGGTAGTACAGTAGTCTTCATGAAAATCTGCATGGTACTACGGTATGGTAGATCTGCATGGTAGTATGGTAGTCTTCACGAAAATCTGCATGGTACTATGGTATGGTAGATCTGCATGGTAATACAGTAGTCTTCACGAAAATCTGCATGGTACTACGGTATGGTAGATTTGCATGGTACTATGGTAGTCTTCACGAAAATTTGCATGGTACTACGGTAGTCTTAACGAAGATCTGCATGGTAGTCTTCACAAAAATCTGCATGGTACTACGGTAGTCTTCACGAAAATTTGCATGGTACTACGGTAGTCTTCACGAAAATCTGCATGGTACTACGGTATGGTAGACCTGCATGGTAATACGGTAGTCTTCACGAAAATCTGCATGGTACTACGGTAGTCTTAACGAAGATCTGCATGGTAGTCTTCACAAAAATCTGCATGGTACTATGGTAGTCTTCACGAAAATTTGCATGGTACTACGGTAGTCTTCACGAAAATCTGCATGGTACTACGTATGGTAGACCTGCATGGTAATACGGTAGTCTTCACGAAAATCTGCATGGTACTACGGTAGTCTTAACGAAGATCTGCATGGTAGTCTTCACAAAAATCTGCATGGTACTACGGTATGGTAGATTTGCATGGTACTATGGTAGTCTTCACGAAAATTTGCATGGTACTACGGTAGTCTTAACGAAGATCTGCATGGTAGTCTTCACAAAAATCTGCATGGTACTACGGTAGTCTTCACGAAAATTTGCATGGTACTACGGTAGTCTTCACGAAAATCTGCATGGTACTACGGTATGGTAGACCTGCATGGTAATACGGTAGTCTTCACGAAAATCTGCATGGTACTACGGTAGTCTTAACGAAGATCTGCATGGTAGTCTTCACAAAAATCTGCATGGTACTATGGTAGTCTTCACGAAAATTTGCATGGTACTACGGTAGTCTTCACGAAAATCTGCATGGTACTACAGTATGGTAGATCTGCATGGTAATACAGTAGTCTTCACGAAAATCTGCATGGTACTACGGTAGTCTTAACGAAGATCTGCATGGTAGTCTTCACAAAAATCTGCATGGTACTACGGTATGGTAGATTTGCATGGTACTATGGTAGTCTTCACGAAAATTTGCATGGTACTACGGTAGTCTTAACGAAGATCTGCATGGTAGTCTTCACAAAAATCTGCATGGTACTACGGTAGTCTTCACGAAAATTTGCATGGTACTACGGTAGTCTTCACGAAAATCTGCATGGTACTACGGTAGTCTTAACGAAGATCTGCATGGTAGTCTTCACAAAAATCTGCATGGTACTACGGTATGGTAGATCTGCATGGTAGTCTTCACAAAAATCTGCATGGTACTACGGTAGTCTTCACGAAAATTTGCATGGTACTACGGTAGTCTTCACGAAAATCTGCATGGTACTACGGTATGGTAGATCTGCATGGTAATACAGTAGTCTTCACGAAAATCTGCATGGTACTACGGTAGTCTTAACGAAGATCTGCATGGTAGTCTTCACAAAAATCTGCATGGTACTACGGTATGGTAGATCTGCATGGTAATACAGTAGTCTTCACAAAAATCTGCATGGTACTACGGTAGTCTTAACAAAGATCTGCATGGTAGTCTTCACAAAAATCTGCATGGTAGTATGGTAGTCTTAACAATGATCTGCATGGTACTCCAGTAGTCTTCATGAAAATCTGCATGGTACTATGGTATGGTAGATCTGGATGGTAGTATGGTAGTCTCAATAAAGATCTGCATGACCATATGGTAGTAAGAAAAACATTTCTCATCAAAAATATTTTATCTTCTTGATGTAAAGATATTGTACACGCAGAAATATATTTCCTTATAAAAAAATTTCCATGACACAAAACATTTTCTAAGCAGAAAATATTTTTTCATCACAAGAAATTTTCCATACCTTCTCAGCAGAGTTCACAAAGATCTGCATACCACCTCAGAAATCCGCATACCCAGTTGACGAAAATCTGCATACCTCTTCAGAGATCTGCATACCACCTCGGAGATCCGCATACCTCCTTGGTGGAGTTGACAAAGATCTGCATACCACCTCAGATATCCGCATAGCTCCTTGGTGGAGTTGACAACGACTAACCTCGGATATCCGTATACCTAGTTGACGAAAATTTGCATACCACCTTGAAGATCCGCATACCTCCTTGCTGAAGTTGACAAAAATCTGCATACTACCATGGAGATCCGCATACTTCCTCAGAGGAGTTGACGAAAATCTGCATACCACGAGATCCACATACTTCCTCGGAGGAGTTGACGAAAATCTGCATACCACCTCGGAGATCCGCATACCTCCTTGGTGGAGTTGACAAAGATCTGCATACCACCTCGGATATCCGCATAGCTCCTCAGTGGAGTTGACAACGACTAACCTCGGATATCCGTATACCTAGTTGACGAAAATCTGCATACCACCTTGAAGATCCGCATACCTCCTTGCTGAAGTTGACAAAAATCTGCATACTACCACGGAGATCCGCATACTTCCTCGGAGGAGTTGACGAAAATCTGCATACTACCACAGAGATCCACATACCTCCTTGGTGGAGTTGACAAAGATCTGCATACCACCTCGGATATCCGCATAGCTCCTTGGTGGAGTTGACAACGACTAACCTTGGATATCTGCATACCTAGTTGACGAAAATCTGCATACCACCTCGGATATCCGCATATCTCCTTGGTGCAGTTTTTCCATCACCTATAAACATATTTTATCCAAAAAATATATTTTCTTTCCTTATACAAAAATTTCCATGACACAAAACATTTTCTAAGCAGACAATATTTTTTCATCACAAGAAATTTTGCATACCTTCTCAGAGGAGTTCACAAAGATCAGCATACCACCTTGGAGATCCGCATACCACCTCGGAGATCTGCATACCTCCTCGCTGGAGTTGACAAAGATCTGCATACCACCTCGGATATCCGCATACCTCCTCGCTGGAGTTGACGAAAACCTGCATACAACCTCAGAGATCTGCATACCTAGTTGACGAAAATCTGCATACCACCTGGGAGATCCGCATACCTAGTTGACGACAATCTGCACACCTTAAAGATCTGCATACCTCCTTGCTGAAGTTGACAAAAATCTGCATACCACCTTGGAGATCCGCATACTTCCTCGGAGGAGTTGACGAAAATCTGCATACCACCTAAGAGGAGTTGATGAAAATCTGTACACCACCTCAGATATCCGCATAACTTCTCAGAGGAGTTGATGAAAATCTGTATACCACCTTGGAGATCCGCATACCTCCTTGGAGGAGTTGACAAAAATCTGCATACCACCTCGGAGATCCCCATACCTCCTCAAAGGAGTTCACAAAGATCTGCATACCACCTCAGAGGAGTTGACGAAGATCTGCATACCACCCCAGAGTTCCACATACCACCCCAGAAAACTACATACCTCCTCAGATGTGATAAAGATCCACATATGCTCATGCAAATTGTTCAGGTCATCCAAATATCAATTACATTGCAATAATCCTGCCACTCAGTCATATAAAAAATATGTCCTAACTAGGTAAAACGTGCTTGAAACATTCTCGAGATCGGTCTAAAGTTGCAATCAAGTTGACCACGTACTCCAAGCATGAAGAAAGGACAAATGACTTTGAAGGCAGGCAAGCAGAGACAAGCCAAATTTATGTACCAAAGGAAAGAAAGAACCTCAATGTCCAAAAAATATTTTGAAAACAATGAAAGTGGCAAAGGAATGAGATCAAAAACTATTTCTAGGACAGAAGAAATACCAATGGTTTGAACATTAAAAATGAATTAATAGAAGACATGGAATGGAGTCCAAGACCTGAGTAAATAAAGCAATGCACAGTCATTAATGCTCCAATTAAAAGGCAAATATGGGTAGAAAAAAGAATGTGATGAGATCTATTTACAAAGGAAGGGACAAGCATCAAAGCTCTAAATATTAAAATGCAAACACCAATAGAAAAAAGAGTGGTGAAATCTATTCACAAAAAGGAAGGGATAAGCATCAATGCTCTAAATATTAAAATGCAAATACCAATAGAAAAAAGAGTGATGAAATCTATTCACAAAAAGGAAGGGACAAGCATCAATGCTCAAGATTAGAAGACAAAATAAAAAGAGAAACCAAACTAGAGTAAATAGAACATCAAACATCAGAATCCACAAATGAAGCAAGTCTCAGAATATAAACAAGAAAATGCCAATGAACTTTGGAATGCACCCTGCAAGCATTGCAAGCCTAGATCAGCTAACCAACCATTTAAGGAGGAAAAATCAATGATCTTCCTGCTGGGACCTTGCTGACCAGGCCTGCTGTACCTTTTCAGATGGTATGCATCAGGTTGGAGAACATCATCATCAGAGCTCTCTGGATCCTCTTCATCATCAAAATGGACAAAACGAGTGTGTGGAATAGAAGCAGGAGCAGACGTCTTCCTTGGTGCTGATGGAACAGACTGAGATGGAGGGTTCTGAAGAGACAAACTTCGTTTCGATGGAGCAATGAGAGATTTCTGGGTGTAGAACGACCCAGGAGAAATGGTGGGACCAAGTCGAGAAGCAGCAACATCCTTGGTTCGGCCTTTCACATGTTGTGCAGGTTGAGCACATCCAAGTTCGGGTCGGTATGGAAACCGAGTTGCATTTTCGGTGAACTTCGAAGGCTTCGAGCGTACAGACACCTCAGGATGATTAAAGTCATGGTGTTATTATTGGTTTCCATGGAGACACCTTCATGACCATGACCTTCATATCCACTGCAAGAATCTTCTTGAAGAACAGAGAGACCAGCAGCAGCAATTTTTGCTTCCAGTCGGTGAATTTCCTTTTGAAGATCTGCAATCGCAAGGGACTTAGCAGAGGAGATCTTCAGTGAATGTGGTGGATTGGAAGCAGATGATGTATGATGAATGCGATGAGAAGGCATTGGCAGTGAGATTGACGATTTGGGATCCTTCAAGTGAGAAGAAGCAGTCGAAACCATGGATTTGGTGGATACGGCAGGAACGACAGATGATTTCTTCGTGGGAACAGGAGCAGGAACAGAAACAGACTTCCTAGAATGCACAGATGCAGTTTTGACATCTTGTATCTTGACAAGGACTCTGCCATCTCTTGACGTAATCAGTGGAATTTGAAAATATTCCAGAGAACCAACAGGAATGGATTTCTCCTCTAAATATTAACAATTGTAAGTAATAAGTTATTGCAAAAGACAAGAAACATTACCTTTGGTCCAAGGAACAATTTTAAGAATTCCCTGATCAACCAAATCCAGCAAATGTTTCCAAGCAAAGATAGTTTGCTTAGATGGGTCAAATAATCATGAGGGTAGGTTGGAACCACCAGATCTGGCCATGCTAGTATGCGGATCATGTATCGAAGAGACTGCTCAGTGAAATTGTTCCAAAAGACATTCTTCCGACTACCAAGGTCTGTTGCAGAAGTATCTGATCAAGATTATTAAAACATGTAGTAATGGGTGATTAGTTACAGCCACATACTAATCTGTACCAGCATCTTATTCGAAAACTCTTGGCGATACTGGGCTTTCGTCTTGGTGTCCACTTCAGTTGAGACATTTTGAGTGGCATTATCATCAGGTTTATCCATATTTTGAGCTGGTTTGGGCTTAAACATTGCTTGGAGGCGAGCATTGACCAACCCCGATCTACGAAAAAAAATCAAAAAAATATACCCAACAAAAACAAACATGATTCAAACCTATGCTTATCGATGATGGTGTCAACAAGGCTCTGAACATGGAACTTATGTTCCTTGATAAGACTTTCACCTGCAGAATTGCCTGCAATAATTCCTGAGTTCTGGCGTGCCACAGCATCTGTACCAACATGAACAATTGCCAAAAGCCAGGAAGTCCTTGTTCAGACGATTTACAGCAGTCAGCTAATTGGTCTAAAGTTAACACAAATTTGATCAATATATTACAATTTAAACTTACCACAGCCTGGATGCCTCTCAGCTGCTAAAAGGCGTCGAGCTGGATTTAAAGTGGCCGAATCATCAGATGCAAGGTCTTCCAGGTCTTTCTCTACCTTCTCACGAAATGCTTCACGTTCAGTTTTGGGAAGCCTCTTATAGGCACGATATTCTCGTTTGACCATTCGACGAAAATCATCCACTATATTGTTAGTCAGATAAAACCTATAGGTAGGAAAATAAAGATTACTCACAACCTTCAATATCAGCATCAGAAGCCTTCCTGGCCCACCACTGCTGGAACTTGTTCCAGAAGTTCGCATTGCGCATGGAAAAAGCTCCAAAATTGGCATATTCAAAAGCTTTCTCAACTGACATCTTGTGAGCCTTTGCATATGCGACCACCTTGCGGACAAAATCATCCCCCAGCTTCCTTGCACCTGCTTGAGAGGTTAGAGAGACACGGCCCACTTTGAGATCACCATTTTCAGCAACTTGCTCAGCATCAGATGATTCTTGATCTTCATCATCAACTAACATATCATCATCATCATGGGCATCCTCAGGCTCAACAGCCTTGGCCTTTCCCTTATTGACCTTTGTCTGCACATGGAGGATAGGGCTTGAAGGAACAACATCATCCGCCAGTGCTCTCCATCATCAGAATCCATGGTCTCCGACAGCTCAGCTCGACGATCTCTGAAAGCTCGAGTTACCTTGCCCTGGCGCCGAGTCTCCTCGAAGTCGGATCCACTGGTACCAGATTCCAAAAGGGAAGTCTCCCGATTGCAGTCCTTGGAAGGCAGCTGCACACTTGAGGTATGGCCATGCACAAGCTTCTTGTTGAATCCTGAGACAGGGCGTGAAGGAGGGGCCGTGAAAATGTCAAGTCCACGGTGCAGCTGTGCCGTGGATGTGTCCCTAGACCGATGACTGGCGGTATTAACCTTTTCAGGGCTTGGCGCGTCGCTGTTGTCGTCGGTATGCCCACTTTTGAGAGGGTCACGAACACCGTCACATTCCTCGTCGTCGTCGTCGTCGGGCCTGCCGTCATCGAAAGCCATTAAATCATCTTCCGTGCCGGCATGCTCCTTCTCATCGTCGCTGCCGTCGGTGGTGCCTTCGTCGGTCTCAGGCGGCGTTCTGTTCACGGGAGGGCTAGAACGACGGGTGATAAACACACCATCGAATTGCAAGCCACCGTTTTGGTGACTTCGGCTTCATCGACTTGGCGAGCTTCTTGCGGGGTTCAGCTGGCACTCGATTAGCAGCAGCTATGTTCGCGGCCAACTGGACGAGCTTCGCCTTTCGTTCAGCACGGACCTTGTCGTCGATCCTGAAGCCACAAGGAGGAGACCTGTCGGGACGTCCAGGTTGTCGGCTTTGGTTTCCATCGACCATCGGTTGAAACTTCTTCACCGGCGGAGCAATTTCACGCTCGTCGGCGGAGCTTTCTTCACGCCCTCGTTTGCGAGCAGAAGCAGAGAGCTCTTGGAGAAACGCCGGCGAGTTCAGAGTGCGACGAACTACAGCTTTGGCCTTCTGGCGGGCCTCACGAGCTTTCGCTTTCCGCTTATTTTTCGCCTTATTATGCCCGTTGTCGCTATCGTCCAGAGGGCTTTCCCAATCGCTGTCATTTCGGTTGATGGGACGAGGTGTTGGTCGCGGCACGATAACCGGAGGTGGTGGAGGAGGCGTCGCTGCAGCCGCCGCTGCAGCCGCAGCTAGTTTTACCCGAGAACGAGTGATTCTAGGGCGTGCAACCCCCTCAGAGCTAAGTGAATTAATTAGGCCAAGTAAATAAGTTGTGAACATATCTAAATACATACATCGAATTTGCAACAAGTGCGGGAACACCTGAATGCTCGACCACCGCAGGGAGTAACCTAAACAAAGCACATGCAAGTTAGCTAACCAGTGTAGGCAGGACATCGAAAGCGGGAGAATAGGCACAGCACGGTTTCAATCGTTTCGTAGACCGGCCGAATTGGCGAGCCTCGACATGACGAAAGTCCCGTTGGCTCGAATTCTTCCCGCCATGATGCACGGAGGAGTATGACAACACTTACGGAGCGGAAGGTGCAGGCGGGGGCAAGATCTCTGGGTCCAGGTGGGAGGAAGTCCTTCCGACAGGTGTCTGCGAACCCGGTGCCAAACTGAAGATGAGTCAGCTCATACGGTCATGACTTCGTGGCACGGGGGGAGGGGGAAAAAACAACGCGAACAAGTCAGCGTCGAAAGGGAGGACTGCGAACAAGTCAGCAGTCCTCAATAGGCGAACAAGTCAGCCTATAACCCTCGCTCCTGTCCCGCACCACGAAGGGATTACGTCGCAGTGAAGACTCACTGGACGTGGCTTGCTGAGACCGGGTTTTGCGCGTTCTTGCGTGGACGGCCAGGTTTCCTCTGCAAAGGATGTCAGTAACAAGGTTGAACAATTAGAAGAACACGACATACCTTCACCGCCGCCGTGGCCACCTCTTCGACGTTGGCATCGTCCACAGCCTGCTTGCACATAGGAAAGTTAGCTTCGAAAGGAATGAGGGAAGGGGGGGGGGGCGAGGGCTTACCGTGTCCTTCTTTGCCTTCTTCCCTTTCGAATCCTTCAACTTTTCCTTCGATGCTTTGCGCTTCAGTGGCATGATGTGGTTGAGTGGAAAGAAAGGTGGTCTGACTAAATACGGGCAATTTAAATATTGGAAGTTAGCCGAACGCTGGGATATCCCGAAGATGTAAAACTCAAGAGGTCACACAGATCGGGACATGCATACAAATAAACGTGAATTTTCGAACTTGAAACATGGGATTCCTGGAACCAACTGCATGAGTGAGTGAATAAGCATTAAAATACTAACCTCACCACTAATGTACTGTTGTAAAGTCCTCAAACTGCTGCCCGGTGCTAAGAAAACGTTGATGTTTGTGAAATAGGAGTCACAAGGGTGAGACTGACCCTGACCCATTACATCCCAAAGCAGTAGTAAGTTCCATTTTGAGATCTCCAGAGGTGATAGGAGAATGGCTTCTCCTCGTAGAGCGCGCGTAGCAAAGGTCTGAGATGAGGTGTGGTTGACATAGATAGGCTTGTTGAAGCGAGTAGACTCATGCCTTGAATACATGGTTTCGCGTGTCGGAACGATTGATTGAGTTCGTGGCCGGTTTGCGAAGCCGTCGGTCCACCTTAGGCTACGTTTGAATTAGCGGCGCATTGGATGTGGAACGCGCGAGGGAGCTCACCTGAAAGATAGCCCGACTTTATCTTGAACCCCTGGACGTACTTGAGAGGGGCCACAATCCGACAATATCAACTAAAAACCCTTGGACAAAATGCGGAGATCCGTCGCACACTGTCGAGGAGACACGTCGGGACCGCAGAACCAAAGGATGAGCGACAAGTCAGCCCACCCAAATGTCGAGTGCGAGCGACAAGTCAGCTCGTACTCATGGAGGCGAACAAGTCAGCCTGATAACCCTCATCACGTTCTCCCTGTCGTAAACGATTTCTTGACGAATTGGGGACAGCAGTCGGGCTGACGAGTTCGAGCGTGGAGTTCGGGTGTAGTTGAGGTCGACCAAGGTGACGAAGAACGGCGAAGAAAATGGAGGGCGAAAGGTTTTACATGAGGACGCCGTCAAGCCTGATATCGACTGTACAGGGAGGTAGATAAGGTCTCTTGACGAATTGGGGACGGCAGTCGGGCTGACGAGTTCGAGCGTGGAGTTCGGGTGTAGTTGACGTCGACCAAGGTGACGAAGAACGGCGAAGAAAATGGAGGGCGAAAGGTTTTACACGAGGACGCCGTCAAGCCTGATATCGACTGTACAGGGAGGTAGATAAGGTCGAGAGTGAGCGACGAGAGTGAGCGACAAGTCAGCTCATTCTCTGGGAGCCGAAGGCAAGCAAGTCAGCCTTGGCGTACGTCGTAGGCGAGCAAGTCAGCCTAGAGGACCCGGAGTCGATGGTGGGGGAGTCGGAAGGAGAGGCAAGAGATAAGATCAGATGGCGGCTATTTTGGGGTCGTGTGAACTTGACCGGCAGAAAGTGAAAAAAAATAAAACGAACTGAGCGAGAATCGAACTCCAGCGTGCTTAGACAGTAGGATTTGAGACCTCAGTGATCATTTCCACTTACACCAGATTACTAGTTTCTGGCACGTAACTTATTGACACTAAGATACTCAAGTCTGGCCAAATCCAACTTAGACGAATTTTAGTTGCCCTCCACGTTCGAACTCCGACGGGCCCCTCCTTCTTCCTCCCCCCATACGACCTGGCTTGTACAAAGGTGAGCTTCGTGTCCTCGTCGCTGGTTATTGGACACTCACCCGAATTAGGTCTCTATCATCCATCTCGTCCTTCGCCTTTCGCCCCTGCCGGATTCTTCATCATTCACGGTGAGCGTGCGTTTCGTTGTTCGTCAGTTGGGTTCGGAGGGCTTCGACAAGTGCAGGCTGACTTGCTCGCCTGCACTTGCTCGATCATGGCATACCTGACTTGTTCGGTATTGCATACGACGTACGATGGGCTGACTTGCTCGCCCGTCTTGGCTATCGTCCTTGCCAAACTCTGTCTACCGCGTCGTCAAGTGTAGGGTGACTTGTTCGCTTGCACTTGCTCGATTCTTGCGTACCTGACTTGTTCGGTGTGTGGTGGTGCGATGTGTTGACTTGCTCGCCCATCATCTTCGATCCCTTTGCTGATAGTTCCTTCGTCCTTTCTAAACAGGAAAACGTGTGCTGGTTGAACGGTTATGGCAGGTAAGTTCTATTGTTCTGTACTATACTTTTTGTGTCCTAACTCAAAGCTAGCCAGTTATTATGTTGATTGCTACGGATGGCCGCGGGATAGGGAGACGCATAGGGCTTTGTTTGCAGAGTTCGTCAGCTCAACCCATGGTATGTCTTTTACCTTTCTTGTGTAGGCAGGTATATTGATTCTTTTCAGCTTTTTCGGCCACTGATGCTCTCGTCGCGGCCGAACTCCCCAAGCCCCTCAAGTACCGCGTTCCGGGTTTAACAGAGCTTGCCCCCGACACCATCGACGAGAAGGGCATGCCTCGCCCTACGAATTTATTCATCACCTCCCCCAATATGGACTGGGTTCCGGACCTCAGCGAAGAAGAGAAGGTCGTTCAGGCCCGTGCAGACGGTCGTTTTGGACCTGGCGACCTCACTCTGTGGCCTCAATGGTATTTCACTGGAACGTACTACATCCCGTACATCCGCGCCAGGCCCTCCGAAACTGATATTCCGAACCACGAGCATGGCTTGGCGTGGTACACCTTCAAGCCATCCGATTTCATCCGTGAAAAAGGCTCTGCTCTTGTTGATATTGGCCGCATTCGGGAGAACCTGCAGCATATGTTCGTGGAGATGAGGATGAAGCTGTCGAGGGTTGTGAATGAGTTTCTGGATAGAAACCCGCAACTTGGATCCGCCCAAGTTGCTGAACTCAAGTTTTGTGAGCGTGGCATGCGTTTTGCTTCAATCACGCTGGACTGTGCCCCTCAAACCTACACCCTCACGCTCCTCACCGTCACGACTTTCCAGCGATATTATCTCGAAACGTTAGCCTGCTACGAATTCCTCACAAAGTGGAAGGACCGACCTCTTCTGGAGAACGACAAACCCCATCCGGTCGACAAAGGAATTGTCGGTTTCGTTACCTGCGAAGTCGAAATGGCGGTCAAAGGTTACCTTCTGGGTATACCGACCTGGCTGGTTCGTACGCCCGACAAGGTCTCGAGTCGTATGACGACCCTGCGCCATGTTAAGCCTTCGTATCCAGCTCACATAGTTCGTGAGCTGTTACCTCTGGGGCAGTTCATATTCCGCGGCGATGCGTCGGCCACTCGCAACCGCTCTTCTCAATCTCTTCGCCAACTTAACATACGAATGGGCCACAGTGCTTACGATGAGGCTCCCCCGCAACAACAAGGATACTCCCATCACGGTGGTGAGTTTTTATTTTGTATTTTACACGTTCAAGTTCTGATAAGACTATTTAACTAGCTGCAGCAATGACTTCCAATTCTTTCACCCCTCCGTCTTGGTCTAGTTCCTCCGCTCCAAACACTTCAACTACTTCGGTTAATTTGCCTCGACCTTTCACTCTTTTCCTCCCATTGCGCCTTACCGGGCACATTATATCGCATAGGCCCGTCAATGCCGAGAAGTTCAAGATCATCGTCTCGGACCGCTTCCCTGGTGCCAACCCAGGCTGGTTAAATGCCCTGAATGGCGTCGCGCGGTGGGAGCTGATTTGGAATCACGACAATCTCGACCTTCTTCGAGGGTACCCGGTTTTGGACCCATTTGTATTTGCGAGCAAAACGCTCTCAGAAGAACGGATGTCGGTCTTTATCAGCAGCTGGTTGGCCATTCGTGCGTCATGGATCCATCGAACGACCTCCCGTACATCTTTCGACGATCGTATTCCGAATCCGCAAGAGTGGAAGGATTATCTTTTGTTTTGTGTTGGTCCTGTCATTGGTTTCCCGGCTCAACGTGTCAACCCGTCATCTCGTGCTTCGACGACGGCAGAGCTCGATGCTCTCTTCAATCTGCCTCTCTCCCAGATAGTCAAACCTGTCCGTTTGGTTTGGAAGAAAGCGTTTATTGCCACGTCAGCGGATATCGAGGCGAAGAGGGTGGGTTTTTCGTCGAAGATGGTGAAGGAGATCATCTGGGATCTCTATGAAACCAACTTCCGCCTCGAGCTGCTTGCACTTGACCGCTGTGTCATCCCTCGTAACGCTTTGTCAAATCAGGATGGACTCGAACGAGACCTGATGGTTGCTGCTTGCTTTCCACGCAAGTCGTTTATCCGGGTTGATATTCCTCGGCTCGATGAAGGGCTCGGAGCACCAGATTGGATGGATCGGATGGAATATGTGGAAGCCTTTCGTGTCCTCTTGTGCGCGTGGACTGGTTCTCCAGCTGGCCGGCTGAGGGGAATGAAAGCAATTAACCGCTCAACATCGTCAACTTCGTTTGGCTCTACCCTCGATCAGGTTTTGGCTGTTGAGAAAATTGCTTATCCTTTTTACTGCCAAACCTTCTTCGAGTATTTTGGGCGTGCACCTTCGGTTCCACATCAGCTTCCTCATGAGCTTCCTCTTTAGAGAGGAATGTATTATATACGTTTTTTGACATTGCCATCATGTGAGCACTTTATTTATACTAATCTATACCTATTTCTAACAACTTCTGGCAGATTTTTTTGCTGTATATACTGTGTAATTTGTTCTTGGTAATGAATTTACACTTTCATTTGTTTTTTGATCATATAGGATCTAAGATGTGAGGGGTAGATATAAATATGCATCATGCCTGTCACCTGTTTGACAGATGTGATGTATGAAAAGGTATATAAGTTTCTCTTGGTGTAATGATTGCCCATTCTTTCCTTCTTCTTACCACCACCATGGCTTCTGTGTTTTGCCGTGCATCCAAGAAGGTGTCTAGGTCTGAACCCCAGGATCAACCTGCCCCTGGGACCTTCATCCCAGTGGAAGATCTCTCTAAATCTAGGGCTTACTATGGTTTTAACAGTAAATCAGGGCCTACTGGTTTAGTCTATGCACCATCCGGTCTTTACTCTCAGGTCTCTCCTGGAGTGCAAGATAACTTGCCAGAGGGTGTATCTGAGGAGCCTGTTACTTTCTCTCCTGATCAACATGTACATGACAGTATAGAGCAGCAGGCTTTGAAGAAACAGCGGCAGTGGCGCAAATGGAGTGAAGATATCATACCTGCTTTACTTAAGCCATATCTTGGGCTTCTATGTGATACCTTGGGACTTCGTAATGTGAATGATGCAAGGAAAGCACAAGGCTGTCAAGGTTGTGACCAAGGTCGGATCCTTGAAGTTACCTGTGTGTATTTTGAAAGTAAGAATTTATCTTTTTATTGAACAACAATTATTCAATCTTGAATAGGGCTTGAGAAGCTTGAACTATGCACTTGTGCAGAACCAGCATTGCAATTGCTTTCACGTGGACTTTTTCCATGTGCTCCTTCATTACCCTCTTTGGCCATTGACTTGAATGTTTTGGAATTTGCTCAGGAGCTTTTTGTCAATGCAGCTCCCAATACTACTGCTTGGTGTGAGACTCTTGAAGGATTCTTGAGTGCGCGGAAATTTAAGTTGGCTACTAGAGTAAGTCTTTGCTTATAGTTTCTGGTCTGGCTTCAATTTAGCTCTTCCACTCGTTTAGGATAGCTTACGTGCACGTTTTGGAAGTGCAATGCATTGGTATTCAACTTTAACAAACACCAAAAATCTCATGATACGTGATTATTTGGATCGTGTCCGGGGTTGTATATTGTCAATGGATGAGCAAGAGGATGTTGTTATGACAGATGGTATTTACATTTTCAGGTTTTTAAATCATTCTTAAGTTTTTTATTTGTAGATGTGCAATATGTGCCCCAGAGTGTCCCTGATGTTCAAATGATGGATGAGTCGGAATCAGGTATTATTTATACTTGATATGAATGACTTGCTCTAATTAAATGTGATAAGTTCCAAACCCAGATACCTCTCCATTGCATAATCGGCCAAGTGATCACTTCAGTGGCCCCTACATATATACCTCCATGGAACTTTAATTATGGGTATATAACCTACCTCCAGGGCTGTCAAAAAAACAAAAAACAAAAACAAAAATGGCTGCTACAATTTTTAAAAAATGTAAATTTTTTTTTACAATATTATTAAAATTTGTAGGACAACATAACAAGTCTGTGTGACACTTGTAGTTCTTTTTTTAAAATTTTCAGAGGAGTGTCTGGGGTCTTTTTATAAAAATATTAAACCCCTCCTAGCAGTCTAACCAGGATAGCTAGATAGAATCTAAAAAAAGATCTTGTAATGCAACACATAGCACTAGCTATCTAAGCAATCTAATGGCATAAAATCTTGAGTCTGAAAATTGAATAACTAGTCAAAAGATTTTGAAATACTATTTAGTGATCAATTGATTCAAGAACTTGGCCAGAAGCTATTGCTGTGCATGGCAAAAACAAGTTCATAAATCTAAATAGAAGTTAGATAAATAAATATTTGAATTTATTGCATGCTTAATTCTGAACCAATTGAAATGTTCTGGGTCTTGAAAAACCCATCAAAAATTGTGGCTTTCTAACAAACTGAAATGTGTTTGATCATATGACCAGGAAGGCTCTGATTTTTATGAATTTTTTTGATACAAAAATCATAAATATTGGCCCAGTAGCAGCTGAGATGTAAGAACTTGATATTTGATGGCCTATATATATACAGAATCTAAGGTTGTTATTAGAGTGTTATATTTAGACACTATTCTCCATACTCTGTAGATTATACTTCAATCACATAGGCAGATATGAAGTTTGTCTGAGCCTCATGGATCTACAAAAAAAAAAAAACAAAAACAAAAACAAAAACATCTATTTTTAGATTGTATCTATCTATATTTGGAAACAATCTATTCATAGCATATATCTATTTTAAATGTTGTTTTATTTAGATTGTCTATATATAGATTGTGTCTAAAAATAGAAATTCTAAAAATAGATCATCTTTATTTTAAGCAAATCTGAGATGATCTATTTTTAGATTGTCTATAAATAGATTATGTCTAAAAATAGACAACACTTATTTTAACAAATGGAAGATGATCTATTTTTAGAATGTCTATTTTTAGCTTTGGACCCTGAATTTCCTTTTTTGGAAATAAGTTAAATTTTACATCGATATCTAAAATTGATTTTAAACACTTGTTCTATTTTTAGAAAACTTTCCTTTTTTAGTAATTTTAAATTTGCTATTTTTAAACCACTGTCTGTTTTGGGAAAACTACTTACTAAATCAGGTAATTATCTTTAATTATATCATATCTCTGTCAAATCTCAACCGTTTTCAATCAAAAAAATTGGATAATATATATAAAATCAGTATCTATTTTATCATATATTTAAATTTGTATTTATTTACATGTTTAATATTACACTCAATAATAGATCAATAAGAATAACAAGGTTGATATATGAACATCTACTAACCAGAGTGCTAAAGACAGGGAGTGCAAGTTGGACATTCAAAATTAAGTAATTAAATAAATATTTTATCTATCTAGCAGAGAATTTTTAAAGACAACTGCAGTCATCTTCCAAGATTGGAGACAATCAGAACAAAACTAGCAAGAAATCCAAAGTTAGATGTATTATAAAACAATAACTAACCAATGACAACCCACTTAGCAGAAGATCCAAAGAGGAAAGGATAAAAGATCAGCTGCTACACAGAAACTATATATAGGCAGCTAAGTCACAAAGTGGTATGAGAATAACATAGGACAGGAACAATAGCAGTATGGAGTCTGAGCAAGACCAGGCATGGTTTAGGATTAGTCAGAAATATGTGACTTATTAGATGGGCAAACTATTTAGTCAGTGGTAAAGTCCTTTGGTGTGGTAGAATATACAAGGATTTTAGGCAAAGATTGGCTCAGAGAGCATCAGAGTAAGATTTAGAGTCTTAGAGTTTGTATTGGATCCAAAGACTCAGAGAAAAAGATTATTAATTAGAGTGAGTAGTTAGTGATTGGAGAATCACATCAGGACTATGTTGGCAAACAGTCAGGGAGGGCACACTAATAACTATGCTACAAGACAGGTTTCAGACTTTAGCTGCATTATGTGTGTCATATCTTATTGACTCAGGGTTGTTAAAATAGAGTCAGAGAATGTGAGTCTGTAAACTAATCTTTGTGTCTAAGTCCAGTCATTGGATCAAGGTTGAACTTGTGTATGGTATATAATGTCAAGGAACTTCATTTGGGTTATATTAGCAAATAATCCATATACCAAGATATTGCAGCATAGTTAATAAACTGATCCAGAGCACTAGGGATAGAAAGTCAGTGGAGCAGGTGGACTAACAAGGAATCCAAAGATTTAGTTTAATAGGTGATCAACTAAACTAACAATTAACTCATCTAGCAGGGAATCTAAAAAGGAAGAAATGTATATTCCCACTGCAGATGAGAGCTATAACCATTGAAATATGGCATAACATGAGTAATAAATTAAATTCATATAGTACAATGGCAAAATGTATGGTGCAGTGCATCCAGTAGAGTTCAGAAAGAATAGAGTGGATGGAAAAGACACAGCAAACAGAAAAAAAATGATAAACATAGTAATCAGCAGACACAATGATTGGCAGACCAGTGACTAGGTGGATAGAAATCAGAGGCATTGTAGTCTGTGTCAGTGCAACAGAACTATAAGGAGAACTTTGTTCTTTGGGGTCCAGCCAATATGTCAGATGTAACCCTGGCCGCTAACCTGGTCATTGCATCAGCCATTACATCTGCTGCTATGTCAGCCTTGCCTCCAACATTTCCAGACGCAAGCCCTCTCTGTTCTGCCACACTGACACAGACTACAATAGTTTGTAGTCTGCACGCATCTGATTTCTATCTCCCACTAGATGAGTTAATTGTTAGTTCAATTGATTACTTAATTAACTAATCCTTTGGATCCCTTGCTAGTCTGTCTGCTCCACCCGACTCTTCGTCCCCAGCACTCTGGCTTACAATTGCTCTTACAAGAACATAAAAGAAACTTGTCTCTAGAGATGCTGGAACAGGGCTGGCATTGCAGTTGAGATGTGAACACAATGATATATCACTGACAATATGGGCTAAAATGGAGTTTTACTTACAGAAAAGATAATTAAGGTTATAGTTTAACTGATTACAGTATTAAGGATATAAATAACTACAAATATAAGTAGGTAATAAAATAGATACTGATTTTATATATATTATCCAATTTTTTTGATTGAAAACGGTTGAGATTTGACAGAGATATGATATAATTAAAGATAATTACCTGATTTAGTAAGTAGTTTTCCCAAAACAGACAGTGGTTTAAAAATAGCAAATTTAAAATTACTAAAAAAGGAAAGTTTTCTAAAAATAGAACAAGTGTTTAAAATCAATTTTAGATATCGATGTAAAATTTAACTTATTTCCAAAAAAGGAAATTCAGGGTCCAAAGCTAAAAATAGACATTCTAAAAATAGATCATCTTCCATTTGTTAAAATAAGTGTTGTCTATTTTTAGACATAATCTATTTATAGACAATCTAAAAATAGATCAGCTCAGATTTGCTTAAAATAAAGATGATCTATTTTTAGAATTTCTATTTTTAGACACAATCTATATATAGACAATCTAAATAAAACAACATTTAAAATAGATATATGCTATGAATAGATTGTTTCCAAATATAGATAGATACAATCTAAAAATAGATGTTTTTGTTTTTGTTTTTTTTTTTTTTGTAGATCCATGAGGCTCAGACAAACTTCATATCTGCCTATGTGATTGAAGTATAATCTACAGAGTATGGAGAATGGTGTCTAAATATAACACTCTAATAACAACCTTAGATTTTGTATATATATAGGCCATCAAATATCAAGTTCTTACATCTCTCAGCTGCTACTGGGCCAATATTTATAATTTTTGTATCAAAAAAATTCATAAAAATCAGAGCCTTCCTGGTCATATGATCAAACACATTTCAGTTTGTTAGAAAGCCACAATTTTTGATGGGTTTTTCAAGACCCAGAACATTTCAATTGGTTCAGAATTGAGCATGCAATAAATTCAAATATTTATTTATCTAACTTCTATTTAGATTTATGAACTTGTTTTTGCCATGCACAGCAATAGCTTCTGGCCAAGTTCTTGAATCAATTGATCACTAAATAGTATTTCAAAATCTTTTGACTAGTTATTCAATTTTCAGACTCAAGATTTTATGCCATTAGATTGCTTAGATAGCTAGTGCTATGTGTTGCATTACAAGATCTTTTTTTAGATTCTATCTAGCTATCCTGGTTAGACTGCTAGGAGGGGTTTAATATTTTTATAAAAAGACCCCAGACACTCCTCTGAAAATTTTAAAAAAAGAACTACAAGTGTCACACAGACTTGTTATGTTGTCCTACAAATTTTAATAATATTGTAAAAAAAAATTTACATTTTTTAAAAATTGTAGCAGCCATTTTTGTTTTTTGTTTTTTGTTTTTTGACAGCCCTGGAGGTAGGTTATATACCCATAATTAAAGTTCCATGGAGGTATATATGTAGGGGCCACTGAAGTGCAAGTGATTACCTTCGAGAAAGGTGTCCACTTTGCTTTGGAGGTGAAAATTGGAAGAAAAAAGATGATCTGTAGGCTCTCCTTAGCTATATATTCCTTACTGTGTTTTGATTTGTTTTTAGGGTTGATGCCATTGTTTGTATTGATGCTTGTTTCACTCAAAAGCGCCGTAAGTCCCAGGGAAATTCTTGGCAGGCTCCGCATACACATCCAGAGACTATTTTTGTTTCTCAAGAAGATGTGGATGAAATGGAAAAGCATGTTGAAGAAATCCGACCTGCTAAAACCAAGCAAAATACAAATAAACTGAATACCAAGGGGAAAAATCCGGAGTCTAATAGTGGTAACAGTGATGGCCCTGACTTCGAGCCTGGCATGCAGGTTCCTATTTCAGTTCTTGATGGCTGTAATGAGTCATTTGTCGCTGCCGACGAGCGTCGCATCAAAGCTTCAACACTTTTTTTTGCAGATACAGGTCTTATGGCTTTACTTTGTCGACATGATCGTGTTTTGTGGCTTGCAAACATGACCTCAGCAGGAGAAAAGCAACACTATGCACTGACTTTGCTGAAGAAGCTATTTGAACATATTCCTGAATCTATGCGTATAGGTGTTCTCTATGATATTGGCTGTCAGTTGCATAGAAGTTGTGCCAAATATGGCTTTCTGGATGACTTCCTTGATCGTCTGGTTTTTGGCATTTCTGTGTTCCATGCATATGGCCATCAGTGGCCCTGTCAAATCATTTATCATCCACGAAAGTGCAAAGGGTTTGGGTTAACGGATGGTGAAGGTTGTGAAAGATTTTGGAGTGCAATCAAGGCCTTGATTCCTTCATGCCGCGTCTCAGGATATTACAATCGGATTTACACTATTGATACCAAGGTTAAACACCTGGATCAGAAGTCTTTGCTTGGCCTAGGAAACTGGTTGAAGAAGAAGTGGATATCCACAGTCACAAAAAAGAACTCTGCTTTGGAGATTTTAGAAGCAATCTATGAAAATGGTTATACCGAGGACTTTTTACGAACCCAATGGAATGCTCAAGTTGCAGAGCAGACCAAACCTTTAAAAAGGCAGTCAAAAAATCTAGCCAACAAAGAAATTGAGGAAATCTTGGCATTTTCCAAAAATAAATCCAATTATAAGGAAGAACTTCTGCGCTTGGAAACAATGCTTGTTACTGGAGTTTACCAGGATGGTTTATCAGCAATTGTGATTCCAGAGTTGATGGATGACCTAGAGAGCAAGGTCAGAAAGGCTGAAAAGTCAATTGAAGCCAAGAAATCCAAATTGTCTGTTGATGGAAGATTAAAGCTGGAAAAGCTCATTGGAAATGAGTTTTTGAAAAATTGAATGAATGCCTTGGCTTTGAAACAAAGGATTCGTGATCGTTTAAGACACCGCAAGTTTGAGATTGAAAATCTGGAACGAGCATATAGGAATACAGTCAATCATTCCAAGCTTCAAAAGCACACTGAATCACAGATCAAGAAAAAGGAGCCTGGTATTCAAACTCTAGCAAGAAATTACAACAAGTTGTGTTCAGAATTAGCACAATTGATCAAGGCAAAGAAAGCACCAAAAGGAGCCATTGCTCCTTTGCCCATTCAAATGGATGGACTGTTTAAACTTGATGTTGATGATGATATTTGGCAAGATGTAGGCTTGACAGATAATGATGAAGATGATCTTGATGTTCCTGCCTGGCTTGGCAGTGATGATGTCAGATCAGGTATCAAGGCATTGCTTGAGTATGATCGGTGTGTGGAGGAAGAAAGGAGACTTATACAGGAAAAAATATCAATGATTCAGTGGATGCAAGAAGAATGGACTGTGCTTGTCAATGCAACTGTATGGTCTGAAAAAGATCCTCATATTGTCTTCCAACTCAATACTCGCAAAAGTCATCTTTTACGACTTTGTGTAACTTGGGAGCCTGCTGTTCGAATGATTCCAGGCAATGCAGATGTTTCTTGGGGGCCAAGTGATGAAGAACTTTTGGAAGCTAGGGAATATGAACACAATAAAAATGTTCAACAGAGTAATATGTTTTATACAGATGATTTGGATTATGATAATGATGGAATTGGACTAGAGTTTGCTGAAGGAGAGGGTGGTGATGATGAGGCAGAATTATTGGATGATATGGAGTCAGATGCTCTTGGAGAAGATATTTATATGGAGGAAATGTAGAAACATCTTAGCAAGTGAATAGTTACAAAAATAGTTTGAGCACAAAGAAATTTGTGGTGACAGAAAATATTTTTTGGATAAAATATGTTTTTAGGTGATGGAAAAACAATTTTTGTCAACTAGATATGCGGATCTCCGAGGTCGTATGCAGATCTTTGTCAACTCCAGCGAGGAGGTATGTGTATCTCTGAGGTGGTATGCAGATCTCGTCAACTAGGTATGCGGATATCCAAGTTTAGTCATTGTCAACTCCACTGAGGAAATGTGTGGATCTCCGAGGTGGTATGCAGATTTTTGTCAACTAGGTATGCAGATATCCGAGGTTAGTCGTTGTCAACTCCACCAAGGAGCTATGCGGATATCCGAGGTGGTATGCAGATCTTTGTCAACTCCACCAAGGAGGTATGCAGATCTCTGTGGTAGTATGCAGATTTTCGTCAACTCCTCCGAGGAAGTATGCGGATCTCCGTGGTAGTATGCAGATTTTTGTCAACTTCAGCAAGGAGGTATGCGGATCTTCAAGGTGGTATGCAGATTTTCGTCAACTAGGTATACGGATATCCGAGGTTAGTCGTTGTCAACTCCACTGAGGAACTATGCGGATATCCGAGGTGGTATGCAGATCTTTGTCAACTCCACCAAGGAGGTATGCAGATCTCTGTGGTAGTATGCAGATTTTTGTCAACTTCAGCAAGGAGGTATGCGGATCTTCAAGGTGGTATGCAGATTTTCGTCAACTAGGTATACGGATATCTGAGGTTAGTCGTTGTCAACTCCACCAAGGAGCTATGCGGATATCCAAGGTGGTATGCAGATCTTTGTCAACTCCACCAAGGAGCTATGCGGATCTCCGAGGTGGTATGCAGATTTTCGTCAACTCCTCTGAGGAAGTATGCGGATCTCCGAAGTAGATTGCAGATCTTTGTCAACTCCACCAAGGAGCTATGCGGATCTCCGAGGTGGTATGCAGATTTTCGTCAACTCCTCTGAGGAAGTATGCGGATCTCCGAAGTAGATTGCAGATTTTTGTCAACTCCACCAAGGAGGTATGCGGATCTCCGAGGTGGTATGCAGATTTTTGTCGACTCCTCTGAGGAAGTATGCGGATCTCCGAAGTAGATTGCAGGATTTTGTCAACTCCACCAAGGAGGTATGCGGATCTCCGAGGTGGTATGCAGATTTTCGTCAACTCCTCTGAGGAAGTATGCGGATCTCCAAAGTAGATTGCAGATTTTTGTCAACTCCACCAAGGAGGTATGCGGATCTCCGAGGTGGTATGCAGATTTTCGTCAACTCCTCCGAGGAAGTATGTGGATCTCCGAGGTAGTATGCAGATCTCTGAAGAGGTATGCAGATTTTCGTCAACTGGGTATGCGGATTTCTGAGGTGGTATGCAGATCTTTGTGAACTCTGCTGAGAAGGTATGGAAAATTTCTTGTGATGAAAAAATATTTTCTGCTTAGAAAATGTTTTGTGTCATGGAAATTTTTTTATAAGGAAATATATTTCTGCGTGTACAATATCTTTACATCAAGAAGATAAAATATTTTTGATGAGAAATGTTTTTCTTACTACCATATGGTCATGCAGATCTTTATTGAGACTACCATACTACCATCCAGATCTACCATACCATAGTACCATGCAGATTTTCATGAAGACTACTGGAGTACCATGCAGATCATTGTTAAGACTACCATACTACCATGCAGATTTTTGTGAAGACTACCATGCAGATCTTTGTTAAGACTACCATAGTACCATGCAGATTTTCGTGAAGACTACTGTATTACCATGCAGATCTACCATACCGTAGTACCATGCAGATTTTCGTGAAGACTACCATGCAGATCTTCGTTAAGACTACCGTAGTACCATGCAGATTTTCGTGAAGACTACTGTATTACCATGCAGATCTACCATACTGTAGTACCATGCAGATTTTCGTGAAGACTACCATGCAGATCTTCGTTAAGACTACCGTAGTACCATGCAGATTTTCGTGAAGACTACTGTATTACCATGCAGATCTACCATACCGTAGTACCATGCAGATTTTCGTGAAGACTACCGTAGTACCATGCAAATTTTCGTGAAGACTACCGTAGTACCATGCAGATTTTTGTGAAGACTACCATGCAGATCTTCGTTAAGACTACCGTAGTACCATGCAAATTTTCGTGAAGACTACCATAGTACCATGCAAATCTACCATACCGTAGTACCATGCAGATTTTTGTGAAGACTACCATGCAGATCTTCGTTAAGACTACCGTAGTACCATGCAGATTTTCGTGAAGACTACTGTATTACCATGCAGATCTACCATACTGTAGTACCATGCAGATTTTCGTGAAGACTACCGTAGTACCATGCAAATTTTCGTGAAGACTAACGTAGTACCATGCAGATTTTTGTGAAGACTACCATGCAGATCTTCGTTAAGACTACCGTAGTACCATGCAGATTTTCGTGAAGACTACCGTATTACCATGCAGGTCTACCATACCGTAGTACCATGCAGATTTTCGTGAAGACTACCGTAGTACCATGCAAATTTTCGTGAAGACTACCGTAGTACCATGCAGATTTTTGTGAAGACTACCATGCAGATCTTCGTTAAGACTACCGTAGTACCATGCAAATTTTCGTGAAGACTACCATAGTACCATGCAAATCTACCATACCGTAGTACCATGCAGATTTTCGTGAAGACTACTGTATTACCATGCAGATCTACCATACCATAGTACCATGCAGATTTTCGTGAAGACTACCATACTACCATGCAGATCTACCATACCGTAGTACCATGCAGATTTTCATGAAGACTACTGTACTACCATGACTACCATGCAGATTTTCGTTAAGACTACCATAGTACCATGCAAATCTACCATACTGTAGTACCATGCAGATTTTCGTGAAGACTACCGTACTACCATGACTACCATGCAGATCTTTGTGAAGACTACCATACTACCATGCAGATCTACTGTACAGTAGTACCATGCAGATTTTCATGAAGACTACCATACTACCATGCATATTTTCGTTAAGACTACCGTACCACCATGCAGATCTTCATTAAGACTACTGTACCACCATGCAAATCTTTGTTATGACCACTGCATCACCATTGTTAAGACTACCGCACCACTGTGCAGGCAGTCCTGCATATGTCTATGCATACCTGAGCAAGAATATTCTAGAAAATTTTTAAAATACAAAGACCCCTGACACCCCTACACAAACAAATATATTTTGCATTTTGAAGAATTTTTCAGTGTAAGAAAACTTTCTCATCCGTCACACAAAATTTTGCATATTGATCTAGAAAATATTTCATTATGAAAACATTCTTCACATTTGAAAAATATATTCCTATAATCATGAAAATGTTTCAGAACAAAAAACAATATCTTGCTGAAAAATGTTTCAAAAAAATGTTTCTGGGCTACCTTTAGTTTGTATTTCCTATCAGAAATTAATCAACCTAAGTGGTTCTGTTCAGTGGGTGACTGAAGTGAAGATCCATTTGATATTCTTCCAGTTGTAACTGATAGTCCTTGGCAAATTATTATCAAGTCAAAAGATAAAAATAATGTCAATCCCGCAATTTCTACATCTTATGTTCCAGCTAAAGGAAGTAATCCTTTGAAACATAAACTTGATGATCTTAGTGATGAATCTAGTATGAAAATTTTTGAAAAAAATTTATCAACTTCAAATTCCAATGAGCTACTTGGACTTAAATGGAATAGTAAAAATTATAGCTGTGCATATGATAGTCTATTTGGAATTTTATATAATATTTGGAGGTCAAGTCCAGATGAATGGTCTGAGATTTTTGAAAATATAAATACTGAATATATGAATAAGCTAGCAATTGGATTTAAAGATGTGTTACAAAAAAAGTCAACACTTGAAAATGTTAGAGATAATATTAAAGAGATTTTGCATATCAATGATCCAGAAAAATTTCCAATGGGTAAAAATAATGCTAGTGTGGCTGAACTTGCATTTGAAATTCTAAAGTCTGATTCTAATAATGCTTTGTGTCAGATATTTTGTGATAAATGTGATTTTATTCATGCAGAATATTCAGATCAACTTGGATTTATTTTTGACTTGTCTTCTAGCAAAGCAACCTCAACACAAAAATGGATATCAAATTTGGATCAACCTTGTACTGAGAAATGTCCTGAATGTTTTGAGATATTTACACATCAAATTGACTATGCAGAACCTCCTAAGATTTTAGTACTTGAGTATCCATTTACAAATATAAAGTCAAGTCATCAGATTAAAATAACAATTGGTAATGAAATTACTTGTCTTCAGTTGAAAGGTATAGTCTATCATGGACAAAATCATTTTACATCTAGATTTATAGATTCAGATGGAACAATTTGGTATAATGATGGAATAGAAACTGGTAAAAAATTTATTGAAGATGGTCATTTATCAACTATTGTTGATAAAGACTTAAGAAATCGCAAAGATCAAAATCTTGTACTTGCAGTATATGCATAAAATTAACTTAATAATTGGGTGGGTGGGTTAGGCTAATTAAAAACAGGTCTGATATAAATAACTTATAAATTTTAATGTATCAACTTGGAAAAAATTAATTTGAAAATAAAAAAAATTAAATAAAAAAAACTTTAACTTTTGAAACTGAAAAGGACTCATACATGCCATGCGAAGCAATGGCCCACTAAACCAAGTCGAGAGGAAGAAGTCGACAATGTCGTCTTCCTTACAGATTATGAGTCCTTTGATTTATCAAAGACTCATTCTTTATAATCCCAGAACTTAGTCAAAATTTTGATTCATTGATTCATTGATTCATTGATTCATTCATCCATCAACACCGCGGGAAAAATTTTCCAAAAAATTTTTTTGTTAAAAAATGTTAGAATAACATGGATATACCAGGAAATGTGTGGCTATGCTAATGCTTGGCCTACAACATGATCATTTGTATGAAAATAGGCCAAATAAATATGAAAAATACCTGAAAAATAATCATTTACATTGACTGTTGATGGTATTCTGTGGCTGTGCTACCATAGATGAGATGTAATATGGAAAAGATGAATTTTAGTGATTTTTTGATATTATTTGTGTGGGAATTGGCCAAGAAATAGCTGAAATATTCAAAAAATACTCGATTTTGGTGGCTGTGCCACGTTTTTCGTGACGGTTTTTTTGTATATCATGTGAAATATAAAAAATATGAATTTTCGTTATTTTTTCATATTATTTGGGTCAGAATTGGCCAAGTAATTGCCAAAATACATAGAAAATGCGCATTTTGGGTGGCTGTACAGATTTTTCTGTGGCTGTACATACCTCATCTGAAAGCCCTAATTTTTCTGAATTTTTTGATATATTATTTGTAATATTTGAGGCAGGAACAAGTGAAATACATTGAATCTTTCAGTTTTTGTAAGGTTAGGGTTTATCTGTGGCTGTACGACCTCCTGGGACCTTGTACAGCCACAGGGAAAAAAAAAGAAAAACAGTTTGTACACTAATACTGGATCAAATCTCACAAAAAATATATCGGAAAATTCAGAAAAATCAGGGCTTTAAGATGAAGGGGTGTACAGCCACATAGCATCATGTACAGCCACCCTAAATTCGTGTTTTCAGTGTATTTCAGCCATTACTTGGCCAATTCTTACTCAAATAATATCAAAAAATCGCCAAAATTCGTATTTTTTATGTTTATGCTTATTTGTCCATGCACAGCCACATAACCTTTCCACAGACACAAGGAAAATCGAATTTTCATTTAAAAACCAGCCAAAATAGCATTTTAAGGTTGCTATGCAAAAGATAGTGTGGCTGTGCAATAATAGACGTCATGAACAAAAAAGATGTGAATTTTAACAATTTTTGTGACATCATTTGAGTCAGATTTGGCCAAGTAATGGCTGAAATACACTGAAAACACGGATTTAGGGTGGCTGTACATGGTGTTATGTGGCTGTACACCCTTTCATCTTAAAGCCCTGATTTTTCTGAATTTTTCGATATATTTTTTGTGATGTTTGACCCAGAATTAGTGTATAAACTGTTTTTTCTTTTTTTGTGTGGCTGTGTGGAAGAGCTCCGTCCAGACGGAGCTCTTCATAAACCCTAACCTTATACAACCTTACATGTATTTCACTTGTTACTGCCTCAAATATTACAAAAAATATATCAAAAAATTCAGAAAAATTAGGGCTTTCAGATGAGGGTATGTACAGCCACCCAAAATGCGCATTTTCTATGTATTTCAGCAATTACTTGGCCAATTATGACTCAAATAATATGAAAAAATCATGAAAATTTGTATATTTTACATTTCATGCCATATACAAGAAAACCGCCGCAAAAACATTGCACAGCCACCAAAATCGAATATTTTTCATATATTTCAGTTATTTCTTGGCCAATTCCCACACAAATAATATCAAAAAATCACTAAAATTCATCTTTTCCATATTACATCTCATCTATGGTAGCACAGCCACAGAATACCATCAACAGTCAATGTAAATGATTATTTTTCAGATATTTTTTGCAATTATATGGCCAATTTTCATACAAATGATCAAGTTGTATGCCAAACATGGACAATGTTAGCAAAGCCACAGAGTGCCATGTATATCCACCTTCAATAGTCATTTCAGGCTTGTGGTTGATGGTATTGATCACAAGATGGTTCATGTTATATAATCATTCCATGGATCACACAGCCACTGATGGACAGCCTGCCCTAAAGTTCTGTGTATATAAACATGTTCAACTTCAATTCCTTCTTTCTTCTCCACCATCACCATGCATCTTCTGACTTGGTTCTTTCTGCTATGGCCTTTGGCCACACTCTACTCTTACTTCTGCTGTTCTTCTGACCATCAGAAACATCTCATCTCCTCTGGACAATCTGTCTTACTATTGAATAATCCCATGTCTTCTGGACAATCTGTCTTACTGTTGGATGATCTCATGTCTTCTGATCATCTGAATGATTCCTTTGGAAATCAACAAGTCAGACTGTCTTCTGGAGAATCAAGCTTGGTAATGGATAGCCTTCTATCTGTAGACCTCTTTGAATCTGTACATACCTATGAGAAAACAATTAGTAAGTTCAAGTCTCTATGATAAGTCAATTTGATTCTAATATTCAACTTTGCAGTCTCATCTGCTATAGTAGCATATGATGTTAATCTGAATACATCATCTTTGGCATTAGCTTATGTTGATCTGGCATTTATCTCTGGCAATCATTTGGCATTGGCATTTAACAGTGATATGAATATATCATTTACATTGGCATCTTACATAAATCTTATTGATTTAAACTGGTATTTGCATTTGCATGGAACAGTATGTGACATTGATCATGTTGTTTTTTGTGATAAAAATCATAATCAATTTCAAAATCAAATCAACTTTAATTGGAAAAAAATTGAAATATATTTTCAAAAAAAACTACATCAACTTCAAACATCTTTTATACTTGAATTCTATATAAAGTTCATGCATTCTATCTTGATCATATCAGACATAATTTTGAAAAAGGATTTGCCTTATGTTCAGTGTCAAATATTGAATTTTAAGTTTCAAAGAAACTGTCTTTATAAACATGACTTCAAAGCTAAAATGAGTAAACTTACAGGTCATACTATTGTTGTATATCCACTTTTGCTTTCCAGAGCTGTTGTTCTTCCTCATTTATTTGCATTTAGACTCATCTATCAATTTGTTCTGAAACTACTTTGCCAAATGAGCCAAAAGATTATCAATCCTTTCAAAATAAAAATTTATGATGTAATATCTGAGATTATACTTTGCTTTTCAGACATAGATGAATCTGAAACATCCAAAGTTAGAATTGTTGGTGGTGGACCATCCTATGAATTCACTTATAATGAACTTGCATCTTATTCTTCAGAAATTGAACCTGATAAAAAATATTCATTTCAATCATATATACTTGAATCAGACAAATTATCAGTCATAAAAAAAAGTTCAGATTTAATTTCTATTTCTGGCATACCTTTAAGTAATATTCTATCTCAACTAAGTGTTTCACATCTAAAAACTATTGCATCTGCCCATGGTTTAAAAATTCATTCAAAAATGAAAAGTCATGAATTTCAAACTATAATTGGATCACATATTTGTTATTCTTGTCCTTTGTATATATGTGTTTTTAAAAGTATTGACCAGGCAGAAAAGCTAAAAAAGAAAAAAACAAATAATTTAAAAGCAGTAAAAAATTATCAAATGTCAAATCCTGAAAAATACAAAGCTGGAAATTTAGCAGCAGTTAAAAGTTATCAAGTTTCAAATTTTGAAACATACAAGGATGAACATCTAAAAGCAGTTAAAAAGAATCAAATGTCAAATCCTGAAAAATACAAGGCTGAGAATTTAGAAGCAGTTAAAAATTATCAAGCATTGAATCCTGAAAAATACAAAGAAGATCATTTAGCAGCAGTTAAAAAAAATCAAATGTTAAATCCTGAAAAATACAGGGGTGAAAATTTAGAGGCAGTTAAAAACTATCAAGCATTAAATTCTGAAAAATACAAAGCTGAAAACTTGAAAGCTGTTAAAGATTATCAAACATCAAATCCTGAAAAATACAAAGCTGAAAATTTAAAAGCAGTTAAAAACTATCAAACTTCAAATCCTGAAAAATATAAATCAGATCATTTGGCAGCAGTGAAAAAGAACCAGATAAAATCAGAATTTAAATTTCCACCTTCTTTATTATCTGACAAACTTCAACATATTATCATTTCTAAATTTTGTAATGATACCAGACCTAACAAGTTTGAAGAATCAGGATGTTCAGTCTGTGGAAAATTAACACTACTTACAGAACTATTAAAATTGTCTGATTTAAATTTAGATCTTAACTTTTTGCATCAACCAGGTGTAACTCAAATTGAAAAACATTCATCAGATGATTGCTTTGAAGAAATTGATGGTCCTGTGCTTGAGCATAATTTGAATAGTATTTGTAAATCTTGTTATAAATCTGTTTCAAAAGGAAAAATACCTGTCTTTGCATTAGCAAATGGTAAATGGTTAGGAAAAGTACCACCTCAACTTCAAAATTTATCCTATGCTGAACAATTACTTGTTGCTCGTGTTCGACATAATAGATGTTTGGTCAGAGTCTCATCTGGAATGTATAAAATGAGAGCCAATGCTATTTCATTTGCAAACCCAACACCTAAAATCTATAATATACTTCCACCACCTATAGAAGAAATGGATGATGTTTTGGCATTTATTTACACTGGTCCATGTCAACCTACAAAGGCTGATTTTGAAAGAATACTACTTCTAGTCCGTCATAAAAAGGTTGCAGCTGCACTTGAGTGGTTAAAATTGAATCATCAAGATTATTTTGACTTGGAAATTTCATATGAAAATCTCAAAGCTTATCCAGAAGATGTTCCACCAGTTGTAGTTGACTATAAAGAATCAAGTTTCAATAAAGATCCAGAAGCTACAGCTGTCAATGACATGGAAGATGAAGTTGGTACTGAAAATGGACCTTGTCCTTTTGTTGTACATGGTTTGACTGGAGAAGAATATTCAACCAAAAGTCTTAAAGCTTTAAAAGTCATTGCACTTAAACATTTGACTGATAATAAAAAGATTTTAGCAGTTGGACATGAAAAAAATCCACAGTCAATTTACAATAATCCACAACTTTTTCCTCAGATGATGCCTTGGTTATTTCCTTATGGACTTGGTGGAATTGGAAACAAACTTCAAAAGAATCATATTTCAGACTTGGCACATAAAAGACACCTGCTTATGTATTATGACAAAAGATTTCAAACTGATCCACATTTTCCACTTATTGCATTCAATCATGAGCAAATTAAAGAAAGCACAACAGCTGGTTATTTATTGGCAAATAAACCAAAGTTTGATAATATTTCTAAAAGACTAATGGAAGTTGATGTTGGAGTTCTTACTAATTTGATAAAAAGAATGGAAGAAGGTGAAAGAGTCAAACCTGAATCTGATGAAGAAAAACTTTGTTTTCAATTGATTAAAGACCTTGATCATGTTGGTGGATCTGTTAAAGGCTCAACTACAACCAAAAAATACATGCGCAATGAAATTTGGTCTTTGATTTCATATTTAGGTGCACCTTCATGGTTTATTACATTTTCTCCAGCAGATAATAAACACCCAATCAGTTTGTATTTTGCAGATACCCAGGAGAAGTTTAGTCCATTGTTAAGAAATGAAAATGAACGTTTTAGATTAATAGCTCATAATCCTGTGGCTGGTGCCAGATTTTTTCATTTCATGTGTGAAATGTTTATTAAACATGTTCTTGGAGTTGGAGAAAGTCATTTTGGTCTTTATGGCAACACAAATGCATACTATGGAACTGTTGAACAACAAGGTAGACTAACATTGCATTTGCATATGTTACTTTGGTTAAAGGGTGCTCTGTCTCCACAAGAAATTAGAGATAAAATCATGGATCCAACTTCAGAATTTCAAAGACAAATAGTTGAATATTTAGAAAGTGTTCATCTTGGTGAATTTATGACTGGCACACAAGAAGAAATTGGTCAGAAAGTCAATATTGAAAAAACTCAGAATCAAAACTACCAAGATCCAACTCAAACTTTGCCTGATCCACCACCTCCAATGTGTATAAATAAAAACTGTGAAAATAGTCATTGTCTTGAATGTAAAAATCTTGAAACCTGGTGGCAAAAATTTAAAAATACTACAGATGACTTGATTTTCAAATCCAATGTTCATACTTGCAGAGGCTTTAAGTCTGATGAAAAAACACCAAAAAAAGATAGACCTGGCTGTATTAATAAACATGGAAATTGCAAAGCTAGATTTCCTAGAGAAGTTTTTGAACAAACTCAAGTTGATCCTAAAACTGGTGCTTTGAATGTCAAAAAAGGTGAACCATGGATCAATACTTTTACACTGCAGTAACTTATCTTTTAAGATGTAATTCAGATGTTACTAGCTTGCTTTCTGGCACAGCAATAAAGTCCACTGTAGCTTACATTTCAGACTATGTAACAAAGCCTGGCCTTAAGACTTATAGTATATTTGATACTATCAGAAGTGTTTTTAATAGAAATACAGATATGCTTGGTGGATCATTAGAAAGAAAAGAAAAAGCAAGAAGATTGATCACTCAACTGTTAATTCACTAACTGCTAAGATGGAAATTGGTGGTCCAATGGCTGCTTTATATTTATTAGGCAATCCTGATCATTATACCAGTCATAAATTTGTGCCTGTTTATTGAAGAAATTATGTGACAGAAGTTCTTAGATTTTGGAGATCTGAAAAAGACTTGGAAGAAATTATGCCAGAAAAATTGGTAATTCAAAAAGATAAAATGGTCAATATATAGGCTTTTCAGCAGTACATGATTATATATAGACCTGAAGTTTTTAAGGACAAAACATTGTATGAATGGATTCAAATGGCAACTAGAGTTAAAGCTTCAAGTTTTAAACAGAAAAATAAAGCTGAATCTGAAGATGAATTGGATTTACTTCATGAAAAATCTTCATATCAATTTGTCAAGCCTATTGAATCTGACAAAGATAAAGTTTTTATTGAAGAAGAAGATACTGCTGATGAACTTAACATTAATTCTGATGAATCTGATCAAGAACAATCTGATTCTGAAAGTGAATACTCAGATTTTAACAGTGAATCTGATGTAGAAACACAAAATTCAAAGCTTCACTTTTTAAAAGAACATCCTCTTTATAAAACACATAAAATTCAATTTGATGAAAGAAAGCATAATACTGTACCTAATTTTGTAGGTGGCTCACTGCCAAGATGTGACAGAGGTGACAGAGAATACTATTGTGCAACTATGCTTACTTTATTCAAACCTTGGAGATCTGGAAAAGATTTAAAAAATGCAAACTATAGCTGGGATGAAACTTTCAATCTATTTGATTTTACTGATCAACAAAAAATATATGAAACACTTTAATGTCAGATATGAATGTAATGATGCCAGAGATGATTATTCTGCTCAGCTTAAAAAAGGAAATGCAAATGGTGGATTGTTTCCACAATGGATGGACTCTGAAATCTTGATGACTTGGATGATGATAATAAAATTCAAGGTGATGACTTTGGTGATGATGAACCTGATAATGACAAAGACTTCAATGCTAGCAATATAATACTCTTGGAAGATTAGGCAAACTTAGATTTCAAGAAATGGAAGACACTAGAATTGGTATAACTGAAGCTGGATGGCTTGATGATTCACCCAATGGCCTTGAAAAAATATCTAAAACTCCAATTACTCCAAAAATATTGCAAAACGGTTCAAGTTGGAAAGCTAGTGTTGAAGATCAAAACAAAAAATATTAAGTAAAAGAGAAAAAAATATTCCAGCCAAGTTAGGGAAAAATACTAAAGATCCCAATGAAAATAATGTTCAACTTGTTGATAGATCTTACTTGAAAAAAAGCTATAAAGCCAAATTGAAGTCTGATAGACAATTAATAGCTACTATTATTCAAAAATTTACTTTAAACTGTGAACAAGAAAGAGCATTTAGAATTGTAGCCAATCATTCAGTTGAATCTAAATCTGAACAGCTTAAAATGTATCTTGGTGGCATGGGTGGAACTGGTAAATCTCAAGTCATTAAAGCTTTGACAGAATTTTTTGAAGTAAAAATGAAGCACATAAAATATTGTTCTTGGACCAACTGGATCTTCAGCTGCATTGCTTAAAGGCTCAACTTATCATTCTTTCTTGGTATAAATCCTGGTGAAAATACAGCCAAAAAAATAGCACAAGTTAAAACCAAACTTGAAGGTGTTTGTTATATTTTATTGATGAAGTATCAATGATGTCTTGTAATGACATGTATAAAATTTCTGCTCAGCTTTCCAAAGCTTTGAATGCATTTGATCTTCCATTTGGTGGTATGAATATAATATTTGCAGGTGATTTTGCACAATTACCTCCAGTTGGTGGATCTTCATTGTTTAGTCAAGCTGTTGGTACCCAAGTTCATTCAGGACTAAGTCTCAGTGGTCAAGAAGCAGCTATTGGAAAAGCTTTATGGCATCAAATAACCACAGTTTAATTTTAAGAGAAAACATGAGACAAAAAACACAATCTGCTCAAGATGCTGCTTTAAGAACTGCACTTGTTAATATGAGGTATGGAAAGTGTACACCTGAAGATATTAAATTTTTAAGATCACTTCAAGCTGGAAAAAGACCTGGTCAGCCAAAAGTATCAGCCAAAGACTTTAGAAATGTAGCTATCATCTGTGGCAGACATACTCAAAAAGATGAAATAAATAATCTAGGCTGTCAAAGATTTGCAGATGAAACTGGTCAGAAATTAACCAACTTTTATTCTATTGATAAATGGGGAAAAGAAAAAGATCCAGCTTCAAAGTCAAAGTGGGGCAAGTCTAAATCTGCAGGAAAATTAAAACACAAGTCCAATGAAATTGAATTTGATGACCAGCTTGAAATTTGGAAACTTAGACATGGTGCTACTGAAAACTTTGCTGGAAAATTATCTTTATGTCTTGGTATGCCAGTTATGATCAGAAACAATGATGCTACTGAACTATGTATAACTAAAGGCCAAGAAGGAATTGTAGTTGGTTGGCAAGATGAAATTGGTCCACATGGAAAAAGAGTTCTTGATACATTGTTTGTCAAACTTATTAAACCTGCAAAAACAATTAAAATTCCTGGCTTGCCTGAAAATGTTGTACCTTTGGTTAAAAATACCAAAACAATTACTTGTATATTTCCAAGTGATCTGAAAGAAAGTGTTGAACGTCAACAAGTTTGGGTTTTGCCTAATTTTGCAATGACTGATTATGCAAGTCAAGGAAAAACCAGACCTTTCAATGTGGTGCATTTAAGTAGCTGCTATTCACATATGTCATATTATACTTGTTTGTCTAGAAGTGCAAGTGCTGCAGGAACAATAATTATGCAAGGATTTGAACCAAGTATTATTACCAGAGGATGCTCAGGATATCTTAGACAAGAATTTAGAGAACATGAAATCCTTGATGATATTACAAAACTTAGATATGAAGACACTTTGCCTACTAATATTCAAGGACATACTAGAAATACATTAATCAGGCAATATCAATTGTGGAAAGGTGAAAATTATGTACCAGAAAAAGTTGATTCAGCACTTAAATGGACAGCTAAAGATCCATTAACTTTATTGCCTATGGTTACAGACAGCCCATGGCAAATTGTTCAGTCTAAGAAGAAGAAAAATATGTCTAAGGCAGCTTCTACTAGCACATTTATTCCTGCAAAAGGAAGTCAGGCTCTAAAAAGAAAACACAGTGACTTGGAATTGGAAAGTAGAAAAAAAATTAAAGGTGACATTGATATTTCAAACATAAATAGACCTATTGGTTTGAAATGGGATAGTAAAAATTATAGCTGCTCATATGACAGTTTATTAGTAATTTTATATGATATTTGGAAAGAAGATCCAGAAAAATGGACAAAACACTTTGAATTGATTAATGAAACCTATATGAAAAATTTAGCATATGGCTTTCAAGCAGTTTTTGATGGCAATAAGTCTTTAGAAAATATTAGAAATGATTTGAGAAATACTCTAAACAATATTGGTCCTGACAAATTTCCAATGGGAAAAAATAATGCCAGTGTGGCTGAACTTGCATTTGAATTATTAAATTGTGATAATGAAAATGCAACATCACAAATTTCTTGTAATCAATGTGGCTATACTGGCATTGAATATTCTGATCAGCTTGGATATGTATTTGACATAGAAAAACATAGAGTGTCTTCAACTGAACAATGGTGTAAAAAATTAAAAGGATCAACTTTAGAAAAATGTGATAATTGTCATATTAAACTTACTCATAAACTTCAATATAAAGAGAGTCCAAAATTGATAATATTAGAGTATCCTTTTACTAATATTGAAACAAGTCATAAAATTAAAATAAAGAGTCAAGGACAAATAAATACATTGTCACTAAGAGGAATTGTTTATCATGGAGAAAATCACTTTGCTTCAAGAATTATTTCCATGGAAGGAAAGGTCTGGTATCATGATGGAATTGAAACAGGAAAAAAATCAGTAGAAGATGGTAATTTATCATCTTTAAATAGTCAAGCATTGGCAATTTGTAAAGAAAAAATCTTGTACTTGCTGTTTATGCATAAATGATTTGTTAAAATAATGTAATAGGTAGATAGATCATAATATACCAATATTTATAGATATTTATTGTTAAATATATTGAAATAGGAAAGAAAAAAGGACGAATACATGCCATGCGAAGCAATGGCCCACTACACCAAGTGACTTTGACCTCTCTGGAGCACTTATCCCATGCTGCAGAGAACACCCACGCGACAGCCGAAGCCGTCTCGTTGATGCTGTCAACGGAATCGAGTTCCGCCGGCACATCTAATTGCCGGATCAGACTCATGATGTGGAAGGCGAAGGCCTGTTGGTCTTCGATGTCCGATTTGATCGACCGGCGATTCTCAATGGGAATCGCCGATGGAACCAAGACAAGGGATGAGATCGGATAATGATCTGCATCCCCGATGAGATCCTCTCTGCGTGTGATGTCTGAAGAGATCGTCCGGTCCAGAGGGACAAAGACTAGGTCTATGACTGTGGGTCTATAGCCCTCGATGCGCAGAACATGAGTCGGACCCGGGTTCACAAATAATGCAAGCCCTAAGCCGAACTCCGCCGCCGAGTCAAGGAGAGACGAGGCGTGGCCCGGGTGCCCTTGAGCATCTGGGTCCCACTCCCTCAAGTGTGTATTGAAATCCTCTCCCATGTAAATAAAAGGGGGAAGGCTCTCGATGTGCTTCTCAATATAATTGATAGCGGTGTGTTGATCGTCTGAATAGACGTTCATGAGGTGGACGGCTCCCTCCGTAGCGAAGAGGCTGAGTACTAGTATGTCACGATGATCAATGATATTGCGTTGCATAGATGGTCTGTACTTCGCCAGTCTGTGAGACACATAGGCCGTCACACACGGACGAGTACTGGAATTGCTTACATCAGCGTGACTGGATTCGTGCTGACTAAGCTGGGAAGTGGCTGGGAGCCGTACCATGGGCAACCATTCTGGATGGAGTGGCGCGCCTACGACGTCCTCTCCCTCTGGATTAAAGGTGGAGGGGGCTTGTCTTATGATCCGCCACGGCGGTTCTTGAATGAAAAGAATATCAAACGAATCAATATATTTTTCGAGAATAATTTCTACGCTAGTCGCCGACTTTGCGCAGTTGAAAGATAACACTCTAATCTCCCCGCTCTCCAAAAGTCCTGCGTCCGGAGACTCAATCATTTCTTCTGAGGGAGGGGTTAGAGTGTGAAAGACGACGAGACCTGATAGCTCGTACCTTTCGATATTCCTCGACGGCCAAGACCCCTACGATCTTGTTTGGGTGCCGGGGGCAGCCGTTGAAGATGTGCTCGCGGGTTTCTTGAGGGAATCCACACGGGCAGGCAGCTGTATCAGCCAGGTTAAACCGATGAAGATATTCACCGATGGGTGCGTGTCCAGTTATGCACCGGGCAGCACGCGCGAAGAGCTGGGGGCTCTGTCCCTGCGCAATTTCAAGCCAAGACCCGCTATGCGCGGCATGTTTTGGCTTGAGGGGCGTACCGTCGTAGCCCAGGAGGTCGTAGAAACGAGCTCCCCTATCATTGGCACGGAACTGGTGAGTCCAAGTGTCCGTCCGAAGTTTGTCGGCGAGAGATCTCATCCGATCAATGGAATTCTTGGGTCTGATCCCAAGAGGAATGCGCAACTCCCTTGCATAGTCATGCGCTTGTTTGTGTATGCCCCACTTCAGACGAGAAGGGACATACACAAATAATAATTGCCGCTCGGGGTCCTCCTCGAACCACGGCATCAAAGACTTGCAGACCGCGAGTGAATGCGCTTGGCCTGAATGAATAGATGGATCCACTGATCGACGGGCTGAGGACATCGAATCAGTGAATATACAAATGATTCCAATATCTGGCCGGATGGCAGCACAGATACCGTATCGGATCGCAGCGAGTTCTGCATCATTTGCAGTAACATCGCCTGCGGCACGACGAGATCTTTCAATCTCATTGTCGCTGCGGAAGAGGATCACAGCCGAGGTGGCCTGAAGTGCTCCTCCAAGGGGTCGGCTGCCGTCAACCGCCACCACGATGGTGCCAAGTTCTGAGCGATCGCCCAGGACCTTGTCAAGATATTGACGACGAGCCTCCAAGGAAGCCTCATCGTCTTCCTTGTCGCGCTTAAAATCGTCGAACAGGACCTGGCTTGCAAACCGGTCCATAAGGCGGTCTCCTGGACAGGAGGCCGGGTCCATAGGGTGCATTTCCTCGCGAAATTCGTCAGGGAGAGCAAGGTCAGCCTCCTGCAGGGCAGTATGAACCATACTACGCCTTGCAGGGGACAGCTTTTCGACAGACAACTCGTGAGGAGTCATCCGTCCAAGGTTTGACCCAGACATGAAAGCCCGGACTGGGTGAGTGGGCGTAAGGGTGCCCACCCGCATCCTCCCTCGAGTAGAGAGACGGTGCAGCAGAATTGGAAACGAGACGAGGCCGGCCAGGGCCTCAGCCGCCGCGTTTGGAGTGGTGCGGAATGCCCCAGTGATCCATAAAGCAGCCTTACACTGCATAGAGTTGAGGATTTTGAGGACGCCTTTGTTACGAGCGCCTTTAAAATACCACATGGAATACCCATATGTGACAATAGGAATCACACACAAGCGATACAGAAGGCGCTTGTCTAATGGTTGCAAGCCCCTAGTAGAGGACCCAAGCATTTTCATCGCCTTAAGCGAGGAGATTGCTTTGGTGGATAGCAGATTACAGTTTGTAAGCATCTGATTTCTATCTGCCAGTGACTATTTCTGCTGTACTCTTTATGTCTGCTATGCCTTTTCCATCTGCTGTATACTATTTGTATACTTTATCATTCTGGACTCTGCTTAATTTATTCATATTGTACTACATGCTAGTTAGTATTTAGAGTTTTGACTTGCAGTAGGATCCACATTCATTCCTCTTTGGATTCTCATTATATGTCCACATAGTAATGTCAGTTTGGGTATTAGTTATTCTACTGGAACATCTTTTGCATCTAAGAATCCTCCACTTTATATTGTATTGTCCAAGGTTCTGCCTTAGGGTATCATGCTGTCTGTCTCTCTCAAAATTGGAGCACATTTTTTTTTTTTTTTTTTTTTTAAAATCAACAATTTATACTGGTGCGCGATAGCAGTCTGGTCGCAAAAATACAAACGATTGTAACTACGAGTGTCCGTTTGAAGCCCTACTAAGCCGAAACCTTTCGCGACCCCGCCCTTCTCCTTTTCGCCTGCCCGAAAGCACTCTCACGGAAAAACCGCAGCGGAACGCGGGGATCGTAATGTGATTCCGCGTCGAACCGGACTCGTTTGACGCGCCTTAACGAGATTGACCACCAGTACTAAGCCAGTGGTTCGGTAGTGACGACGCAAGCTAACCGCGTTCGCCAGAAAGATGCGGATGCGTCCCGAGGCGCCTCTCCCTGCTAATCTTGTAGCCCCCAAGTTGTCCAACGGAGGCCTGAATCCCCCGAGAACGCTGAAGCTCCGAAGTTTAGGGCACCCCTTACGGGATGCCCGATTGACCAACTCCGTCGGTCAACACTCCGGATTCAACTTAAGCCAGGACCCGGACTTGTTATGTCCGAGCTGACCGACAGAGGAGTTAGGTCTCTCGAGCCCAGGTAGAGGGACTGCCCCATCTGGCTACGGCCCATCAGTGTCCGGTGCGCGACTACCGGTCTTAACTTCCCGTCCCCCGGCACATGGTTCGCTGATGCCTTCCGGCGCGGATCCCCAATGTGTCCGAGGTCTCTGTTTTGCCACACGTAACCCACTTTTTAGCATACCAAGCTGGGGAGTTCGGTGTGACTAACGACTGCACGGCATCACGCTCTCTGCAGCGCCGGGTGCTCTGTCTCAGTTCCAACGTACTAGGACACCTTAACCAATCAGGAGAGCGGATCGCAACGGTGAGGAAACTTAACCAATGCGAGCTCATCGAGAACGGTGGACTTGCCCAGCAGTCAGGCAGACGCCGTCAGCTTGTGCCACAGGCAGGGTCGGCTTACGCACTGTTGCGGCTTTGCCGCCACCAACTTAAACCCCGTGAGGTGTCGGCAGCAGCCAGGGTCAACTTACATCAGCACAATGGCTTTCCCGTGACACTTACCGATTTTGTCCCTATCGAGTCGAGTTGTTATCAGCCCAATACCCGGTTCTTACCGTCCCCTATCCTTTCGGACCCTTGCGGGCTGGCAATGACTAAGCGTCCTGCGGAACGCCCAGCCACCCGCCTTGGGGTTGTGGATATCTCACGACACGAGGCCGATCATTGTACCCCCCCCCTACGGCGGGCCTAACGGCCCGTTGACCCCCAAGGCATCGATGGTCGTTGCCCGCAGAGACCGCAGTGGGTTGCCACGTGCCACCCTAGGCCCATGGTCCAGACTTATGGTATCTGTTATGTGGGGGAATCGAACCCTCAACCTCTCGGATGTGGTGAGCACCCTTAAGGGCAACGCAGTAACCGTTAAGCCACCACGCCCCAATGGAGCACATTGTTAGGCATGGCACAGTTCAAAGCTGAGGCCAAAATTCTGCCCAACTTCTTTTTGTTCCATGACTCTGTTCTGTCCACCTTTCATTCTAATGTTCTATATGTCTGACGGAACGTCAGTCTCCCTAGGCTTGGTTGTTGTTAAGTATTGTACTAGTTATGGATCAGAAAGGAACCACATTATGACTATGTCAGCGAACAGTCAGATGGTTGGACTAGATACCAGACTACAACATAGAATTGGGACTTTGGCTTCAACGTATGTATTGTGCTTCGTTGACCTAAACTTGTTCTGAAGTTTGAGGAAGTCAAAATAGAGTCAGAAAGAGCGAGCACACATAAGAAAAGTAAAGCGTGGATTGATGAATGAACAATATTCAAATTGAAGTACAAATAAATGTAGACTATGTATTTATACCTAAAGTCGAATCAGGGTTGAGATATGTGTCAGGGATGGGTACAGAGTGGTTGAAAGGATGGAGAGTGGCGTCCAGTCGGCGGGCTCAGATAATGGGCGAGGTTTCTCACCGGCTGAAAGCTTGCTCGCACCGTAGCATGGTCGCATGGTTGCAAGAGTGGGTGGGCACCTGGCACAACAATTGTCGCAGATGATGAGCGGCGTTGCCCGCCACTCGCACATCCTTGACATGAAGCAACAACAAAGGTGGTGGGGCGCTCACCCCATCGCTGTGATGTGGCTGCAAACATGGGATCGTATTGTTACTTTGGTGCGGTGCCCGTTATAGGTGGTGGTAGAGAATTGGCGGGAAGGGGCGCCGAGAGGCGGCAAGCGCTGCAATGATGGAGAAGGGTGTGTTAGATGTCCACTGGGGGTTCGCTTTGTGACATACTTGGTTATCCCCGAAATCCTTCAACTTCTGTTCCACATGAGAGGAGGGGGGCATTCAAAGTTGTGCCCGCCGTAGTCGGATCCATGTAAGAGACTTGGCCAGAGGCCATTGCTGTGCATGGCAAAAACAAGTTCTTACTTTACTCCGACCTTTTAAATAATAAAAACAGTAAATAATGCACAGTCCGCTCAAATGTGAACCAATTTGGATGATCAGGGGCTTGAAAAATCGAAAAAAATCAGGGCTTTCTAACGGTACCAAATGTGCCTGGTCACGTGACCAGGAAAGCCCTGATTTTTACGAATTTTTTGATACCAAAATCATAAAAATCGGCCCAGGAATGGCTGAGATACAGAAACTGTGCAGGGTCACTATGGCAGTGAGAGAATTTCCATCGTTCACCTTAGGAGCATTGATGCCTGCTTTGCAGGCCAGAAAACAAGTTCTTTTACTACGTAAGAACTTGTAACCAGTGTATAGACAGAGGATGTGGAAAGGGGAGTGGTGGTTGAAAGGAAAGCAAGCGGCACGCAATCGCGCGACGTGGCTCAGGATATTATGTAAGCTTAATGCCCGCCTGAGCGCCTGCTTACATACGGTGCCAATCCCGACGAAATGCGCAGCTGGTAGGCGATGAGTGGGTGCTGAGTGGGCGCAATCTGGAAAGGAACTTTATATTTCAAATGAAAATCACCGTGTAAGAATTTTTTCTACGATGCCTTTCATTTAAAATAGATTTTTTTCGTTCACGTTGTTTGCCATTTAAAATGTCTGAATCTTTGTAAAGGAATTTTTCATTTGAAATGTTTCCTTTATTTGCTTCATCACCTTCATTTGAAATGTTGGTCGTCGTGGCTCAGGGATTTCCCTTTGAAATGTTTGTCAACATAGAAATTTTGGTTCCACGATGCTCGGCATTTCAAACTTGGTCAGAGGCCATTGCTTCACATGGCAAAAACGAGTTCTTTCTTTTGTTGACAACTGCAAAGAAATCCACATGTTTCTTTATTTAGATTTTTTGCTAGATAAATTAGGTGCTTTATTATTTGATTAACAAGCTATAACAACAGAAAATTCAGAGATGTAAGATAGATTAGAAACATACCAACACAAGAGAAAGTGAATTCTAGGCAAAGGATAGCAAAGCTATTTACTTATTGTATAAAATCATTTCAAGTTTTAGATGGTCAAGCTAGAAAGTAAATGACAGAAATTGTATACAGGATATGCAAGATAAGCCCTGCCAGTCTGCTTCATTTCAGCCAAAAATGATGAGACATACATCAGATGGAATGAATTTTAAAATAAAGGTGCAGGGTCTTAAAGAATCACTATTCTGAATATAAGGATGTCAGCCTAACATATAAGATAGAATGTGCTTTGCACTTACTGTGTTACAAGTTAGATGATCATAAAACTGTGAATTGGATGTATTGTCAGTTATAAAAGCATACAAAAACACTTCTTACCCTTGAGACTGCTATTACAACAAACAATTCAGGGGATGTCACAAAAAAACTCAATTTTTGTGAAAATTTGATATTATTTGCAAAAGAATTAACCAAATACTTGTTAAAATACACAAAGAATAGTCAATTGGAGTAGCTATGCAGACTAATCAGTGGCTGTGTATGCTTCCATCTTAAAGCCTTGATTTTTCTGAATTTTTTGATATATTTTTTGTAATATTTGATTCAGTAACAAGTGAGATACGGCTCAAATATTATTTTTCTCACAGCTGTCAGAGTACTGACGCGTCAGTACTCTGGCACAGCCACCCAAAAAAAAAAAGTTGTTGAAAATGAGTTTTGATGGTAATCTGAGATTTTTTTTTTTTGGTGGCAATGCCGTGTCAGTACTCTGACAGCTGTGGGAAAAATGATATTAAGGCTTTAAGATTTAGTAAATTTCCCACGAATTTTAGTAAATTTCTTGCTACAGTCCATATTACCATCTAAATTCCCTGATTTACCACATACATTATAAAACCATAAAATACACCATGATATGCAGCTGTGCTTGTACAAATAGTGCTCAGGATAAAAACCTAAATTTTTGTGATTTTTTTTGATATTATTTCCATGAGAATTAGCCAAGTTATTGTTTAAACACACAGAAAACACACATTTTGGTAGTTATACAATGTTATCTGTGGCTGTGTATGCTTTCATCTTAAAGCCCTGATTTTTCTGAAATTTTTGATATATTTTTTGTAATATTTGATTCAGTAACAAGTGAGATACGGCTCAAATATTATTTTTCCCACAGCTGTCAGAGTACTGACGCGTCAGTACTCCTGCACTGCCACCAAAAAAAAAAAAAAAATCTCAGATTACCATCAAAACTCATTTTCAGCAACTTTTTTTTTTTGGTGGCTGTGCCAGAGTACTGACGCATCAGTACTCTGACAGCTGTGAGAAAAATAATATTTGAGCCGTATCTCACTTGTTACTGAATCAAATATTACAAAAATATATATAATTTCAGAAAAATCAAGGCTTTAAGATGGAAGCATACACAGCCACTTATCAGTCTGCATGGCTGCCCCACTTGACTATTCTTTGTGTATTTGCTCATCCAGCTCTGCACTATGTGTCTCCAGCTTGCTGGGGCTGCACTGCTGGATGCTTTGCGCCTGGCATTAAATTCAAAGTCAGCTTATTAGGTAACATTATTACATAACATTATTCCTCAAAGACTGCCTTCTTTTATTATCTTTGATTTATCTTATCTTATCCTGCTTATATAAAGTGTGACATGTAACATATGTAACATTGTTATAAACTGCCAGCTCATCGCTTCTTTCTTTCTTCTTTACCACCATGTCTGTCTGCCTGGATAGGAGGATAGTGTAGCCCATGCACTTGGGTTACCATGACATGTTGATCAGTATTAGCAACCTGGATGTAAAGCTCTGGCTATGATATGATGGTCATCTGATATTATCCAGGTTGAAGTGCAAGATAAGTGGATCAATATGCTTTGCTGGCAGCTTTTCTGACTCTTTTTCTTGTAAATAGGCCTTTTTTTTAGTATAGATCATATCAGTTAACTGTTTTGAGGCTTTTCAATGCTTTTTTTGTTGTTTTTTCATTTTTTCCCCTTGTAGATAGTCTCTTTGGCTAGCATAGATCATGTCATTTGACTGTTCTGGTGCTTTGCTGGCGCTTTTTTGTTATTTTTCTACTGTTTTTCTTGTAGATAGGCCTTTTTTTTTAGCATAGGTCATGTTAGTTAATTGTTCTAGCACTCTGCTGGAATTTTTTTGTTGTTTTTTTCACTTTTTTTTCTTGTAGATAGTCTCTTTGGCTAGCATAGGTCATGTCATTTTGTTTTGGTGCTTTGCTGACGCTTTTTTGTCATTTTTTCTACTGCTTTTCTTGTAGATCAGTTTTTTTTTTTCAGTACAAGTCATGCCAGTTAACTGTTTTAATGCTCTGGTAGCACTGTTTTGTTGTTGTTTTTTTTTCTTTTCTTTGTAGATAGACTCTTTGGCTAGCATAGGTCATGTCAGTTAACTGTCCTAGTGCTTTGCTAGCGCTTTTTTTATTGTTTTTCATTACTTTTCTGTTGTATTCTAAATGTAATATATGCAATTACAGCTCTATTCAATCTACTAAAGACAAGAGCGTTTAATAAAATTTGGCAGGCTTACAAATAAAACCTAACCCTAGGTTAGGTTTTGTTAGGTTTCTAGGCACAAAGTCTAAATATAGACCATAGCAACGCATGTCAGACAATGATTCCCATGGTCAATATAAAAGTTTCCACACTACAAAGGATTGTAGTCTTTTAATTCAGGGTCGCCTACAAAATATGAAGCAGTGGGAGAATTTCCATCGTTCATCTTAGGAGCCCAGGTCTCTGCAATCAAGTGTGGAAAACGAGTTCTTTTACTATGTAAGAACTCGTAATGTCGAGATATTTACCACTTAGCAGCATATTTTAAATGTTCAATTCTCAGATATGTTCATTTATATTTCAAATATTTTACATCGTGGGTGATACTGTAGCAAAGTGTATGGTGGCAACCCCTGCGAGGCGTTACACCTCGCGAAGGTTTACGTTGGGCAACCGGAGCCCGGTCTGGCGAAAATTTTCCTTTTTAAGCCTAAAATAAGCTATTTTGCGATGGGATTTCGCCCAAAATACGGCTCAGAGCGAAAATATTGCGTTACAGGTGGCTAAATAAGCAACATTTTGGAGGCTGCGTTACGCGTTACGTTGCCACCATACACTTTGCTACAGTACGTCTGGGAAGGACCTTTCCAGACCAGAGGTGCCGATGTGTGACCCCGTATGCATTGGCAAGCGCATTGCAATTACGGATGAGAGATTTGGATTGGAATATTAAAGTTCCATTGTCCTGTCGCACTTCACCAATTTGGTTTGGATGAAATACATTGACGGCAACGCCGTCAAACTGTATGTGATTCGAGAGCATTTTCTCGATAAGTTTTCCAATAGTATTTAACAATACTATGGGCCTAAACGCTTTAGGGGCAGAATAGAAAGGCTTTCCTGGCTTCAGTATAATAACCGACCGGGATTCCTTAAAGTGAGACAGCCAGTGGCCCACCGAAAGGCAGCCATTGGCAATCGAGAGGAAGAAGTTGACAATGTCATCTTCCTTACAGAATCTTCAAGTGCCTCCACCCGACATGGTCGGGTCCAGGGCTTGAAGTGTTTGAGCAGAACTTGAGGGCATCTCAAAGTTCCAGTCGAGAGAACGGCTGCCAAGACCTAGTAGGAAGGTCCGGCAGTTTGTTGAGAGGAGAGAGGTCGAACGGCCTGTCCGACGCTGCATTATAAGTGCCATGAAGCGCATCCCAGAGGTCATCCATGTCATGACACGGGTTCCCCTTGTAATGAACTTGTTTAGAGGCCAATGCTTTGCATGGCAGTGAACGAGTTCCATTGATAGAGCTGGTATGTCTCTATCAGACAACCATGTCATCTAGGGTGGTGAAGTTTTACAAATGCTACATACAATTCTAAATGGATAACAACATCTTTAGATAAATTTCTGAAGCCACTAATTTATTTACTTACCCTCCTAGTATTGCTAAGTATTTTTTTGGTGGCCCGAGAGCTGAAAAAAAGCAATGAGCAAGCCTGAGTAGCTGTGAGGCACACCAAAGACTGAATCTAGGGTTCTGTAATTCTTAAGAGCAGGCTCTTTAAGCATGATAGTTGAAATATTGATTATTGAATTATTTATCAATACTGTGAAAAAAATGCTACCATTGACAGCCAGAATATGTTTGACTCCTACTGTACCATTGTCTTTTTGAATATTAATGGGTGTGAAGTTGTTTAATATAAAAATTAGCCAAGTAATTGCAGAAAAATCCAAAAAATAATCATTTACAGGGGATTTTCAGAAGATTGTGTGGCTTTGCCAACATAAATAATATCTAATATAAAAATATAAATTTTGGTGATTTTTTGAAATTATTTGTGTGGGAATTGGTCAAGAATCTGCTGAAATACACAAAAAAATTCAATTATGGTGGCTGTGCTCAAAGTTTTGCAACAATTTTTTAGATATGATGTTAAACATATAAAATACGAATTTTCCTGAATTTTTAATAATATTTGAGTAAGAATTGACAAGGTAATAGCTGAAATACAGTGAAAACACAAATTTAAGGTGGCTGTACATGGTGCTATGCGGCTGTGCATACCCCCATCTGAAAGCCCCAATTTTTCTGAAATTTTCGATGTATTTTTTGTGATTTTTGAAGCTGTAACAAGCGAGATACATGTAAGGTTAGGGTTGACTTGTGGCTGTGAAGAAAAAAAGAAAACACAGTTTGTACACTAATACTGGGTCAAATCTCATAAGAAATATATGGAAATTTTCAGAAAAATTGGGGCTTTCAGATGAAGGTATGCACAGCCACATAGCACCATGTACAGCCACCTTAAATTCGTGTTTTCACTGTATTTCAGCTATTACTTGGCCAATTTCCACTAAAATATTATTAAAAAAATCACAAAAATTCGTATTTTATATGTTTTATCTTATTTGTACATGTACAGCCACATCATTTGTTCACAGCCACAAGTAAAGTTGGACTTTGGTGTAAAAATCAGTCAAAGTAGTATTTTAAGACTGCCATGTAGAAAATGATGTGGCTGTGTAATAGTCGACATTATGAGATAAAAAATATTAATTTTGATGATTTGTTGGATATTATTTGAGTTATATTTGGCCAAGTAATAGCTGAAATACAGTGAAAATATGAATTTGATATGGCAGTATATTGTATTGTGTGGTCGTCACGACATAGCTCTTTACAGACTATTCAGCTAGTATGCACTGTGGTGGGAAATTTACTAAATTTTGTGGGACATTTACTAAATTCACTGTGCTGTTCATTGATTCATCAGTGTATATCACTTGCTACTGCCTCAAATTTCATAAAAAAATAACTGGCAAAGGGAGAAAAATTTGGACTATAGGATGGTAGAGTATTCAACTACACAATACAGTATACAGCCACACAAATTTCGCATTTTCACATTATTCCAGCCATTACTTAGCCAAATATGACTCAAATAATATCAAAAAAATCATTAAAATTCACATTTCCTTTATCTTATGACATTTATTACTGTACAGCCACATAATCTTCTGCATAGCAGCCTTAAAATGCTACCTTTGGCTGTTTTTTACACCAAAATCCGACTTTACTTGTATCTGTGGAAGATTAATGGGGCTGTGCATGTACAAATAAGGTTAAGCATAAAAAATACAATTTTTGGTGATTTTTTTGATATTATTTGAGTAAGAATTGACCAAGTAATAACTGAAATGCAGTGAAAACACGAATTTAAGGTGGCTGTACATGGTGCTATGTGGCTGTGCATACCCTCATCTGAAAGCCCCAATTTTTCTGAAAATTTCCATATATTTCTTATGAGATTTGACCCAGTATTAGTGTACAAACTGTGTTTTCTTTTTTTCTTTGTGGCTGTGAAGAGCTCCGTCGCGACGGAGCTCTTCACAGCCACAAGTCAACCCTAACCTTACATGTATCTCACTTGTTACAGCTTCAAAAATCACAAAAAATATATCGAAAATTTCAGAAAAATTAGGGCTTTCAGATGGGGTATGCACAGCCACATAGTGCCATGTACAGCCACTTTAAATTTGTGTTTTTAATGTATTTCAGCTATTACTTGGTCAATTCTTACTCAAAAAATATCAAAAAAATCATCAAAATTCGTATTTTTTATGTTTTATTTTGTTTGTACATGCACAGCCACATAATTTATTCCCAGCCACAAGTAAAGTCAGATTTTGGTGTAAAAACTAGTCAAAGAACCACTTTAAGACTGCCATGTCAGAGATAATGTGGCTGTGCAATCATAGACATTATGGTATATAAAATTGTTAATTTTGATTATTTTTTTGATATTATTTGAGTCAGATTTGGCCAAGTGATAGCTGAAATACATGCAAAATTCGCATTTTTTGTGGCTGTACAGTATACTGTTTGACTGTATATACCACTATCCCAAGTTTACTAATTTGCTCCATCTGACTTTCTGTCTCTGACATTGTCCAGCCAGTGGTTGCTCTGGTTATTGCATAGAACACTAGATGCAGAAGCTCTGTTGATTGCAGCTATAATGAACTTGGGCATGCAGAAAATCATTACAGCTACCATCAAAATGGTAAGGTTAGGGTTTGTGTTGTGGCTGTGAAGAGCTCCGTCATGATGGAGCTCTTCACAGCCACAGCATAACCTTAACCCTAATATGATCACATGACATATGTCACATCGTTCTAAACTGCCAGCTCATCACTTCACTCTTTCTTCTTTACCACTTCCTTCTTCCTTTTCATATAGATAGTACACATTCTTTGAATGGAACTGCTATAATGAATACTGTTCAAAGTATATCCTTCATTTTGCAGTATGCATGTCTGTTTGAATTGTTTGCTGAGTATACCGATTTGCTGGGATAGGCGAGTAGAGCACCCTCTTCGGAGTGGACTGTCTCTGGTGTATAACCACTCAATTCTCCAGACTGTAGCATATTGCTTTTGGATTATCTTTTTCTGTATGGATTATAACAAGCTCTTAGATTATAGGATTTGCTTTACTGCTGTTTTCTTTGATTATTTTCTTTCTATCTGTGTCTTCTTTGCTTTTTATTGAATAGTTTGAACTATATTAGATAGACTTCATTGTAGACAGTCAGTTTTCTTGCATGGATCATGTTAGTTGACTGTTTTACATCCAAAAAGTGCTTTATTGGCGCTTTTTCTGTGCTTTATTTGTTCTTTTTTACATATTCTTCTAGTAGATAGCTACTTTTTCTAGCATAGATCATATCAGTTGACTGGTTAAGGTAAGACATTTACTTTTCTCGCACTTTCTTTTTGGTAGATAAGTATATTTTCCTGGTATAGGTCATGTCAGTTGACTGTTATAAGTTAAAAGAGTACTCTTTTGGTACTTTTTTTTCTTGTAGATACTTACTTTTTCCTAGCATAGGTCATGTCAGTTGACTATCCTAAGCTAGAGAAGTGCTTTGCTGCGCGCTTTTTTTACTCTTTTCTTGTAGGTAATTACTTTCCTTAGCATTGGTCATGTCAGTTGACTGTCCTAAGCTAAATAAGTGCTTTGCTTTCATCTTTTTGTTTTCACTTTTTGTAATTGATAGTTTTAGACTAGAAGAGTGCTATGATGGCACTTTTTCAGTTTTTTTTGTGTTTTTTCTATGTAGATAGATTGCAGTTCTAGAAAAGCCATGTTAGTTGACTGTCTTAGAGTAAAAAGCATTTTGCTACAATATATCAACTTTCAATGTATTAGTACCTAAAGTGCCGGCAAAAAGTATTGCGGGTATCTGTTGTGCAAAAACGCTACAGTAAAATGTCTGAAGTAAAAATATATCTATAAACTACATTGAAATAACTTATTTCTGTAAAGTTTAAACGCGAAAACACTACGATATTCTGAAGATAGAGGGGAAACTGTGGGTGGAATTTTACCTACCGTCATTGAAATTTTATGGCAAATGTCTGAAAACCGGTCAGTAGGCAGATATTAATTGACATTATAACATGCATGTAAGCTCAAATGTATGGCTTCTTCCATTCAAAAGATATTTGCGGTATGAAGGTGACCAAAATAGGCATTTTTGCCTAATTATGGCAAATTTTAGGGTAAAGCGGCCACTTTGAGAGCCGGAAATGTTTAGTTCCTGTGGATCGTTTTTTATCATTTTAAGTTATCTATGACAAGTGGAAGGAGAGGTATCTAGGGTAATTTTTTCAAAGCTATCTAAGCCGTTTTGAGCAATGTTAAAATTTGGCATCTTACAGTATTCCACCTGACGACGGCAATTTACTTTCAATGTTCTCAGAATTTTGTCAGTGCCTTGAGGGTAGGGTTACACAAACCCAGGACACTACAGTAATAAAATTTGACAGATTATTACCATGAAATCCCCGACCCGCAATATTATTGCCGTCACTTTATGTTTAACATGATAGTTACACTAAAAACAAGAGCGTCTAATACAAATTTTGCCAGCTTACTAATGAAACCTAACCCTAGTTTAGGTTTCTATAGATTTTGAGGCACTGACACTAAAAATAGACCATAGCAACGCACATCAAAGGATTGTTCCCATGGTCAATATAAAAGTTTCTATATTACAAAATGTTGTAGTCTTTTATTTCAGGGTTGCCTACAAAATATGAAGCAGTGGGAGAATTTCCAACGTTTGCCTTAGGAGCCCAGGTCTCTGCAATCAAGTGTGGAAAACGAGTTCTTTTACTACGTAAGAACTCGTAATTGCTTCACAGGGCGGGAGCTTGCACGGTTGGATCCAAGCCATGAGATCCCAAGCACGCTTATTTTTGCTAGCAATTTCTCCAATACGATGATTGAAGAATGTTTGCTTCGCCTGTTTACAGGCTTTACAAAATGTTTTCCAGTTCTCAGGGGATCTCTCCTCCTGGTAACTGGCCAGGGCTTCACTGCACGAATCGGACCACCACCGCTTCGAGCGTTTAGTGACTTTGACCTCTCTGGAGCACTTATCCCATGCTGCAGAGAACACCCACGCAACAGCTGAAGCTGTCTCATTGATGCTGTCAATTGCACTGCTCTGGACCTCATTGCCTGGAACAGCATAGGGACACGGCGCCGTGCTGCGCCCCCAACCCTAAGGCTAACCCTCCCAAAGTTGGTACCCCGCAGGAGAGGAATGCCTCCACCCCCTCGTTGCCCCAACTGTGGTCTTGAGCACTGACCGCACTTCAGTGGCCCCCGACTCCATACCTGTTAGGTTGGTTAATTAGGGGGTCAAAAGCCTACCGTATGGTAGGGCTGAACATTAAATTTCAACGAAAATATTTTGAACATTAAAAACAAAATTGTTGATAAATATTATAACCCTAGAACAAAACATTTGTGTTTGTATTTGAAAACAAAAACTTGTTGTAATATATTATAAAATCAGTAGTGCCAGGGGTCTTTTTATAAAAAAATTAAAACCTGAATTGTGAGGCTTCTAGGACAGATAGCATAGATCTGTAAAGAGATCTTGAGATGCCAAAAGCCAAACTACCTCTGGCTAGAATATTAAAACAATCCATCAACATCAATTTTTTGCCACATAAAAGATATAAATAGGGTTATTACCAATAATCTCAGTTCAATGCCATAGATCAATATTCAAGTTTAAAGAAGCAAGGCATCTATTGCTAGAATATTTAAATCATATATATTTTTAAGTAAGCATCTTATTCTATTTTGTCAGTCCTTTATACGTTATACAGACATAATTTAGAATTTTTTTTCTATTTTTTTAACTTAGCCAATGATCAGATATCAAATTACTTGCAGATAGCAATTCAAGTCCATATTTAATTTATTTATTGATTCTGTAAGCAAATATTAATTAATTGATTAATTTTTAAATTAATATGCAACATCAATGCTAAGTTATGTTATCCGACTTGGACAGTAAAATGAAATGTCCAATATAAAAATAAAATAAAATCTATTTTTAGACCTTGACTGTATCTAGTATTAGATACAGTCTATTTTTAGAAAGTCCACTTAATTTTTCAAAATTGAACTTTGACTGTATCTAATTATAGATATAGTCTATTTTTAAAATTTTTTATTTTTAAATATGGACCCTGAATTCTATTTTTAGAAAGTCCACTTAATTTTCAAAATTGGATTTTTTAGGATCTTTCTATTTTTGGAAATATTTCCATTTAAGGAAAGTTTCCATTTATGGATAATTTCCTTTTATAGAAATATAACTAATTTTTACTTTGATGTCTAAATTTGGTTTTGACACTCAATTCTATTTTTAGATCCAAACTATTTTTAAAACAGCTGTCTGTTTTTGGAAAACTACTTGCCAAATCAGGATTACACTTAATTATGCTCTAGCTTGCTCAAATCTTGACTGTTTTCAATGAAAAAAATTGCATAATTCTTATTAAATTTAGCACTATTTTAACAATTTATATACCGGTGTGCGTAAGCTATAGCAGATAAACTTAGAAGGAGTAATAAAATATCTTGTTACATTCACTTTTTTACTACATAGTCCACAAATTGTTTTCTGTTTTTGCCAGTGTTTAAAGTTTGACTGTACAGATTTATGTGAAGAAGATGTAATATATACTAAAGACTGATACTGAACTTGAATATTTGCTTCATAATTACAATTGGTACACTTTTCATGACTAGTGTTTGTATGATTAGTGGCTTGAAACATTGATTGTAAAAGATCCCAAGTATCAGTTCCTATATGACCTGTTGGAAATTTGTCTGGTTGAGATGTTTTCAATTTATGTCTAACCAAATCTCTACAACAGCTATCAGTTTGGGCTCCAGTTTGAACATTCTGATATCCATTGACCAAAGATTGTGTAAATTCACCATATTGACTAAGCTCCTGAGTCCATTGTTCTTTGTTTTGAGTCCATAAGTTGAACAATATTGTAAATAATGAGTCATAAGCACAGCTATAATTAACAGAGTCCCATTTCAGACCTTGAAACTCAATATCAAAGCTGACTTTTGCTTTTTTGGTCTTGATTACTTTTTTGGCTTCTAAAGGAATTATAGGTATTTCAGTATCTTCTATTTTTCTTTTTAATTTGTTTACTTTAACTGGAATAGAACCTTTTGCAGGTTGAAAATGTTTTGAAACAAAAGATTTAGCTTTTGAAACCACAGGCTTCTTGTTTACAATTGTCCATGGACTATCTTTTATTGCTGTCAGTGTTTCCATTGGCTTTTCTTTAGACCATTGAAGTGCTTTATCTATCCAAGGTGGACAATAACTTGTACCTTTGACCTGCTGAAATTGTCTAATAATAGTATTCCTGAGTTTGCCTGTAATAGAAGTAGGAAGTTGGCCAAGATATCTAAGTTTGGCAATTTCATCTAACAATTCAAGTTCTCTGAACTCTTGTCTTAGATAACCTGATATACCACATTTTATCTTATGATCATCAAAGCCTTGAAGAATAACAGTTCCTTCTGCAGTTGAGCCTCTAGATAAAGCAGTGTAGTATGCCATATGACTACAACAACTGTTCAAGTTTACCATATTATACTCTCTGGTTTTACCTTGTGAAGCATAATCAGTCATTGCAAAGTTTGGAAGCACAGAAACTTGAGATCTATTGATTGAAATAGGAGATTTCAAGCCTGTACAAAGAACACTTTTGCTTGAGCGGGTCAAAGGCACAACATTTTCAGGAAGTCCTGTAAGTTTAATTGTTTTGGCTGGCTTATCAAGTTTACAAGTTCTTACGTAGTAAAAGAACTTGTTTACTGGCCTGCGAAGCAGGCATCAAAATTCCTAACGCGAACGATGGAAATTCTCCCACTGCTATAGTGACCCTGCACGGTTTCTGTATCTCAGCCAATACTTGGCCGATTTCTATGATTTTGGTATCAAAAAATTCGTAAAAATCAGGGCTTTCATGTGGCATGGGTATCCAGGCATCATCAGGTCATGTGACCTGCTCAAACAAGCCAAAAAGCGCAAATTTGTGTGAATTCACACTTAAATCGATTTATGTAAGCCGGATATAGTAAAATATGTTGCCCAGACCAATCTAGGATAATGTCCAAATATTTACATTTGTTTTGCAATGATGTCATGGTGTCCAAATCTGGCAAACAGCCAGCCAAACTTGTTCGGATGGTGGAAAACAGCTTGGATAAGCCATAAAAGGCACACCAAACATTGCCAAACATAATCAAATGACTTGAAAATGATGTAAGAGATGCTTACATAATCAACCTCCCAGCCAAACTTTGTGCAATTGCCTTGAAATTGGTGATGCACCAACTTGAACCAAGAATATTCTCTATGATATGTCATGTGATAAGTGTGCACAGACCACCTGTTAGGTAAAATAAACATTATTAGTCATTAATTCCAGTTTATTTATTTCAAAAATCTCACAATACAGATTATTTAGTGTGTATTTCAAACATTATACCGCATTTGGTAAGTCACATAATGGTGTGACTATACCTATGTGACACCATTTTAAAGCCCCGATTTTTCTGAGAATTACGCAATTTATTTCAAGACAATCCGATAAAAACTGAGCCACGTAGCAAATTATCATGTTACAAGTTCTTACGTAGTAAAAGAACTTGTTTACTGGCCTGCGAAGCAGGCATCAAAATTCCTAACGCGAACGATGGAAATTCTCCCACTGCTATAGTGACCCTGCACGGTTTCTGTATCTCAGCCAATACTTGGCCGATTTCTATGATTTTGGTATCAAAAAATTCGTAAAAATCAGGGCTTTCATGTGGCATGGGTATCCAGGCATCATCAGGTCATGTGACCTGCTCAAACAAGCCAAAAAGCGCAAATTTGTGTGAATTCACACTTAAATCGATTTATGTAAGCCGGATATAGTAAAATATGTTGCCCAGACCAATCTAGGATAATGTCCAAATATTTACATTTGTTTTGCAATGATGTCATGGTGTCCAAATCTGGCAAACAGCCAGCCAAACTTGTTCGGATGGTGGAAAACAGCTTGGATAAGCCAAAAAGGCACACCAAACATTGCCAAACATAATCAAATGACTTGAAAATGATGTAAGAGATGCTTACATAATCAACCTCCCAGCCAAACTTTGTGCAATTGCCTTGAAATTGGTGATGCACCAACTTGAACCAAGAATATTCTCTAGATATGTCATGTGAAGTGTGCACAGACCACCTGTTAGGTAAAATAAACATTATTAGTCATTAATTCCAGTTTATTATTTCAAAAATCTCACAATACAGATTATTTAGTGTGTATTTCAAACATTATACCGCATTTGGTAAGTCCATAATGGTGTGACTATACCTATGTGACACCATTTTAAAGCCCCGATTTTCTGAGAATTACGCAATTTATTTCAAGACAATCCGATAAAAACTGAGCCACGTAGCAAATTATCATGTTACAAGTTCTTACGTAGTAAAAGAACTTGTTTACTGGCCTGCGAAGCAGGCATCAAAATTCCTAACGCGAACGATGGAAATTCTCCCACTGCTATAGTGACCCTGCACGGTTTCTGTATCTCAGCCAATACTTGGCCGATTTCTATGATTTTGGTATCAAAAAATTCGTAAAAATCAGGGCTTTCATGTGGCATGGGTATCCAGGCATCATCAGGTCATGTGACTGCTCAAACAAGCCAAAAAAGCGCAATTTGTGTGAATTCACACTTAAATCGATTTATGTAAGCGGATATAGTAAAATATGTTGCCCAGACCAATCTAGGATAATGTCCAAATATTTACATTTGTTTTGCAATGATGTCATGGTGTCCAAATCTGGCAAACAGCCAGCCAAACTTGTTCGGATGGTGGAAAACAGCTTGGATAAGCCATAAAAGGCACACCAAACATTGCCAAACATAATCAAATGACTTGAAAATGATGTAAGAGATGCTTACATAATCAACCTCCCAGCCAAACTTTGTGCAATTGCCTTGAAATTGGTGATGCACCACTTGAACCAAGAATATTCTCTATGATATGTCATGTGTAAGTGTGCACAGACCACTGTTAGGTAAAATAAACATTATTAGTCATTAATTCCAGTTTATTTATTTCAAAAATCTCACAATACAGATTATTTAGTGTGTATTTCAAACATTATACCGCATTTGGTAAGTCACATAATGGTGTGACTATACCTATGTGACACCATTTTAAAGCCCCGCTTTTTCTGAGAATTACGCAATTTATTTCAAGACAATCCGATAAAAACTGAGCCACGTAGCAAATTATCATGTTACAAGTTCTTACGTAGTAAAAGAACTTGTTTACTGGCCTGCGAAGCAGGCATCAAAATTCCTAACGCGAACGATGGAAATTCTCCCACTGCTATAGTGACCCTGCACGGTTTCTGTATCTCAGCCAATACTTGGCCGATTTCTATGATTTTGGTATCAAAAAATTCGTAAAAATCAGGGCCTTCCTGGTCACGTGACCAGGCACATTTGGTATCATTCGAAAGCCTGATTTTTCTCGATTTTTCAAGGCCTGATCATCCAGATCGTTCAGAATTGAGCGGCTATGTATTATTTACTGTATTCATTATTTTAAAAGGTCGGACTTTGTGCAGAAGTAAGAACTTGTTTTGCCATGCGCAGCAATGGCCTTGGCCAAGTTAACAAATAGAACATCAAGAACCAAATGATTTTCAGCACCTATTGAAGCTTGCCAGCCTACAATGTGACCTCTTGACCTCTGGTGATACATAACTCAGTGGCATCATTGTTGCGGATCATAACTGGCATTTACGAGTTCTTACGTAGTAAAAGAACTTGTTTTCCACCCACAGAAGCAGTAAATTTTTGACCAAATCACTTCCTAACGGTAACGATGGAAATTCTCCCACTGCTTATAATTGTAGACGACCCTGAATTAAAAGACTACAATCTATTGTAATGTGG
>JAEDXJ010000087.1:0-87593 GCA_023014345.1 Galerina sulciceps
GTCATCGATTCCATGCAAGAAAGCTTCCAGCAGTCGCAAAGCTACTCGCACAGACCATCTCCAGCGTCAAGAGGTCTCTCAGTCAGTGCAAGACCTTGGGACATGCTTCCTTCAAGCGCCAACTCACCTGCTTGCCTCGATGACCCATTCATGACTTGGGAACCACGAAGATCATGAATATTTGTGTCTTTTATTATTCTTTCAATGTAAAGAGTCGTAGGCTGCTACTTCTACTAGAAATTTAGAAATTTAGATGCAACGTTTCACCCAAACTACTAGACATAAGTGTGCCGCAACGCAAACACTAAAAAGGCTATCTTTAGTCTATTTCTGGAGATGACGCATCTTTAAATAGATCGAGATTCAAGATTTATGACCGGTCTTTACCGGAAATCTCTTGGCTTGCCCGAGGCTGGAACTGGTGCATAAATTTAACCACCATCAACTTCCTTAGCATGTGGTATAATCTGGTATAACAGGTCTGCAGGTATGCATGTATTCAGTCTGCTTACGAGTGTCAAGTTCTTCACGACTGTTCAGGACCGATTGCTCGGCTTGCAAATTGCTGAGCGCATTGCAGTCAGCCTGTCCCGCCAGGACAGGTAATACTCAAGGCGCTCCATATTAGTCGACCCACCCTCTCATGAAGGACAGATTTCCTGAGCTCTCCCGCAGCAGGATTCTTCCCTGCGACATGCAACATTTGGAACACGGCTCACAGGCATAAAAAGTGAAGGGTTCTGTGTATCCGAGCAATCGGGACTCAAACAGTAGAACGCGTTCGGACTAAGTGCTATCGGCCAAGGCCGATAAGTAGCGGTGCTGCACCAGGGGGCATGCGATTGTCATCAAGGCCATCTAGAACAGAAAACTTCGAGTCCTCACCAAGTAACCAGGCCTTGAGGTTGTTAATATTTCATGAGGCACCAACCTGAGATGAGTTGGAATGTCGATAGTGTTCCTATACTTCGAGCGCGCAACCAGTTAACCTGAGAGACAATAGCTTCCAATAGTTAATGATGTTCGTCTCACTATAAGAGAAGGTGTAGGGTTCGCCAAGGACCGAGTTATCTAGCCTGATAAATAAAACCACTTAGAATAAAATACATCAATTCTATCCAAGTTAAGATCTGCAGTTTCAGTTGGAGGTCGAGATAGACAACATGTTCCCAGAGAAAATACAACATAAGTTGGAGGTGACAAATGGCGCTCAGAAGATTTATGGGAAGCCTCGGAAGTCGTATTCCCCGAAAGACGCATAGATGGGAAGCTCAATGGATTTCCACGGTAGACATTGTGACCGAGGAACACAAGAAGACACGAGAAAAATGCCGTGCGTTGTTTATGAGTAAAGATAATGGTTGGATAATGGAATACTCTCGATGAGGGTATGAAATAAGAGGGTGTGTATATCGCTGCACGATGCATCGCAGCACAGTATTGAGGATAAAAAGAACAAAATTAGAAATGTGACCGATTTAAACGTATCGTAACTGAAAGGCACCATATTCCAAGTATGTCGCTTGAATCCACAGGATAGGATTCTACTAATAAGTTCATCTGTTAAGTTATATTAATCCAGTTTGTGCAGCCGGATTTGAATATAATTAAGAGAAGAGTTGCGGGTATTCAGAGAGAAGCCGTTTGCCATGGTCCTCGGCCAGACTGAGGCAATCAGATGAACCTGAGAGATAAAATAGTCAACAGTTTTCTAGGCGGGAAGAATATTGTTCGCCAATTGCCGCTGTCGGGGTTCAAATTTTGAATAATTGGTCAGCGACATGAATTGTGACCACCTTCATTCATTCTTCTTCTCACAACAATGGCATCACATCTGGTGGGTACGAATATTCATGTATCCTATTGCTCACTCACCTTATCTGTCACGTATTCAATAGGCCAACATTTTTGGTACTGAACAAGACCGAGTCAACTGTTCTTTCTATTATAAGGTTTGTAAAGTTGGTTTCGAAAAGCCCTCACCTTTCCTTAGATTAGTGAAATTTTAGATTGGCGCATGTCGCCACGGCGATCGCTGTTCGAGAAAACACATAAAGCCTCCTTTTTCGCAAACAATTTTGCTTCCCAATGTCTATCACAACCCGGCTCACGACCCAGTGTGCAAGCTCACAGAAAAAGAGCTTCAGGAGGGGTTTGATGCGGTTTACGAAGACCTTTACTGCGAATTAGCGAAGTTCGGACACCTTCTCGAACTCCATGTAAGTGTCTTCTCCTGGATATTCCTTCAACATCCAGATGTTAAAGCCTCTAAAAGGTGTGCGATAACGTTGGAGACCATTTAATAGGCAATGTTTATGCGAGATACGAATGGGAAACAGAGGCGCAGGCTGCCGTTGACAGCTGCAACGAACGATGGTATGCAGGTATGCCGAATTTAAACAAGATATTACAGTAGATTGTCTGACGTCCACGAGGTCGACCGCTTTATGCAGAACTCTCCCCTGTCACTGATTTCCGCGAGGCTTGTTGCCGTCAGAACGAGAATGGTGAATGTAACAGAGGCGGTTTTTGCAACTTTATGCACCTCAGACTTGCTTCGAAAGACTTGGTGTCTTCATTACGAGCAGGTCAGCGGCTGGAAAGGAGGCTCAACCCTTCCAAAAATGTGGTGGTGGCTGGGAACCTAGTAAGCGGGAAGGTGGCAGAGGCCGGAGTGCAAGCCCTGCTAAGCGAGGCGGCAACCCTGGTGAAGACCGCTGGACGAGGAAGTAATAATGTGTATAATGTATATGACATTGCCCCGTCTGTCTCCTAAAAACCGTGTCTTGTGAAAGTTGGCCTTATATCATATTAACTTGCAATGTTGCACACTAGTATGTAACCCTCTCAAACGAGCCACTTTTCACTGCTCGACTGCGGAGAGATCTGTGGTGTTGGCCACTGCATGATGAACCTGTGGCAGTTCTTAAAATGTATAGTGAGCATGAAAATACAGGACTGACCGATCTGCGAATGGGCGAATGAGTTTTCCCGAAAGTGACAATGACTTTACTCGGGCGAAAGTCTCGACGTATATTATTAAAGGTGTTTGGAGGCCGAGGAACTGGTAGGCTCATGAAATCCTGCTGTAGTGTGGAGAACACAAACTGACCTTGTTCATGTAAACAACAATACAAAGCATAAGACAGGTCCCAGGGCCGTTTAGAATCAAAACGTCAGCAAATTTTGATTTCTTGAAATTAAGAAGGGGACAGAATGTCAAATGGTAGGCGCAGGAAAGCAGGGAATGGACCACAGAAATGGGAATGGTGATAAGAGGTTGATGTACCCGTCTCGCTCGAGGTATTGAGAGGATAGTATACTGTTAGAATAGGCGCACATGAATATAGCAGCAGTTGCAGAAAGAACGACATAAGATTAGCGCACATTGTGGGTTCTGGAAAGGCGGTTTTCGAGGTCCAACGCTTTACGAACACTTAGATCATCGTCTGAAGCTACAATGTAAGCCCTTCGATTATATCGTTGGAAATCCAACGCCGACACAAGGGCTAATGCTTCGCTCGTATGACCGCCTAGAACATTTGGAAAATGGTTAATAGCATAAGAGGGGTGCAAAATAAAGGAAATACCCGAGCCTAAGAAAACAGCTACGCTACACTTAGATTTTGTATTCAAGTGTCGATTGCGATGCTGACCTGTGTGTGGAAGGATAGAATAGAAACGGTAAACAAGGAGTGGGGCGAGCAAAGCAGTTAGGAGTGCAATCATATCAGGGAATATGAGCGACGAAGTCGTCGCCTTCAATGAGCTACTTATTTCCAAATTAGGTCACTCAAGAGTCAACCATCTTTGCTACGCTTGATTTCCTATAGATGGCTTCTTTCGCGACTATAGACGCGCAGACACTCTCGGAAATTAGTTTGACTTCAAAGGAATGCCTGGATAGAGGGTTACTTGTCTCTGCAAAATGGTGCGTCAGTGAGTGTCCAGCGAGAAACATAGCGCTAACAACGCAACGCGAGCAGGTTATGCGAACTAGTGCTATCTATCCCCACCACCAAAAGGAGAGCCATTCACGTAGCCCCTCCTTTGTCCACGTTCTCAACTTCAACTCCTGCACGTCCACAATCTCCGCAGCCCTTTGCAGACAGATCCCCATTGCCGACCCAACTAGTTACTTCGAACTCGGTGACTTCGCGACCGCATCTCCAAATTGATGCTATATCGGAGGATATCGTTTTACTCGAGAAATCCTTAGCGAAGGAGGAGGAAGACTCCCTTCTTGCTGCTCGTTCGTGCTTTGAAGCGCGTGAATTCTATCGTGCTACCCATCTGTTGAAAGAATGCAAGAGTTCTAAAGCCATATTTCTTAGGCTATATTGCCAATTTATTGTAAGTTCCCGACAGTTGTGAACACCCAGCATCATCTTCAAGATTTCTAAGGCCACAGAAAAGAAAGCTCAACGAGACTGGCACAAGTTGGATAGTATGTTGCCAGTATTACCCCGCTTCATTCGTTTTCCTCAAAAAACACTGTCAAGATAACCGTCATCAACCTCCTTCGCCGATCAACCAATCTGTAGGTGAACTGTATGACCTTGTGAAAGACTCTAGAGATCCGTGGCTCCTCTTTCTGTAGGTACCAATGCGTTTCTATTCATGGAAAACGTTTACATGTTCTTGTCAATCAGAAAGGCTTTATTTCTTTCTCGCTTATCGAGACGGGAGGAAGCAATTGAAAGTGCTCTTCTCTCTATAGCTGGCTGTAAATGGAACTGGTCGACGTGGACGCTGCTGGGCAGTTGCATTGGAGATGGAGAGGAGGTTGTTATGAAATAAATTTTCTCGATTAACACTAATGGCTCCCACAGTTATCTTCTCTCTTGCACTTAATTCCCTTGCCGTCAGATCACCCGCTCGTCCAGTTGTTCCAAATTAAGACCCTGAACGAACTCCACAATCCCTCCGAAAACGAACTTCAGCACTGTGACCGATTGCTAAGCTCCGGTTTCTTTCCGAACAGTATTTGGATCATGAGCCTAAGGGCTTGTGTCTTGTATCACATTCATGGTCAGCGCTGTTACATCTTTCTCCCCCTTTGATTGGTTTGAATACTGCATAGACTTCTCCCAGGCTGTAGTTCAGTTTGAGCAAATTCTATCAATTGACCCGAACCACATCGACGACATCGATATTTATTCCAATATTCTTTACGTCACAGACAACCGTCTGAAGTTATCGAAGCTTGCTCATGAATTTCTAGCACTGGATAAAGACCGACCAGAAGTTTGTTGTCTCATTGGTACGTTACCGATATCTTGGACCGATTGTAAATCTTGAGGCAGTACATCTACTAGGAAACCACTACTCCTTGCGTGCTGAGCATGAGAAAGCCGTCAAATACTTCAGGAGAGCCACCCAGCTTGATCGGACGTACCTTTCTGCTTGGACGTTGATGGGGCACGAGTTTATCGAGATGAAAAACTCACATGCAGCTATCGAAGCCTACCGTCGAGCCGTGGGTATGACCACACCTTCCAGGTCTGCAACCTTCCGTAATTAAAGTCCGTGCTTTTCAACATAGACGTCAACCGAAAAGATTATCGAGCTTGGTATGGTCTGGGGCAAGCCTACGAGCTGTTGAGCATGCACCATTATTCCCTGCATTACTACCAGAGGGCCACGGCTTTACGGTGAAATTTTTATCCGTTTTGCTCATTACTGGCACTGAAGCAATTGGGCAGCCCCTACGATGTTCGTTTATGGCAGGCCCAGGGAATGTGTTACGAAGAAATAGGAAGGTTGGTCGTGTATCCTAATGCGGTAGGAATCCGGACTGAATCCTATCATGAACCCCAGACTTCGAGAAGCCATTGAATGCTACAAACGCGCCTTGATACCTGCGGATCCCCACGAGATTACGATAAACCTCAAACTTGCAAAAATCCATCGTACCCTCGAAGAACACTCGGAGGCTGTGGCCTATCATCGGCGGGTCGTTGAAGTCTGCCAAGCAGATTGTAAGTTTGGACAATCCCCATTTACTTGGCACTCCCACTGATGTCTAACCGACAATCAGTGCGTCCCGTACAAGATTACGCAAAATCCAGCCTTGAAGTCGCAGAATACGAGATGCGCATTCTTGGTGGTGATTTATTGCTTGCCAGAGATTATTTAGAATTGGTTGCTGGAAGCAATGCCGAGGAGGTAGGCAGGGCAGCGGAACTGCTTAAACTTGTCAAGACGATGATCAACAGTCGACCTACCATGACCGGAGAAAACCTGCCGATTCGACCGACCAGCTAGATTCTATTCGCTTTAGGGCCTGGCGGCAACTAGTCTTGACCTGCGATAATGCGCTGAGCTTGCTTTGGCACTTTGCTTCATCTTGCAGAATCAGTCCATTTTCGTCAACATCCAGGATTTGGTATTTGATGAGTTATTGCCTCAGAAATAATCACACGATGCAGATTTGGCGCCTAAATAGTCAATGTGTATGCCCGATACCCATTCGACGTATTGACCGTTCATAAATACGCTAATTTACTGTTGATTTACTATTGATCCATATTGAAGATTTGATTCCAACGGCAAGACCCGTATCGCGCCTGCCCTGAAGACAAGATATTCGGTCACGGGCACAGTCAAGTCCATATCTCGACAAAGCGACCTGGCGAAATGTCGTCGACTGGTGTATTCAGTTTTCAACTTAATCAGAACCCCGGCAACTTTCAGCCTGCTCTATCCTTTGTGTCTCATGGGCAGATTGCTTCCTCTTCGTCCAAAATTCAAATATCGACATGGAGTCCAGGAACCCTGCCAGTCCCCGTCAATCCTACTGAAGTCACTCCTCTTCGAAGCTCACTGAATCATGAACGAAACCCCGAAGAGCTTGAGCAGATCACTCAGACCATGAACAGGTTTTGCAATCATTTATTGCAAATTTTCATGCAACTTAACAGTTTTTCATGTAGAGTCTCTTCTCGCCTTACTCATGATCAAGCCACGATTTCACACCCTGACGTGGACTCGCCCTTTACTGACGAAGTAGATGTCATAAACCGCTTGCTTCCTTTCCACTTGCTTCAGCAACCAAAGGAAGATTTGGAAACGGTAGTTTCCGTTAAAGGTAAGGAAAAGGCTCGGAACGTGGATTGGAAAGAGGAAATACGCGGTACGTTTTGAGGTTCAACTCTATCTTCATAATATTTACAAATTCCAGCCACAAGACTAGCACTGGAATGTATAAGGAGACGCGAAATCATCCGAGATCGTTGGCAAAAGCTCAAAATACGCTCTGGTCAGGTAAAGTAACCAGAGAGCCATATGGTTCTGTCTCTCTATTAATTTTTTGCCGTGTGGTTAGCGCTTGGAACCCGATGTTCAAGCTTATTACCTCGCACAAGTTGTCCTTGACTCTGACAGATCGGAGAATGCGTGGCTTGGCAACGAGTTACGCACTTTCCGGGCAGAGGCAGAAAGAGTGGAAAGAGAAAAACGCGCGAGTAGTAATGCTGGGAGGATGTCGCTCTTTACCGCTGCACCTCAGGGAGTTATGCCTACCCTTCAACCCCAATATTATCGCGGATATCCATACGCATACACACAAGTGTACGGAAATCCTGGTGCAACCCCTACCGTATCAACTTTTTCCGCTTCGCCCGTAACTCCATCGCCAACGCCTACAAGTTATGCACCATATCAAGCAAACGGTGCTATTCCTGTGCAACTCCCCGTCGCATCATTGCCTGCTCTTCACGCTCTGGGAATCATACCTGTGCCTGCTACATCGTTGCCTCCTGGAGGCCAACCTCAACCGGCTGCTGTCCTTCGGGGATCGACGGCGAACGGGGCGATCTTGAGCCTAGAAATTAACGTGTCACTATTGCAAAGCACGCAAATGAGTGGGTTGGCTCTGGTTTTGAACACATTAGTCCACCGAAATAATGCTGCTGGAATCACTATAAATACTATTAGTTCAACTCCAAATTCTGCTATCCCAAACGAAGTTGATTCTTCTGCGCCGTAATTGTAGTCTATCTTACACAGTATCTAACTCAAAAATCATATATAAGCCTGAAATTACCAAATTACTAATTTTAGTAAATAATCATTGGGTGTAGCGAGCTTGAACCACACCACCAAGGTGATAGCAATAGCTAGAGTCCCAACAGACTCTCCTTCTGCCTCGATGCCTGACTTAGACCCATCCATAACTGAGGAGCTTGGCCGTCACCGATCTGTCCGAAAGGGAACTAGTGCCACAGTCCCACTCACACCCAGCGATGGACCTAACGAAGGCGAAACGTCTACACCAACGCCAACGGAGAACAGTCATCTCGAGCCTCCTGCTGCAGGACGCTCCTATGGAACATTGCCTGCGCGACGTCGGTACTTCATCAAATCATCAGCCCCGCGTAGAAACCTCTCCCAGTTATCCATTCTGAACAGCCTCAGTCGGATTCGCTCAAATTCGCTCAACAACCCAACATTGTTTTCTCCATCCTTACGTGACCTTTCATTCGCCCGCCTCAGCACGCGGCCAATATCCACTTACGATGAACCCCTTCAAACACAAGATGGCGAAGTCAAGGACGCTGATGCTCAGGTCAACGGCATTCGAGTGTGGTATTCTTCGTTCACTTCCATCGACTGGCTGCATGATGCTATCAAGGACTCTGCTCGATTTTCGAAGCTCAGAAGGCGGAAATCTATTCGGTCACGCGTTCGTCTCGCTTTTGACAAGAGCCTTGGATGGATAATTGTGACAATAGTAGGATTTCTTACAGCACTTGTTGCTTTCTTTGTTGTTCGCAGCGAGCAGTGGCTGTTTGACCTAAAAGAGGGTTACTGTAAGCCTTCTTTGTGGAAGGCGAAACGATTCTGTTGCCCACAATTGGGGGAAGGAGACTTGAACAGTCTTGGAATCAAGCTCGGTCATCCACTTCAAGACCCTTGCCCTGCGTGGAAGAAATGGTCCGACAATTTTTCTTCCGGACAAGGTCACGGAGACAATCTGACAGAATACATCTCCTATACATGCATTGCCGTAAGTTATTGGGCCGATGAATGAAATAATTGACATCCTTCCATTCTTTTTAGCTCCTCCTTGCATTGATGTCATGTTTGCTGACTATTTACCTGACGGATTCGACGACTTTCGTAACCCGCAAGGAAGCTGCTCCAACTCAAAATCAAAAGCCTGGTTTCAGTGTCCCAGATCATATCCTTGAGCCCAAACGAAAAACCATGTATTATGTGTGTTTTTCAATGATCATTTCATACAGTCCGCTAAATACGATGCGACTAGGCGGCTGGAAGTGGGATTCCTGAAATCAAAACAATTCTTTCGGGTAAGGCACTTTCGCGATGTTATTTAATGGTTTCTGCCAATACTTCGTTCAGGTTTTGTGATCCATGGCTATCTCGGCGGACGAACCTTGTTCACAAAATCGGTCGGGCTTTCTTTGTCTGTAGCATCTGGTTTATCTCTTGGGAAGGAGGGGCCGTTCGTTCATATCGCAAGTTGTGTTGGTAACATAGTCAGTCGGTTTGCCACCAAGTATGAAAACAATGAAGGTATTGGACCTGCCCAAACGAAGTGACTTTTCCGCTGATCCGACTTTTAGCTAAGCGTCGTGAAATCTTGAGTGCGGCATGCGCGGCTGGTGTCGCTGTTGCCTTTGGTGCACCAATAGGCGGTACATTATTCAGTTTAGAAGAGGTATCCTATTTCTTTCCGCCCAAGGTATGTTTGCATCTTCTGTAGATGTGATCATACTGAGATAGTGATCTTGATAGGTTATGTGGCGAAGGTTTTTCACCGTTTTTCGAGCTCAAGATAATGTTGCTTAATGCAATTCTTCAGCTTTTTCTGTGCCATGATTGCAGCCATTACTCTCAAAATGCTCGATCCGTTTGGAACAGGAAAGCTAGTCCTGTTCCAGGTCACTTACGATAAAGTTGGTTTAGTCCAGCATCTTCAGATGGAGTCACTTATTTTTGTATAGGACTGGCACGCTTGGGAACTTCTCCCTTTCATAGTCCTTGGGGTCTTCGGAGTATGTGCATTTTGAGTTTGTCGGCCTTGAGTATCGCTTCAAAGTTTTTCCAGGGATATACGGCGCTTGGTTCTCCAAATTCAATTACCGCTGGAGCAAAAACGTTCGCAACAAAACTTTCCTCGGCCCTCATCCAATCATAGAGGTCTTACTGGTAAGTTATAAGTCATATACCAGGAGCCATATTAATGAGATTGTAGATCACATTCTTGACCTCCGTCTTATGTTTCCTTAACCCATATACCCGAATGGGTGGCACCGAGCTTATTTACAATCTCTTTGCAGAATGCCGCACGGGCTCTGGAAACACTCACTCCGGGTTGTGTGTTGTTGACCCCGGCTCTCGCAAGCATATCTTTCCCGTCATCAAATCCATCCTAGTTGCAATGGTAGTGAAGGCAGGATTGACCATCATTACGTTCGGAATCAAACTACCTGCTGGTATATTTATTCCCACCTTGGGTGTGGGGGCATGCGCGGGCCGCATTATGGGAATCGCAATGCAATGGCTTCAAATGAAGCACCCCAACGCTGCTCTATTCCGTGGATGTGGGGGTGACGCTGATTGTAAGGTGCATATCACCTACAATATGCATGTTATTAAATACGTTACGTAGGTATCGTCCCGGGGCTATATGCCATGGTAGGAGCTGCTGCTGCGTTGTCTGGCGTCACAGTAAGTTTCCATTGTACGCTGTGTTAATTTTACTTGAACTTCCTTGGTATAGCGGACCACTGTTTCATTGGCAGTAATCATGTTCGAACTCACCGACACCTTGACTTATGCTGTCCCTGTGATGCTTTCCGTACTCGTTGCGAAAACCGTTGCAGATGCTCTTGAACCTAAAGGCATATATGATCTTGTCATAGAGCTCAACCAATTGCCCTATCTTGATTCAAAACATGAATACCTATGGGGAAATCTTCAAATAAACGATGTGGTATGTTTCTATACAATCTGACTGCACATATCATATCTACGCATTCCGTGTTAGACATCCCGCGATGTAGAAGTCATACGGCTGGATCGAAAGAACACGGTCAAGAGCTTAAAAGCTCAATTGTCCAACTTAACTTCTTCTGGGGGTGAGGATACTGGGCTACCTATATTACGAGGCGATAGTAATGATGATGGTTTTCGGATGGTTGGGTACATTGGTTCAAATGAACTTGAACATGCACTAAGTGAAGTCGGTTTATCACCTTTCTATCGCCACCACTGATCAATTACCAAAGGCTTGGTGGCCGAGGATGCTGATGATGACGTCCACTTCCATTCTGCCTATTCACATCATTTGGCTTCGTCTTCATTTTCTTCGTTGCAAGAATCCAGTCAAGCTACAGCTACGGTTCCTTTGGACCCATTCGACTTCACTCCTTACATGGACCAGGTTTGTGATCAACAGGTTTTCCGAGTCATACACTCATTTTTTGACAGGCTCCCCTCACGCTGGCGAACAACTCTCCGATGGAGCTTGTCCACCAAGTCTTCGTTAAACTTGGAGCAAGATACGTGGTGATAACCGATACCGATGGGTTGTGTACGTCTTGCCTTCTTTTATCATTTTAATTTCACTTGACCTGAGAAATCTGGCAGACGAGGGAGTTATCGACAAGAAGGTATGGCTTGCGTTCTTGAGCGACTTGGACGAGAAGTCTTGAGACTGATCCTATTTGAACCTCTCCTTACCCCATAACTGTCGTTTGACCCGAAGTACCGCTACCCCTGTCTTTATTATGCTATCAGGTAGCTCCCACACGCCCTCCTTACTACTGAATGACTTCTGGATCATGACACCTGCCGGACACTGGTCTACTTATGCATTGTAACCGTCCACACCAATGTCCAAAGCTCATCGCTCTAAATTATTCAACCTTTGAGATGAGGATGGCAATATGATTATTGACAAATAATTAAATAAATGATAATTATTAATTTACTTAACTCCATATCAAGACATCGAATCTGCAAGAAAACCTGATCACCGTTTTGATCATTAACCATGAGCGCAGGACTGGGGGTTCCAATCAAGCTCCTTCACGAATCACTGGGACACGTTATCACTGTTGAATTGAAAACGGGGCAGTTATATAGAGGAAAACTTGCTGAAGGTGAGTGATGTTTCATGAAAAGGCTTACCATGCCACTCATAAACAGCGATTATTTTCAACTCTCACCGTTCCACATGTACACGTCTTGCTCGTACAGCGGAAGACAACCTTAATATCTCTCTAAAAGATATAACCGTCACTGGTCGCGATGGACGCGTCTCTCAGCTCGATCAAGTGTACATCCGAGGGAGTATGATTCGGTTCTTCATCGTTCCAGATATGCTGCAAAACGCTCCCATGTAAGTTTTTGTCATCTGCTCCACCTCTACCCGTTTTCGAAATTAATCTCACAATATCTTTGTTCTATTCGCAGGTTCAAACGGGTTGGACCGAATGCTATGCGAGGACGGGGTATCGGTACAGCAAGAGGACGTGCGACAATCATGCGAGGTGCGTGATATCTGCCCTTCTTCCACCATAGAACATAAGAACTAAACCGCTGTTCTCGACATTTTGATTTTTTTAGCGAATGGTGCGTGTTGACTTCTACTCCAATGCTTCCATCAGATCCTTGCTAACGTACGGCTATTCTTTTCTTCCAGCTCGGCGAGGACGCGGTGTTGCACCTCCAGCCAGAGGAATCCGACGATGATGAACTTCAATTCAAGCTGCTGTATGTCGCGGTCACCCATATTCTTACAAAAAATGAACGACTTAAGGCGGCTGCTGAACGCTCTGCAGGTAATCAATCTTGGTCATGTACTACACAAGCCCTCGTTATACCTTGGCATCTATTGTTGTATCGCTTTCCCAAATGACATATTTAAGATGACCTTATAATGAACGGAAACACGGACGAGGCTGTGTTGAAGCTCAGAATACTTGTCTTGACCGACGCTTCTCCTCGGGCAGAGGACTGTGAGCTTGGAATCGCTTTTGCCAAGAAAAGGAGGTGTCTCGCCAGAGTTCACAATTTTTAAAAAAACCCAGTGGACCGGTCCATGGGACGACTTGCTGTTGCAAACGACGTCATATTACAGAAGAAGTTGTACGGAAAACGCGCCGATTTTTGACGGAAGAAGACGCAAGCAACGTTGGCGGCACTTGATGAGTTCGGCGGCGAAGGTGAGCCAAGAGAAAGAATAAACGACGGAGAAGTCTGAAGAAGTCTCGGTGCGGGAATGGTAACATGCTCAGATTTGGTTAAGGCATCGGCATTTGCCCTTGGCTTGTAGATGCATTGTCAAAGGAGAAAAATTTCCGCGGAGTGACAATGATAAACACAATCTACGATGTAGAAAAGCAGCACTTAGATCTGAAGCGTGTGTGAGAACTGGGTTAGGATTCCCTGTTCCAAAAACGAAATGGTTGAGATTGCGACGAGACATGAAAGTGGGAGCCCGCACCTCGGGGTTCAACTGCAGGCTAGAAATCGGAGACCCTGCCTTTGAAACTCCAATCTCCTCCTGGGTCGGCGGTGGAACGAGTAACGGGCTCACGCTTTGGACCTCCCTTCTCGCCAGTGATTGGGTTGACATCACCGACAAATTCTTGGGGTGACTGAAGGGGGATGTGGACGGGTGGATTGCGCTGGAGATGCTCGAATTCACGCTGGTCCTGAGGGGGCAAAGGGAGGGGAGCAGGACGGTTGATGGAGAGACGACGGATGGAGCGGACGAGGGAGAACATGACGGCAATTGGCAAAGATTGAGCCGGATCAAAAGCCACGTGCCGGTGATCGTCTATTGGCTTGTTTCGGGTTTATCCCTCGTTAGCATGCCACCCACAACCGAGTCCGCTCCCCAGGCTAAGAAACGGAAAAAAGATAGAGCCTGCGATGCCTGCAGGCGCAGAAAGACAAAATGCGACGGTCCTTGGATGCAAAATAATCTTTGTTCAAACTGCATCCAGTCCCGCAAACCTTGCACATATCTGTCAGTACAAAATCAAACTCCCCAATATCTCACCTCATTCCTCAACTAGCGAGGCCTCCAAACCCCGAGGGCCCCCAAAGGCGTACGGATCTTCTTTCTCTTTTTATTGTCCTTGCCATTCATATTATTTGCAGATACGTAACCGCCTTGGAGGACAAACTAGAAGCCTTCGAATCCTTGCTCCAGCGGGTCTGCGATTCGATCTTACTGCCATCTTAAGCACACATCTTACCCCATTCCTACAGATCAGACCCGACGTTGATTTCTCGGAGGAGTTGGGCCCACCTGTCCAACGCAACTCTTGGAAGAACCAAGACGGTCCGTCCTCTTCATCCAATTCGGCGACACGCAAGGCGTCTTTCACTTCCAATGCGCTACCTCCCCTCGCAACCCCATTTCAGGCTTCCAGAAATCAACACTCGTCTCCAAACCCAGTTCTCTCCCCGGCTCCGTTGTCCACGCATCTCAAAATCCACTCACAACGTGGCAAACGTCCACGAGACCCTGCTCTTTTCGCCTATCGTGATACGTATGACCTTTCCGATGAGGATTCATCTTCCGAATCGTCCTCCTCTTCCTCAGAAACAGAGGAAATTGTTATCACATCACTCGTGGGGAGAACGAAGATTACGTTGCGAGCCTCAGAAAACGATGACTCAGCCGGAGATTACAATATTCGGTTCCATGGTCGAAGCAGCACCGCTGGGCTTGTGGAAGCTACCAGACAATTCAAGTTCATGCATATGAAGGAAACCATGAGTCCAGTCGTGCAAGAAAACGAAGCTTCCATTTCACCTGACAACAGTATTGTGGCGCAAACGCGACGCCCGGTATTTTGGCAAACACCTGCTGTAAGTACGGCACTTATTCATATGCGCTAGAAACTACTCACCGAGATTCTTACCAGTGGGAGCTAGCTCATGAAGGCGCTCCCGTTGACGACCCAGAAGCCCTCCAGACGTTTCTTAATCATTTCCCTCCTCCAGATTTGGCAGACAGCCTAGTCGAATTGTATTTTCGGCATTCCAACTCTATTTTCCCTTTGCTCCATAGGCCCACCTTCGATCGACAATGGCAGGCGCAGTTACACCATCGAAATATCTGGTTTACGTGCGTGTGCTTGTTGATTTTTGCGATATCCAGCCGCTGGTGCCACGATCAGCGCGTGCTACCAGAAAAGTACACCCTAGCAGATGGATACACCGGTCGAAGAATAGCAGGCCGTCATTACTTTGAAATGGCAATGGGTGCGAAAAAATCAACTGTATTTCCTTCCGCAAGACAATTCACACCAAATTCACATAGAGATACACCGAGTTAGAAGAAGTTTATTTCACCCCGCCAGCCTTTTCGAGGTGCAATCTTTCACCGTATGTTCCCGGTTCATCCATCGCACCGAAATCGGCTAACCTCCTGCTAAGCTTATGGCAATATACTTGAGAGGGGGTGCGACGTACCCGGCAGCTTGGCTCATCGTCAGTACAGGTATTCGCAAAGCACAAGACGTTGGTGCCCATCGTAAACGGGTTTATCGTGGGGTACCCAACATTGATGATGAGCTTTGGAAACGCGCCTTTTGGCACCTCGTTGTATTCGACCGCCTTGGCGGCGCATACCTTGGCCGGGCATGTGGATTGGCTGAAGAAGAGTCCGTAATAATTCTCCTATATACTTTGACATAATCTTTGACAAAATGCAGTTTTGATCTTGACCTCCCTCTTGAAGTAGATGACGATTATTGGGAGGCTACGGAAGATGGACACAGTCATTTCACCCAGCCATCCGGAGTACCTTCTATGGTCACGGCCTTCAACGAATTCATCAAGCTCACTCAGATCATGGCTTTTGCAATAAGGACCCTAGTGCGTACCACGTTTTATTGTGCTCTCTCCACTATTGTAATTGATCGATCGTCAGTACACGATAGATAAATCCCAAATTTATCGCGGCATCATTCCTTTGGAAAGAGAAAACATCGTGAAGCAGCTTTCCCTTGCTATGGAAGAGTGGGAAGAGAGGATTCCAAAATACTGTGTGCCGCCAATTTCATGCTCCGCCTCAATTCTGACCCTTTTATTTTAGTGCGATGGCAGGATACGATGGATGTCTCCGTGTTTTCCACCCAGTCTGCGACTCTCTTCTCTACCTTCTATCTGACTAGAATGCTGGTTCACCGACCTCTGATCGCTCCTTCTCCACCAAACACTCCATTTGATAAAGGCACCGAAGTCGCGGTTCCTATGTCAGACCCTGCCATTCTTATTTGCTCCGAAGCTGCTAGTGCATGTGCCCGTATTGTTGAGTACCAACTGCAGCATGGTATCCATGACTTCAATGTTCCCAACATTATTGGTGTCTCACATGCTAGTGCTGCTCTTCTTTTACTATCCGCCTGGAAGTTGAAGGTCCAAGAAAGGGACCTTCGAATGAAAGGTGTTGTAGATATTAAACCCCCTCTTGCCCAGCGCATAGAGCAAAATGTAGTGGACATTAAGGTCTTCCTACGTGCACTGGAAGAATTACGGCCTCGCTGGGAAGCCGTGGACTCGCTACTGTAAGCCTTAAACATTATCCTTGTCACTCTTGAGCTACCCCCTGATGCCCATCTTAAAGGGAAGAACTTCATGAATCTATGGATGGCCTGGAAGGTCAATACTCAAACGCGGATAATAGTTTTAGGTCACAACCGAAAACTATTCAAGTTGACCCATGGTCACCAACACATTCCGGTGGTGACCTTTCACAACATCCGAGCCAACAAGAATATTCCTACAGTCCCCCGTCTCCTGAGAGAGACCACCTCCGAGCTCAGTCATACAAAAACCACCATACTGTCCCAGATCTAGCGCTTCACACATTCTCTGATGCTGAACCCGTTGTTCATATCCGGTTGCCTCAGGCTCAGAATATTTCCTCTCGTCAGATTGATTCGGACCCCAATCAGTGGCCTCATGAAAGATCCTATCCCCATGCTGAAGCGCATTCAGCATCCGTTCCATTAAATGGTCGTGCTCGGGCCATTTCCGTCACCAATGCGCCGTGGAATGATCGGTCACTGCCTTTCATCAGCTCTATGAAACGAACCTCCCATCCCAATCTCTTTCAAAAGGAAAAGGACAGTCGATATTCAGATCAGGGCGGTGTTTCACTGTCAAAAATGCCTTCACAATCCCTGTCAGCTGGCTCTCAGCCCTGCTTTGCCGACCGCGAGGTGACAGTCAGATATGAGGGTGTCAAGCACAAAGACGAGCTCTTGGCTGAGAGAGGTTATCTACAACATGGTTACGACCACGCATCACAGCCAAGGTACATCAACGAAGGGTCGCGAGGACTGTACGACAAACGGGGTCATCATAGGTAAATCAACTTGACCTGAAATTCAATGCTTTCTTACTATGTCGTTCCAGGGCGGATGTCTGGGACCACCCATTGACACGTAGTCACCAAAAAGACAGGTCCTCCAGCTGGACAGGCCTTCCAACTTCGTCTGCTGACTCATTTCCTCAATCACATTATAATACTCCATCTCAAGAGGGGCAAAACAGACATGTCCAAGATCCTTTTAGCCTTGCTCACATTCGTTAATCATTTTCATGTCTAGTCGCACTCCAAGTCTTGCCTAGAATTTTTTATATCTCCTTTGTAAATTGTTTTAAGAGTATTCCATAATTTCTGTATCAAATAAGCACAGACAATCATTAGCAATAAGAATTTGAGTTGTTTCTGGTCGTCATTGTCCTAGGCCCATGCATAATAAATTGTATTACTTGCATACAGTATTGCTCATTCATTAAGGTCAGATCAGAAGAAAAAAATGAAGGCATTACAGATGTAGAGTATATCATACAACTGGGTTGAATGTATGAGCATGCAGTAAAAATGTAAATGAAGGTGTAACGCACGAAGAACAGCATTAATACAGCCATCATTTTCTGGGTTGTTGGTGATCTGGGCATACTTTCCAAATACAACCTTCCCACCTGCTGTGACAAGTCCAAGCTCAGAGACATTAACCTCTATGACGGTACCTTTTGTCATCACTCCAAGTTGGGTGTACATAGGTGATTGAGGATTCTTTTTAACACCCAAGATCTGAAGCTGAAATGTTGCATTGAGATCAGCTAGTAGAACTGGATAAGTAGAAGGATGGAAAACGGGGCAGAGAACATACGATGGGTAACATTAGCTTTCTTATACCGCAGAGCCATTGGCCTGATAAATCTTTCCATTTTCACAGGCTTTCTTGTAAAACCCTCGCCGACAAATGTAGCCTTGGTGACCATACGCTTCCAAGCCTTACTCTTACTCTTTCCAGTCTTCAAGACCTTGAACATCTCATCCTCGGCAATACCCCGAACTTTGGGCAATGGTACGGAATATTTCGCAGCCTTGTCCTTACGCTTTTGCTTGATTGCACTTGAAAGGGCTTTCGCATCTTTCTGGCCTTCACGATCTAAAAGATATGTTGGAAGAGCTCCTTCTGGGACTGTTCCTGCATCGGGCTGCTTGATGTTCCGTTCGTCGTGAGCTTTGAGTGTCTTTTTCATCTGAATTTTTTGGGCATGACGTTTAACATGTAGGAGTTTAGCCTTGATACCGAATGCCTTTTGTGCGACGGCAGAAGACTTGTGAGCAGTACGAGCCTCGCGTTTCCGCCTGGGAGAATCATATACATTAACTAGGGCTAAAAAGCCAAGCGTTGTATACAACATACTTGCGTTCATAGAAATCTAGACGACGACCATGTCGCTTGATGTGTTCCTCGATGTATTCGTTCTGGAATAGAGTTATAGGTAAATATAGAAGTGTAATTACTCTAGGACGTTGTTACCTGGGGCTAGAATGCGAAATTTCAGTACGTTCACGGACATCTATACGACTAATAGACTCACCATGACTGAAGACGAGTGACCAAAGGTGAACCAAACAAAAGGCAACAGCGTTGAAAATGTCAGCACGTGTTCAACGTGTCTTTGCAACTCGATACGATGTGGCAGCAAGAGCAGAGCAACCCATACGCTTCGTCCTCGACATATTATCCCCAACAACAGCCACCACAGGAGCCCTTACAGTTCTATGCTCAACCCCAAGACTACTACACAAACACTCGCACAAGCCTGGATGGTAATGTTCAAGGCTCTATGGCTCAGCAGCCTGGCACGTTTGGAGGGGTTATTCAAGTCCAAGGAGGTTGGTGGACTGCATTCGGTACGGGTGGAATTGAGGGCGAGCCACCGTTGCTCGAAGGTGAGGAGATACATTTTGTCATAGCCGTTGGCTAAATATGACGTTTAGAACTCGGCATCAATTTCCAGCACATCCTGGATAAGTCGTTGACAGTCCTGAACCCGCTGCGTCGCGTCGATGCCAACATAATGGACGACGCTGACCTTGCCGGCCCAATATTCTTCTGTTTCTGCTTTGGAATCTGCCTTCTCTTTGTTGGTCCTTTCACGTTGATTTTAAATTCTGGTCTGACCTGTTGTGCAGTCTGGAAAATCCAACTTTAACTACATATATGGTGTCGGCCTATTTGGATCTGCTTCCCTCTACACCCTCCTTAACTTGATGTCCGAGCAAGGTATTGATGCATATCGTGTTGCCTCTGTACTTGGCTATTGCTTACTGCCTATGGTTGGCGTTGGAGCAATTAGTGTTATGGTGGCTTTAGAGTGTGTCGCGTTTCCTCTTATTCCTAACAAGCGCTAATGATCTTGATAGTGGAAGTTTTGGTTATCTTCTATCAATCCTATCCATTTTGTGGTGCACCTATGCTGCATCAGGCATTTTTGTTGCGGTTCTCCGTATGTCCGACCAACGTCTTCTGGTTGCATACCCTGTGGGCTTGTTGTATGGATGTTTTGCATTACTAAGTATCTTCAATGGAAAACCTCTAGGAAAGTAATAAAATAGCAAAAGCGGATTTGACCACCTGCAATCTTTGACGGAGCAAAGTGGGAGGACCGCTGACCAAGCATTTCGCAGAGTACAAACCGAGCATCGGCTATGCCAAGTCAGCATCGAGCACTCGCACTTGTATAAACATAGCACCATGTTGACCATCCGGGTAGCACCAGTTATGTTACTACCTATCTACCCCGACTTTTCAATAAAATGACGAAGCATATTCTCAACCACAAACCACACAAAGTCAAACCACAAACCTACCCCATCTTGTGCACTGATCTGGCACAATCTCTCTCAAACGAAGCATCTTCTAACCTATGAACCCAGCATGACTTTTAATGTTGTGTAAGTCATGATCTAGCCCACTTTTTCTGTCTACACTCAAGTGCTAATGCAGCCATCAGTTTACCTGCTACAGAGTCCAAACGGAGCCCTCATTTTTGCGTCGATGACAAGTACTAACCTCACCATACTTTTTGTGTTTCTCAACTCATGACGGAGCCTAACTTTTTAGGAATGTAAGTACTGATCTGACCCTTCTTTTTGAATTGCTTAGCTTGACCGAGTCTTGGACTCGGATCAGGATCTTACATCGGTAAGTAATAACCTAACCTTCATCATTGTCAATTTCAATCGGTGGCTTACTATTGCAAATGTTGTGCAGGTGTGACCGTTGGTTCATGTGGTCTGCTTAGCAGGATTTTGGAAGCAGTTCGGGTGACTTCCGATGGCTTCCTATTGTATGTTCTCCGACTTTGCTTCAAGCCTAGCCCATCATTTTACTGGCACCTCGCTCCCTCATAACCCACAAACATGCTAATAGCCCCAAACCAAAGAAAAGGCATACCATGGTCAGTTAATCAAGTACCATCTTATTCTTGTTGCAGAACCATGCACTGATTCCAAAGCCAGGAAACTTATTTGTGTCAAAAGTGATGCTGGGTCAGGACTTCAAGTTGAGCTTATCTTGGTTTCGTGAGTAGTAAGTACCTCCCAAAGTCATGCTCAGTCAGAGCCAGTTTATATCAAAAGCAATGCTTGGTCAAGACTTCAATATATTGGGTTTGGTCAGCACTCAGTTGAATGCAAAAGTGTTGCTTGGTCAAGACCAGTAAAGTGCTGTTCAATTAGGACTCAGAGTTGGGGTCTGTTAGGACTTGGAGATCATCTAGGTTTGGAGTTAATTTATTGCTCCATTCTGAGATACCACTTGCTCTCTCCAAGATTGTTCAGGGCTTGACAAGGAGATCAAATGCCAGTGTTAAGTTAGGAGTATGAAATAATGAGGTTGAATTAGGACTACCTAAAGTTTATGTTTGTTCTTAGAAAATGCTATGTTCAGAAAGGTCCATGCTACGTCATGGCTTGATGTCGGTCAAAAAAATGGGTTCAGTCAGGACATGGCCAATTTGCTTAGTTCATAGATGTCTGTCGTGTGCTCGGTCAAAAATAACAGGTGGTAAAATCCTATTTTGGAATAAATTTATTTATAACTATTAGTCTATCTGGTTATATATTGTACATCATCTTTCAGTGAAGGTATATAAGAGATGTTATTGGATCTCAACGTTTCCAGTTTTTTTTGTCCCCTTTAAAAGTTGTTGACTGTACAATTTAAGCAGGACTTCCATTATTGCTTCTAGAGGGTTTGTGGCATATTCGTGAACATATTGAGGCAATGAATCTTCAAGATTGAAGCCAGCCTTCTTCATAAAGAAGGGATGCATGACATCCGGAGTTGCCTCACCCAATTGTCGCATTGTCAGGCGTTCGATATGTCTGTTTCGAGCCCTGTATATCACGGATGGCCTCTTCAGTAGACCTTGCAATGTGGGTGGCTCCTCTGGTGCATCTCTCGTGGAAGGGAATGGAGACAAAGTTTGAACTAAAGAAGATGAAAATTGTTCTCTAGCAGATTGGGAAGCTCTGGTCGGGTCCAGCCACCCATGGCGAGCAGATAAAGGTGAAAACCCACTGGAGCCTCCTGTGGGAAGAGTTGCAGATCGCGGACTGTCGATAAGGGACAACGGTTCAGGGACCTTCTTTTTCCTTTGAGTGCCCCCTGAAACAATTATCGTCGGTGTGGTGCTTATCGTGTTCCTCCAGTCCTCTGCGGCTCGGACCTGCTCCATTTCTCTTGTCAAATTTTTCCTGAGAACTGTGAGCCATGAGTACAGTGACATGTTCAAGGTGATGTAAATATCTTCGAATGCCTTCATTCCAGCCCGACGTATAAATTCACTATGGAAATCGTATGTGAGGGTCGTGGTGGACTCTTCGCTAGATTCTTCACTAATCATGTGTATTTTCATGGAGGGGAGCCCGACGATGGTGGCCTCGGCTGCATTTCTGAACAACGCAGTCAGCCAATCGGGTCCTGCTTGTTCCTCGATCGAGTTCACAGAGACGAACGGTGGGTGGCTAATTTGAGTATATTTGGAGATAATCATAGACGAGAACGATAAGCGGAGGTCTCGTCTAGCGGGAACTGAATCCGACCCCACCGCGCCGTCCAAGCGAGCTTGCACATCACGGCCAATGAACTGTGCGATTTCTAAGTCCCTCATAGACCGAGGAAAGACGATCATGCGCAGCAAGTCGAGCCGAAGACTCATATGTTGACGAACGGTGTAGGAAAGACCCGAATCGGCTTCTTGAAATCGACTTCGAGCGGAGTGTAGCATAGCCTCAGCAACGGCAGACAGGGGATTATCCGGCTTGGGTGTACGAGTCACCCTGAAAGTCTGGGACTCTCTAAATGCTCCTTGACGCTGTGCGTCCAGATTAGCCTTGAACTTGTTCATGTATGAAAGCAATTTTGGTATTGTGCCAACTGTTACAGCAGCAAAAATTTCAGGACAGGTGACTGTGAATGATAATTGGAGCGGGCGAGAATCCTCTTCGGTCAGTGTTTGGATTTTTGACCAGTCATCCGAGATCTCGACCTCCAAGGGCTCAGCTCTTAATACAGTCATTAGTTTACCGAGGGCCAGTGAATCAGACGCTGTCTCACCGGTAATGAAGCAATTGCTGATGATCAGAGTCCAGAGACACAACCAACGCGTTGCTGGTTAATTTAAGTTCCAACATTTTATCTCTCGTGTCATTCCACACCGCATCTTCTGACCTCCTTATAGTGTGGAAAACACAAGATGAGACGTGGGCATAGCCCGAGATATTTCCTTGGGCTGTAAGTGAAACTTCATCAACAAACAGGAATACTTCGTTCAGTTCATCAGTCAACTTGGTCCTGAATATCGAGTTGTGTAATCTGAGGTTAATCCTGGTGATGGATTGCCCGAGGTCTACCTCCAAATCGATTTTTCGTATTCGGATCAAAACCATGGTTGATAAGCCTCTGTCAGAGGATGTCTCCACTTTTGGGGACGTATCCACGGAACCGGCAAACGTTGACGTAAACGGAGTCTGGGTTTCTATAGGCGACTGCTTGTTAAAAATGGGGATGCGATCCAACCATACTGCCTTGAAGCAAAGTATATCTTGCAAGCGGGAGAAGCGCGCGGCGCCGAGAAATTCGGTTTCGAGTACAGCTGAGATAGAGTTGACTGACCCCGAATCCATCTTTTTAAAAGAAACAGAGAATGCGAGATTTCTCGCGTCTAGTTTGACGCAATCCTCACTCAAGAAACCATGTTTCAAACCCATTGTGAGGCCTCCGACGCTCCCAAAGAAAGAAACCTCTCTCGCACCAGGGGACACGTTTACCACAAACCCACCATTTTCCCAGTGTAAGCCGGCCACTACATTGACGTCAGGTTGGCATGTAAGTTCCAATTTTGATTGATCGATCCGCAGGCTGAAGCATATCTGCATGCTAGAAATATAATCATCAAGTTCACTCTCATCGATTCTTGGAGTCGAAGAAATTGAAGGAATGGGTAGAACAACAGGTGGCCGTTTAGAACTCTGAAAACTGGCTTTACGCATGCGAAGTTCTATGCGGCTGAGGAGCTCGGTTAGGAAAGGGAGTAATGTTGGTCGCAAGACATTGTTGCTTGAGTGTACTGTCGAATTAAACATGAAGATCGATGGCTCTTGCTCAGACCCTTTAGGTAACTTTTGTGATGCAGGAGTTGCCCTATACTCTCCCCAAACGGAGACCACTGGAAGATTAAATACTTCAGCACCCAGGCCCAGTATTTGCTCGTCTGAGAGCTCCAGGAAACGACTTGACGACGCCTTGAAGAGTTTGCTAGCAATTCTGCTGTAAAGACGCACTTTGCCACTATGAAAGACCAAGTTGATGAAAACATTCGAGGTAGGCACTGACGTATAAGGTCTTTCAAATTGTGGTAGCTTAAGGTTTTCGGCAATAGGTACCGATGAGAAAGGTGTTAAAGGTGCATTGGCAGATAATCGGTCCACTCGTTCCCTGCCTTGTCGATACACGTCGATAAGGGAGAAAATATATTTTGGAATCGTCGAATCGATGTCGAGGATGAAGCCGCTAACATCTGCTTTGATCGAAATTTTTCTAGAACGATCGTAACTGGAGCTTGAGGAGCGAAGTTGCGCCATCATGTGCGGGTAAAGCAAGTAATTGCACGTATGATGTCTTTCAGCAGCAAAGTCTTCAGGAGCCGATTGTTTGAACCTACAACTTTCAATGAGAGTAATCAAAGCCCGCAATGCACACTTACCGAGAGATAAACTGGAATGAAAGACGTTGCATGACAGCTCGGCCGCTTTCTCCCCGGTTCGTCGCAAATTCGATTGACTTGATGGAAAAGAGAAAAGCAGGTACTGGGGGTAATTCCTGGCCTTTAAGCTGAGGAGCCACCAGTTCATCATCGTGAGTGAGGGGAAAAGCGACGCCAATGCTCCGGACTGATATGTTCACAGTCAGGTCATCTATCCAAGAAGTTTCCTCCAACTGCACATCGCCAACATTAACGTCAAATGTTTCAAGAATTCTTCGCGTTTTCTCTTTGAAAGCCGCCAACTCCAAGGACCGTTGTTCTTGGCGGTCAAGGAGCTCAGCCTGAAAAACATTCTCTAGCGGGGAAGGTATAGATAGGTGAGGGAGCTTACCTGTAAGTTATCTATGAAGTCACCGAACTCTCCAATCGAACTTGCCTGCATCACCGCATGTATTTTGCTGACATAGAGTTGGAGCGTCTTTGCACCATTTGTATGAGAATTTAATCCGTCAAATCTGAAGTCAATTATCACGAAGGCGGATCTGTGGTCGCGGTTGAAGGTGGTATTGCGGTGTTCGCCCACTCGGGGTGCAAGCGATAATGCGAGGTCAGACAAACTGACATCCCAAGCCCAATCTTTTGCATTACTGACACCTCCGTTGATGTCTTGACACTCTAGCAGAACTGTAGAAGAAATGCCCTCCAAACCGATACGAAATCCTTGCATTTTCAGGTGAGCTTCGTATTGAAAGATGCCTCTGTTGACAATCGGCTTCGTAGAAGTAAAAGAGCCTTCCTGGCGAGACTTTTGTATTAATGCCACAAGATCGTTGAAGTCTTGCCCGAACTTCTGTTGTACAGATAACAAGGTATCCCAATGCGATGGCTTTACTTTGAGCTCGATGAACTCAAAAAGTACCAGGGTGTGGATACGATGCCCGTCAGAACTTCCGGCCAGGGAGAGAGGTGGTAGGACCAACTTAACTCGAAAGCGAGGTGGGACTTCTCTGGCATATGGCTTCGAAGATATATTAACGACCGTTGAAGCGACTTGCAATCCAAATGCATGCATCCCTCCCGTAATCATGGCAGATGATTGGAAATACGCGAACGATTTATTAAATTCCCATGAAAGCCAAGTGCCATGCATAACTTGCAAAGATATTTCGAAAAGAGCAACTTGGCCGTGAATCTGCGACATGAGCCCCAGGCCAGAGTGGCGAGAAGGTGCGGGTGAATGCTGTTTAGAGGGTCTTGCTTTATACTCAGATAGCAAGGTCTTCATCGCCGCTTCTATTCCTGGAAGGTAGTCAGCTCTCCATTCTCCGATGAAGCGGTATAGCCTGAGGGCACTGCGTGGGACATGTAAGCGCAAACTAGCCAACGTAAAAACGAGTTTTAGGTTCCTCCTTGATACTGCTTCTGGGCGTGAAACCCCGCTGACACGACCGCTTATGAAAGCTATGGAAGCTAGGATGTCCTGGTCGCTTTCTTTGGCGGGGTTGGCTGGTGAACGAGCTTGAAAGTATACTTCATCGAACAGGATAGCATGACTCATAGATTGAATTCCATGATAGGCAACCAACAAAGCAGATGATGACTGAATTCCGTTGAAACCCATGACGAGAATTAAATTCTCGGCAGCAGCTTGCACTCGAAGATGCTGAATGACACCAATGATATCCAGTGACCAAAGTCTGGAAGAAAAAATCGTAAATTTATCGGTTGGTTCTCGAACGACCTTAGTCGGTGACGTATTGCTTGAAACGGACGAAAAGAATCTCTTCACTCGTAGTGTATTTTGAGCAAAATGCATGAGATTGGGGGACAGGTTCAAGGTGGCGCTTCCAAGGGAGAGAGTGACGACTGATCCGCAAACAATTCTTGGTGTTTTCGACCGAAGCGAAGTTTGAGACGCGGAAGATAAATTGTTGAAATTGAACTGAATCAGGTCGGACGTTTTTGATCGCAGAATAAGACTCAGGTCACCAACCGCGATCTGGCTTGAGGAGCCGCCTGACGGATCAAGCACTGTAATGGCAGCAGTTGTGAGCTGAGTAGACAAGAAATCGATATGACGAATCTGCTTTTTAAGATGGTTCGTATTTGTTCGTTCCTCTTGATCGAATAAAAGGGGGTCCATCGATGTCAAATGGGAGATGCTGTACGCATCCTGGTCCAGCAACATCAGTCGAGCTTCTATCAAGGAAACGAGGTCAGGCAATCCTATCGGGCTCGAAGGTCGACGGAGAAACGAGCTTTCGGAGTCGCCAGCGTGTATGTTGTTCCGTAGATGGTAAAGGAACTTGAATGTTGCGTCCGTTCTCAGCACATGGGGAGCACCGGTTTGCACAAGATATGAAGGTTGAGTAGTGGAAAGGGAGTCGATTACAAGGCCTTGTTGTTCAGTGGTCCTCAATATATTGCCAATCATGTTCCTTTTTATGCGTCGCTGATGGGATATTAGTCCATCAACTCGTTCTAGGATGAGTATCCACATGGATGATTGAGCAATGATGGTGGCTGCAACTAGCTCAGGACCGCCGTTGCCGATTTTAAGCGATATAACACCTAGGTCTATTCCTAGAGTGCGTTGCGCTAACTTGATTGATGAAGCAGCTAGAATTAAATCGACCACATAATTGTCTGGGACGATAGCCAAAGTGCGCTTGTCAACGGATCTGTCGAGCGTCCCAGTGGCTTTCTCTAGTGATGCTACGAAAGATGAAGACTTCCCGATAACACCTGATAAATGAAGTCCGTTGAGCCCTATATTCAGAACGGCAGTTATATCAAGGTTCGATGGAAGGGCAGGAGATTGCATCGCTTTAGCGATGTTTGGGTTGCCATCGTCCAACGTCGTCATGTGTTGTATGAGCCGAATTTCGGCATGCGGCAGTGTCAGCTGAAAGACGACAGACTTCGATTTCTCCTTTGCGAATATCCTTACAAGACAGTCGACAATGAGGGAATCGACACCCAGTTCAGGCCCGATAACCTGAATGGAAGTTAGATCGAAATAGAAAAACAATTTCTGGCGCTTACGACGTTCTTGATTTCTTCTTCAAAATAAACAGCAGCTGGAAGCAATAGAGGGGTAACAACCAAGGATGTCGTTCTGCGAAGTTCGACGCAGAAAGTCGTGATATTTTCATCCTTTGGGATGCCACCCTGTCCTGTGAAAGAGCAGCTTCATTGGGTGTGCAATTACTTCCGGTCTCCGTGTCTGGCTGCATGAATGGCGCACCTTCCTAGCGAAACGGACGATAGGAAATTGAATAAGGTAAATATACATAGCTGAATAAAAATTTTACCCTTGTCTTTGTAAAAGCTTCACCTTCCCAGGTCCTATGGGTCTCCATCCAATTGGGGACGTAATGTCTTACAATAGGAGAATAGAATAACAAAAGCGAACCCGTTACTTGCTCATTCGACGAATCTAAGAGAAAAATCCCATCAAAAGTGGCACAAAATAAGATCATTTAAAATTAACCTCACCAACATCAGACCACTCGTTTTCAGAAGAATTACTGTCTGTTAAGTCTGCATCATCCGACTCGTCTCCGTTCGATGTCGTTTCGTCGTCTCGATGTTCTGGCACTGGTGTTGATGTGCGAGTCCTCCTGCATATATCGTCAAGATTCGGAGTGACCACTGAAGACAAGAATCTTACGCAAGTCGCGCATCTCTGTCGGCCTCAGAAACGCCTTCCTCGCCTTCTGAATCAGACAAATCCGCCAATGGGGGGAATCGCCACGAAGGTGCACGATGGTGGATATTGGCTTGCTGAGGTGAGACAGGTGTCGGTGACCTATTAGCAAGGATTGGTAGGCTGGGCCGAGGCAGGTATATTCCATTTCTATGAAAATTAGGGACTGTAAAAGTTTGGTGAGCATTGCAGCGTGAAAAGATTATACCGATTTACCGAAAGCATTGCCGACTTTAGCTCGCGGTCTCAACTGATTAAACATTTGTTTGGCTCGACTCGTCAATCTATCCTGGTCCTCAATAAAAGCGAGTTGCGTGCGGGTCATTTCTCGATGTCCGACTGGAGACGCGTAGATGTCTAAATATACGTCGAAGACTGCTTCCGCTGCTTCCAACCAAGGATTCTGTTCTACCGAGGCCGTCAGAAGAACTTTGGTGGAGATGTGTGGGACCCTCAGACTGTTGATTTTGCGATATTGGTGAGCTCCAAGATCATTACTGTCAAATTTCAGTCCATGTTGCATTTGAACCAGTAACGCCGCATTTCCAGCTCTACAGTATAGTTCAATCGTCTTGACCGTGACTTTGTAAAATGAGACTGCAATATATGGTAAGAAACGGAGGATGAAACACGAAGTGCACAATGTTTACCATCCGGATCATCGACTGGTAGAAATTCCAGCGCCGGAGCATTCACGAGATCGACAAAATTTAAACGGAAACTGTCGGCAGCTGCCGCCAACAACACAATTTCACTTGGCAATGTTGAGGCTTTGACGTTTCCAACTGCAATCCCCCAGGTACATACATACATGGCAGTTCTTGGCTGTGGACCAAACAAACGGTTTGCTGTAACGTCGACGCCTTGCAAGGGGTAAGTACGTTTCCTGGTCGTTGGTGAATTAAGGAATGTACCATCTATTACCAATATGTCTCTCATCGCTGGATCAGAACTCGCTGACGAAGGCGTTATAGCCTGACCCCGTTTGATTGCTCCTGTGACAGTGTCTAAGTTCAAAGACATCTCTGTGAAAAGGGAAGAATCATTAGAACATTCAGGCGCTGTAAATGAACCTGTTTGAAGATACCCATATAATGGTCATGCATTCGAAAATGAAGTTGTATCTCAGGAGCTCTCAAGGTGAGGTATTCATGCTCTTCGTGTGCAGCCGTAGTCGCCCCAGTTGCGTGTTCAACACGCCCGCCGACCAAACCAATTGGCATTAAAGTTCTGACAGCCTTTACTCGTAATGATATTTCGATCTGCAGCATATTTGCCTTTGATACTCGATTATAATGGACGTGAAAACGAGCGAGTGGATATACGAACCTTGCCTGGACGATGTTTAAGTCCGATCGGGTCCCCGACAGGAACATTTCGCCTTCGTTTCTCTAGGTATTCGTAAAGCGTCTGGAAGTGAGTAAAGGAACCAAGGTAATTATCCCTCAGCACTATGAAGTACCGAATCGACCACCCATAAGCTCGAAATACAGGATCTTTGAGCTATGGGGTCAGTTAGTATGCAGCGAAGAACAAATGATAATTGGTGGGCATACATCCAATTGCAACTTGAGTTGCTCCACATATTCTTCCTTCACTTCAGCAAAGTAACGATACGATCCACTCAAGTTGAAGGCCGCACACTTCAAGAGATTTATACCGTCCTTTTTGGCATGCAGTGCGTGCGTGTTCCAACGGGGCAACGAGAAATTTACCGCAAGATCTGGGGCGTTGACATCGAACAAAACCAACGTTGAATGGGGCCTGAAGGTGTCGGAGGGGATTGTTGTGAACGATTTCAAATGTGGGCCCCTGAGGGTAATCAAGGCTTCCATTTTTTTTTAGCCAAAAAACGCCGGATAAGTCTGCAAGCTTACCATTCTCTTCTTTAATCAAGGGCTTGTCGACTATATTTTGATCATTGGCATAGAGATTCATCTCGAAATGATGCATTTCAAGTCTAAAAACATATATCGTCGGGACAAATTTCTGATACTCAGTGGGGGTGCCAGAAACCCAATCCTTCCCGAGGTCAGTAATCATATTGATGTGATCCCGCAAAAGGAATAGAACTGGTTGCCGAAGAAAGGCAGATATTGTCCAAGTTCGCTCTGCTTCCCAACGAATTGGGGTTGGTAGTTCGCAGCGAACCTAAAACTAAATGAGTTCCTGATGAGCGAAGAAAGATGAAGTAACAGACTCGGAAAGATTCGGCAGAAATAAGTCGTATGTCATTTAGACTTGATGTAACGGATATGGTATCAAGGTGAATTTCGAAAGTTGATTCGTATCCAAAAGGTCCTACTACCATCGGCATTATGTAGTTGATAGAGGACCTGTCTCCGATGGTTAAATTGACATATGCTGGTTCTCGCACACGGGGTCTCTGCGGGACAGTGACAGTGCCATCCCACAGCCAATCCTGTCGACAACTTAAGATCACAAAATAGGACAATCGGGACCACGAGACACCTTTGATGCTTCCCGGAATGGGATGTGTAAGGTAGTTTCGTCGCGAAGTTCGATAAACACCTGTAAGGCGGGCCAACTTCTTTTTTCCCCTGGGCTCAGATTAGGAGTTACCTCCGAATCCAGATAAGTGGGAGGAAAGAATGCTCGTTGTAATTCTGCTCTAGAGACCTTTATTCAATCATATCCAATAAAAACGGTGGGAAGCAGCGATACTACCTTTGACGATCTGCCCAAGGCCCATAACGCAAGAACCCACCATACACCACCAGATCAATTCCCCATTCCGGAGCTGTATCACCGTTGCCAATGTCATGTACTCTTTCGTGGCACCGATTAATGGGTTGAGATGGTACTTCTCCAACGACATCGACGTAATAGGTTAAGTCAAGGGTCGGGGTTTCCAATATTTTACGTTCTTCGGCATACTCGAAAGTAGAGAAGTCAATTCCAACAGGAGTGTCCTCATCAATCGTTGCCTTCGACTTTTTAGTAGTTGCCGCTCCAGTCCTTTGATCGATGTGTTGAGTTCGCCGAGTCGCAAAGTAGTCAGTCACTAGGCCATAGAGCTTGATTTGGCGCCATAACTTGAAGAATGTACGATAATTTTGATAGAGGGATGGTTTCCGAAGTGTGGAATGACTGGCACAACTGTAAGTACTCCCCGGCGTTCGAGTTCCGTTCGAGTTCAGAATGACCCACTGTTTAATTCTGTTGTGAATAAGTGACCCCAAATTGGTCATAGAATCGATGTAATCTCCGTTGTGGACGAGCCGTATCAGTACGTTCTGGAACTTGAGGTTGAGAACTTGCTTATAAAGGTCGTACCTTGACCTTGACTAGTTGAAATCAATTAAACTCTGAAATCACTTTCAGTCTAGATAAAAAAACAGACTGGAACAACACCAAAAGTCCCCAGGGCGTTCTGAAATTCTGCTATGAGGATATTGGGAGTGGCATGATTGCCGAGAATGATTGCACCGGTTTGTATGTCGATCCCTAAAGGTAGAAGATCTTTTGGATCAAGGGTGGGGAGCTGGCGTCTAAACCAAGCCATAGTTCTTTTCACTGGTTCAGGAACACTAATCGAGGCTCTAACAACCGATGGAGGGTAGAACGGTGAGCCACCAGCTGAAACAGTTGGGCTCGTCATGCAATAGGTTACACATGTGTCAGAACTCCCACCTCGACGCGAAAAGAGGGTGAAAAATCGGCCATGAAAGCTTGAACGCGATATTGGGCGACTGGATTTCTCAATTTGTTCGATAATACTGTCATATGCTGCTGTTCTGTTGTATAAGAACCACTCCGCACCCTCAAGGGACAGTTGAATCCGGCATGACCATAAACGCGATGCATGTTTTACTGCCACATTCGCATGTGAGCCGATGAGTGGGACTGAAGGGCAAATGGATGATCCCATACATTGATCCCCGCGTACGGAATGAATCTCTTCTTCAGAAGTGGGTCGTCGGATCCAATATCTCCATTGAATTTGTCCTTTAACTATTTTTATCGTTTGGTTGCTGGAGTGATAGTGAATCTTTTAGAAGTATTCTTCCAGTCAGGAGAGAAAAATGAATGGAACCTGGCTTTATTGAACTCTTTTCGAAAATGGAGATGAAATACCAGAAACTCACCAATTTCAACCCAAATGCTGGAGCCCTCTTGATTCCAAAAAAGTAGCCGAATTGTTTGGCCAATGATAAATGCAATAAAGCGATTCCAGTAAAAGAAATAAAAAGATTAATGCAACAACAATGCAGACACAGGCTGTGAGCAACAGACGGTTGAACATCAGTCACAAGTCGAGCAATGAAGCTCCTAGATGGATGAAATATGGTTGAATGTCACCTCTGAAGAGCCACATTTCGTGTTAGTAAGGAAGCAGAGCACCCATATTGTCACTTGCCGTTGACTGGGGAGGGGGTCATAAGTAAACAGCTGCCGACCCTCAGCACTTGGACAGCACTACATGTTGCATTGCCGACGGCTGTGTTACGTAAGTATCCCCCAAGGCTCCAACTTCCAACGCTCTCTCGGACTTGAACCGACATGGTTCCAGCTCCCATAAACGCAGCAATCACCAACCAACCTTTGAAACGGCTCGCCTGGCACTCAACTACAACGTGCGCAGCTCAGGCAACCGCATATGCGAAGTGCGTTGTCTCCACCTATGCCGATGTAAACCAGGACATCTGTAAAGGAGAATTTCTCATATTTAAGAAATGCTTTCGCGACGAGTAAGTGATACTCCGCATCAACCCACATCTTCCGACATATTATTGCAGATAAAAAACAGGAAGTGAAGCAGCAACATAATACTGACAGACTCCAAACAAATTATCAGTTACATAAACCGCAGAGCTAAATCGAAGAAAAGAGTCCTCCAAGAATCTATCCCATTGACGATTCCATTGCGCCTGGAATTCTTCTATCTGTGACCCTTGTTATCGGAGATCTCCTGGTCCTATTGTCTCTCATCTGCCTTCCTGCTTGCATCAACATCCTCATGCCAGGAAAAGGCAACGACACCGTATTTGAAAGTGGAAGGGTACGATGAGGGCTCCTACTTTGTGTGGGAGGTGGTGGTTGTGGTGGATGACGAAGATGTGCTATGATAGACCTGAACCGAAGGTCGATGATGAGCGGCAAGTCATGCGTTTGCGAGGGCATCTTTAAGTTTGAAGGTAACATTGGAGAAGGTTGGGGTAACTCTGAGATTGTTTCTGATGATGGGTGGAATAAGGGAATCATGAATGTTTTTGGAAGGTCGGGCAGAAGGACGTCTTGAGGGTCTGCTTCCTCGTTGGCATGATACACAGATGTTTCGTAAGCAATAGTGATAAGTAAGAGTTGCACGATGATGATGAACATGTCAAGGGTGAATAGTTGAAATTTTGACGGAACATAAGCTGAACATCCTGTCAGAATTAAAGAATGAAAGGAACCTCTTGATGATACAATTTTACTTACACAGGCCGATGAAGTCAAGAACAATGGCGCGTCCTTCCACTGCTCCTCGGGTAGCATGGTTCCAGAAAATCGGGACATTGATGGAGAGGAGCATTGCGTAGAAAAAGCGCAGGGACAGGGTTGGATCTAGTTCTCTTGGGGTTGCACAGTGAAATTGGGATATGATTCTGCAAACATAGAGCCATATTGAAGGGGATAGGAAGAATGAAAGCGTATGTAACTGGTATAATAGGGTGTCGAGCTAATAGGACCTACATTGAACTCGTTGATTAACCCAGATATTGAAGCTCACACACCGTTTGGATGACATGTAACCTCTGTGAATGAAAACGCTTGGGCATGTCATGTATCAACTGTGACTTCAGGTAGCGACAACCCTCAAGAGTAACTACAAAGAAATCCTGGCTGTTAGTACTTTGCTCAAGAGTCAAAATCTGTAAATCTGTAAAATGGCAATACCTTGGGTTGGGTTGGGTTGGTAAGTCGAAGACTCGGACAGGATCTTGGAAAGCAGCCTCATGACCGTGTGACGGAATGCCAGTATACTAAAACTCCTCCTCCTGCTCATATTTTTATGTAGCAAGTAAGTACGTATGCTACTTAGTACTGGTAGCATTCATGCTAACATTGGGCAGGACGCTAATGTCCCACAACATGGAGTTCAGGAAGCCAGAGTGCCGTTATAAATTTGAACTTTTTCACCGATATAAAGACATGTGTCAACAATTTTGTGGGACGAGTCAATATATAAATTTAAACAAAAGTGTCCATGCTTGTTGCAGTGCAATTATCGGTACTAGCCTACTAGGATTACAGTGTAAATAATTTAAACGAGTTCTATGATCGCAGACAACTCGGCCTTATGATTCTGGATTCGGTTTAACTTCCTCACACTGAAGTAGATTTGGGGAATACTCTGCTTCCGCTAAGGGTACTTTGTTGATTTCACTAAGTCGACTGTTTTCCGCATTCACAATGTTGTTGTGGGACCACGGACCAGCGCCATACCCAATTGCAATCGGCGGAGAAGACCCGTCTTCGTTCAAAGCCAGGTGATGACCAATTGTTGGAGGCAGTGAACTTTCTGTATATGGGTCGAATTCAACGTCCGAGGGACCCAAGTGATACGAATCCAATGGGAGCAGATACCCAGGCGAATGCTGACTCGATTCATCCAACCTGGAATACCTGTGGCGGCTCATAACTTTCAGTTGGAAAGCATTTTCAGTGTCCATTCGCACTGCTCGGGCAGACCCTTTCTCGCGCTTAAGTTGGTTGAGATAGCGAGTGACGATAATCGCACCATCTGTCAAGTTCTGGAATCAAAACACAAGAAAAGGGCACAAAAACGTGTTCACAGATACGCACACAGTTCCACAAGAAGGACACTGGATGCAATAGCCAGAAAAACCCATCTAGCAAATGTGAGAAATCCTGCGCATTGACCTTGCGCTTGCTGGTCCTTTATAGCAACCTGGCAGGCAAGGTTTTCAAACCTGGTCGTAACACGGGTGACCTCATAGGTAAGATATGCAGCAACTCCCAGGTTGATAATAAAATGAACGTAAAGAATATAGGCGTAGATTTGAGTGAACGATTGTTTTCGAACGATGGCACCTACTAAGCTGCGGAAACTAAGTTTTATACTTCTGAAATCAGGTGTTGTACATACCCCAAAATGGAAGCCACAAACAGAATGGTCTCTGTCAAGGCAGCTATGATGAAGGCGGAACGCTCTTGAGTTGTCAGGGCTGTAGTTGCTGTGTTTCGAGGGGATGAGGCTTGTCAATGGTCTTAAGATGATAGGGCCTTACACTCGAGCTCAAACCACAAAATCACTGTTAGATTTAAACAAAAAATTAGTCCATCGATGGGTCAAAGAAGGAGAAACGACCTGTGAGTAGGCCAGCCACTAAGCATCCTAAGATGGACATGGATATGACACCCATTCGAACCGGCAAACAGAAGCAGAAACTAGTTCCGCCTAGAAACAGATGCCTATAGCTGAATGGCATCCCGAGATTGTCGTTGGAAGAGTGTCCTAAAAGCCAAGACTGGAGGGGAGGAGGTAATGATCCGCTCAGGTCCCGTAAGTATTGTCAGCAGCCTGAAGACTTTGGTAAATGCTGTGGCACTGAACAACAGTGGTTCACAGCTTGCTCACAACAGCAGCACCGGCATGGACTCAGGACTAGCAGGACAGCATGTAAAAATTGTAAGTAAAATAAATAAAAACATTCAGGATTGTTGCCTCTTATGGAGGGGCTTAGTCTCTCATGACCGCAAGTCTCTCACGACAGAGCGTTGCAGTCTTCCACGATCCGATTCTTCATTGCTTCATTCCAGCGACCGATTGAACGCGATTTAACCCTCTATGCTCAACGGGCCTCTGCAAACGGACTCGCAAATACCCTTCAGGCAATCGTCTGGTCATGTTTTTTTTTTGTTTCTGGAGCCCGCACTAGTATTGAAGCTCAACAGCGTCCTTGACTATATTCTTCTCTGGTAAACTCACCATCTGGATCTGCCTCAGTGACTACCCCTGACTTTAAATTTCGTGTAGGGAATGGGCAATTACTTTTGACGACGAAGTTGGACTCATTTGGTCGCCAGTGATTTTTTTGCCTGTAACGCTACCCACCACTAACTAGGTGACCGCCAACCGGGGGAGGAAAGGCTCGCTGTGCCCAGGCCATCCTAGCCGCGTGACACAACCAAACCAAGCACTTTGGTAGCCAACTACGCGCAAAAGACAGACAAAAAATCATTCATTTTTCTCTGCATGTATGTGTAGCATACAAGTAGGACGGTATATCTCCCGAGTTCAAAGGGAACGGAGCGTAGATCAAGATATAGCCCATGCAAAAGGGACTGAAAGTGAGTGCTTTTTTGAACCGAAAATTTGACTTACTAGGATCCGGAAAGATTACTGCAGATCTAAAATTTGCTGCATCATACCATGCCGCTCAGACGCAACAGGCCATAGATGCGTCACGGTGTCAGCAGTGCCAGTGGTTGAAGTCTTCGAAGGTTGGCCGGGTGATGACTTTTTGGCTTGTGGCTTCAAGTTTATTCAAACTTCAAAGTGCCTGCTGAGAAGCTGTGATACCCTTTCAAACCAGGGGAAACATAACCGTACGGCATTATTTCACTTGAAGTTGCCTTCAACTGCTGACCTGCGGTGATTGGAAGTCAGAAAATCTATAACAATCAGATGTGTAAAGATAGTTGAGAATTGTACGGTAGTTGAGGTATACCGTGTTTTGTGCGACGTTGGTATTCGTTGCATATTATTTAGAATTGAACGGCAGGTCTGACGATAGAGTTAGTGGGGCTGGAACTGCAGACCAAACAAAGTATCCAGATTCTGGAATGATGAATCAGAACTTCAGAAGCAGTGAACTTTAAGTTCTGGTGTCTCTGATATTTGCTCGTGTTATAAACAGAAGCTATCGACCTTAATCAAATCCACAGGCAGTCGGTCCTGAGTCCAACGACTTGTGAGCTCTCAGCAACTCTGAACTCAGGGGACGGGGCTACCTGTAAGAATGGATACTTCCAGAGACCCGATGGACTTGGACCCAACCCCAGTCCCCCCGATTTCGGGTTCTGGTACCCTGTTCCGTCAACCACGCGCATCCTCGGTCCCCCTTTGCCCCCCAAATTACACCGTTGGATATGTGTATTCCTCTGAAATGATGTCTCATTTTTCACCCCATGGTCACCCAGAACAACCTGCAAGAATACAGCGAATTTGGCTTACCCTAGTTGACGATCAACTGACTAAGCGAATGAAATGGCTCCCCATTCGAGAAGTTCGTAGAGACGAAGCTTTGCTTGTTCACAACGAGGACCATTGGAATAAGGTTATAAGTCTCCAATGTGAGTAGTATAATCATAAAATCGCCCTCTCTGTGTACACCCCCAAGGTCAAAGAATGTAAACCTGAAATGTTGTTAGACATGACTGATCAACAAAGGGCAAATAATGAAGACTATTACGAACAAATGTCCCTCTACGTGGTTCCGGGTACTACCAGGGCTGCACTTCTGAGCTGTGGCGGGGTCATTGAATCATGCCTTGCCGTTGCGCGGGATGAACTGAAGAAATCCTTTGCCATAGTGCGTCCTCCTGGGCATCACGCTGAACCGGATGAACATATGGGCTTCTGTTTCTTCAACAATGTTGCAGTTGCTGCAAAAGTAGTCCAACAGCGTACACGTCTGAAAAAGATCATGATTCTTGATTGGTGCGCCGCGTTGCATTTTTCAATGCGAACTCAACTGATCTATTGTGAAAGGGATGTCCATCATGGTAATTTAAGTCACAACCCATCTTTGGCTCGTTTAAGATAGATTTTTAGGTAATGGGACCCAAAGAGCTTTCAATGAGGATGAGACTGTTCTCTACATATCCTTACACCGATACGACAATGGCACATTTTATCCCTGTGGTCATTTCGGATCTATGACTTCTTGTGGTGAAGGGCCCGGCCTTGGATTGTAAGCTAGACGTTAAGCTGTTTTACTGTCCTTCTTGTGCTTATTACCGTTGCAGTTCTGTGAATATTCCCTGGCCAGAGAAAGGAATGGGAGATGCCGAGTATTTGTATGCATTCCAAAAGGTCGTAATGCCGATTGCAATGGAATTTGGACCCGACCTCGTCATCAGTGAGCCGAAATCTATTATAAGCACATTATGAAATACGTAGTTACGGACCTTTAGTTTCTGCTGGTTTTGATGCAGCCGCTGGAGATGAACTGGGTGAATGTCAGGTTTCTCCCGCCGGTTATGCTCATATGACGCATATGCTGGCTGGATTGGCCCGTGGACGCTTGGTCGTCGCCCTTGAAGTCGGTTGTTATTCTTTTCTTTGAATATTCATGTCTGACAAAGGTCAACAGGGTGGATACAACCTGGACTCTATATCAACTTCAGCATTAGCTGTGGCAAGAGTTTTGCTTGGTCAAGCACCCAATGAGCTCCCACCACTCAAAGCCAACGAAACAGCGACTGAAACAGTTTGGCTAGTAGCTCGTGAGCAAAGTAAATATTGGAGAAATGTTGATCCTAAGGCTTGTGAACCACAAGAAGGTGACCGACCATTCCTTATGATGGGGTTGTCTACACAGTCTGATAATGATTTCAGGATTAGAACCTATAAGTTTCTCTATTCCGGGTGAGTCTGCTAATCATTTTTCAATGAACTTATATCAACATATTCTTACTTTCAGAAGTCCTCAAAGCTCACCGACAACATTATCTTTATACCAATTACGACATGATGCAAATACCCATGATCACTGCAGAAATGGATGAACGATTTTCATCCCAGATTATGTGCACGTACGTCTCAATTTGTCTTTCTTAAAGTATGCTGGAGAACTTATCAATAGATCGGATATATTCGAGAACAAAACACTTGTTGTTCTTGTACATGAATTGTAAGTTTTGAACTATGAAGATCAGATACCATTTTAACACTTTTGGAGTGGAAATTTACGCCTCGAACTTGAATCATCAATGTGTGACGTGCAACTGGAACGCTCTCATCTAGTTAGACCACTCAATGCTCTCAGTGCTTCCAGTTCTGTAACAACTTTTAGATTGACTTCTCCAAAGAACTTCTTGGATGGGTAAGAACCGAAGGTTACTCCTTGGTTGATGCAAATTTATACCCAAAACCAGTAGTTCATACCACATTGGTGTGTTGATTTGAAATTTTATTGTTAAAAAACTAATGCCCATCAGCGACATAAATCTATGGAGGATGTGGGCAAAGAACTGATAACATATTTATGGGATAACTATATTCAGTGAAATTGGATCTCTTACACTTCTACATGTCCTCATGACATTCCAGGCTTTCCGGTGCTCAGCGAATCATCCTTATCGGCCATGGTCCAGGATGCAAACCCTTGATTGATCTGGTCAACAAACGAGGTAAAGCGCCTTTACATTACATTTGGTCAGAGCTCATAAATCACTTCCAGTTATCGCTGTAAAAAAATCTGTTAAAGCAATCATTCAAGTGCTTGGTGCACAAAGAAACCCAACAGTGCCAGTCGATGTTGAGGCAGCACGTACTTGGTATGAAAAGGTGATCCATTGACTGCTCATACATGCTAGGTTGCTAACAAAAATGTACAGTGCTCCCTCATCATTGTATCATCAACACACCCGATCATAGGGCCCCAAGTGAGCAGAGGGTCTTTACGAAAGCATGGGACCATTCTTCCAATTGGTATGGGCTTATTCATTTGTTCAAGTGGGCTCAGGACTGAATGGAAATGGATCTAACTAGCTGAAACACGGCAAGCAAGGCTTATAGCTCGGGCTCTGCCTGCAATAAGACAATTCATTCAAGAGATGTTGTCAACCTCACCCTTGTCTAATCGCACAAATCAAATAACTTGACGTTTTTGCCATTGTCAAATCACGTATTACCACTCAGTAGTATTCAGCCTTCTCAAATAATTTAAACTATCAATTCAACTTTGGCCCGTCTTGGTGATATTATACCAACCACTTTTCCATCAAAATCCAGCAATGTTCCTTGTTTAACTGCAACCAAGTCTGTGTTTGGGGTATGAACACCCAAGAGATGCTCGAGATTCACCGAGGCAAGGGCGATACCGTCTGCCTTGGAGATTGTGCCGTTTGTTTCCAGTGCAGCCTACAGTTTTCTGTTAAGATGTTGTGCAAAAGTCTCATAAGATGGTATACCCAAGCAACATCAAATCTCAAATTTCTGGAGCTCCATTGCTCTTCAACACCGATCCCTACGGTTACATTATGTGCAACGAGAGCCGAAACTGAATTATACTTTGTGAGAGGGGGTCCTGCTAAGCTAGAGGCTTCGGGTTAGTTGGAATAATAATGGAAATAAACCTGTGTGTCTTACATCCGCCGGGACTTCCAAGTGTGTGGGAAAGGACGAGACGGATTCAAAACTACGCCAATCCCCGCTTCTCCGATTTCCCTTGCCAAAATATGTGCTTCGTTGGCCCCAGAGAAGGTCATTTGGATGGTCGTTCCGTGTTTTTCTTCAGCCTTTTTCTTAAGGGTAATCAATGAAGCCATTATGTCCGCACTTTGCACCTGGATAACTAGCGGTAAACGTCCCTAATAAGAGAATGGTTATTGGCCTGGCCAGCCTAGTATGTCGAACCTACCTGTGTAATATTTTTGAAATAAACCCCAAGTTCTCCTTCTCCCTCCCCGCCGAGTAGGCTGCGTAGGACAGCAATATGAGTACTAACACTTGGACTCGAGGAATCAATGGTAATGTGCATGGCGGTTATCTCTGCTAAAACAGCACCATTGACCAAACGATGAGAAAGACCAGTGCCAAATGCAGTCCCCAATCCGTTCAAAAAGCCAGAGGACATGGGGGCAGTAACCCCGACAGTCACTCCTGAACGGTAGGCAAGCCTAACGAGCTCGGCGTTACCGTGAGATGCCCACAAGAAAGTCAAGGCCCACTTACAAAGCATCTCGAGTCGAGAACTGGAGACCATCCACGGCCTGAATGACGCTGCCCTTCCCAAGGATAGAAGGCGGATCAGATTTCAACGGGTCCTGAACGCGGCCGTCGTTTGTGGATGCCTCGCCATTTATATGGTTGAGACCCAGAGGGCTTCCGAAACTGATGAGAGCCGGACTTAAAAGAAAGGCCAGTCAAGGAATCGAAGGAGACGAGTATTAGATAATACTTTACGATATAGAGCCTCCCTCCAGATCAATTTTCTGGATGTCAGCATTCCGGGCAGATGGGCAGCTTGATAAAAGCCCTATACACGATATCCTCCCACTGACGACAACAACCACTCCAGCAGTCCCGGCTTTAGTCATTGTAAACATCTCTCGAATTCTCGAACCTCGTCGCAAATATACACTGCGCACATTCGTAAACACTACAACGGCCGGAGTGACATTCTTTAGTTCCAGGGGTGGAAGACCGTCGTATTTAAGGGCATTCTCGGCTTCCTGGGTAAAATCGGGTGTCTTTGGCACTCGTTGAAAGGATGACGGCTTATCGACCGTATAGGGGCCTTCAAGTTGAGGAAGTCCGTCTATGAAAACTTGTTTTGGGGTTGCGCCAAGAGACAATGGGTGGCTGTCCCAAATAACGACATCTATGACACTTGCTATAGTTGAGAATTTTTGGCCCAGAATTTGTGACCTTACCTGCATCATAACCTTCGAAAGATGTTAGATTGTATTGCCTGAAAATTAACGGTTTTCTTTTTTTGAACTCACCTGGCTTGATAAACCCGATCCTATGATCATAGCCAAGTACAGTTGCTGGCGTCGTGGTAACCGAGGCGAGAGCGAGATTGTGAGGCAAGCCATAGTAGTGCGCTTGCTGTGCCTCGTTCAAAAGGTGACGGGAGTTCAGAACTGGGTGGTCACTCTTTTACACAGATTAGAATCAACCAGGGTAATCTGGCGCACAAAGTACCTTCATCACGACTTGCAGACCATTTTCGGCCAGTATACGAGGTGCAAACTCCGATCCGCGATAAGCTTCGCGTTTGTAACGCGCATTGGTCGCGAACAAGGCGATAGCTGGAGTTTTGCCTGGTTCGAAAAAAGTGGGAAGACATCCCACGATAGTGATGACGGCACTTACCAAAAGCCTTCTTTAAGAGGTCCGGCACAAGATAAGTTTCATGTGCATGGTGAAATGCGGCAATGGAGAATTTAAATTCGTTGCTGAGCTGACGAAATTCAAGCAAGTTGCCGAATGAGGTAAGTAGGGCACATACCCTAACGATGCCATCCAGGTCTGTTGCCTCGTAGCAATGGTTGTGAACCTGTTTCGGAATTCCAGCAGACTGACGAATAGACAGCTAAACGTTCACTGATTTACCTTAACGCGGCCGCGTAAAACATCAACCAAAGCTTCCCATTGTAGGTTCTCAGGAAATTCCCCCAGGCCACTCCATTGTCCATTCAAAGCTTTAGTACAATAAGCGTCTTGATTTGCTTTAATCTTGCGAGCAGTGTTGTAGCTGATTAAAAAATCGCATCGTAAACCCAGGAAGGATGTAAATGGCTTTTCCTGTCCTTACCCTTCTCTAAATGCCCAAATGGTGTCCATTCGGGTGCCAAAGTATACACGGCCTGTATTCAGGTTTTTCAATATGTGTATTTAGAAAGAAGCAGACAATGCGAACTCGGATTTTCACCACATGCATGTCTTGGAACACGGAGTCAGACCCTCATTTCAAGCCATGAGGTTGTTCACCTACTTCATTTGCCTCCAACGAGGAGGGAGAGAAGGATCAACTTGAGTACTATTTAGCTCGTGAGGTGGTTCGATAACCATGGAAGATGATGATCTTTCAGCCGTAGGCCGCAATTTGATTGTAAATGCTTGTCCGCCTAAGGGGATTGTATCAGTGCCTAATGCAGAATGACCAGAGAAAAAAAAAAAACCTATGGCATCCGCAGACCCAGGAAGGACGTTCGCAGTAGTAATCCCACCCGATATAGATAGGCGATAGGCGTCATCGTGGGTATTCAAGCCATCGAGACTTCGAAGCCAAGGCAGGACAAGTCCTTTCCGGGAGTTCGTGTCGCTTGAGCCTCGAAGGGAAGGTGCACTGTCAACTCCAAGATGGGAATGAAGATCTATAATCCTATATAGACAGCAATCATTTAGAGAATCAGACGATAATAAGGAAACCCCACCCAGGAGTAACCCAAGCCCCTCCTACGTCAACGACGACAAGGTCTTTGTACATATCCAGCACGGATTGTTTTAGAGTCCCGAGTTCCTTAATTAAACCGTGGTCGAGAAGAATGTCCCCAACAATAACTTCATGGCCAGATACAAGCCCAGTCCAGACGGTAGCGTTCCTGAGAAGGGTAGGTAAAGTGCCAGCTGCATATCGGTCTGACTGGGTTCTCTGGTGAAAATTCGATGGGGGACCGGGAAGAATATTCAAGGATTGACACCTTTGAACGATCTGTGTTGCATTTGATGGTACTTTGACTGAACCCCCGCGGTGGTGGTCAAGGGTAACACCAAGGGATGAGGCAGTAATCACGACGAGCAGTATGACACCTAAGAGGGACCTGAACGAAGCCAAACGCGCGTTTCCAGGTCTATATGCCGTGGGCTTGTCCATAGTGGCAAGCGGCAAGGGAGATTGTTGCAGCTGGCTGGGAATTTACCAAACGCTTATCTCGTTGTCGGTAAAAGCCGTCGGCTTGGACATGACTTCGACCACGAACACTCCTCCTGTGGTTATCCCAGCCTCCTCTAATAATATAGTCATTAGTCCATTGCAGGTAATTTGCCTATGTCATAGAAGATGTCTCCTCATTTACTATGCAGCGCGGGAACCCAGTCTTGGAATGCATAAGGAACGTCGGAAAAGAGTTTGGAGACATAGTGGCTGATTACCAGGTTGGACGGACAACAGGGGTCCTATTTTTGAGGTATGATACTGGTTCGCTGTCGATCCTTTTTCTTACAAGGCGTCCTAGCCTTAAATATCATCGCTTGCATCCGGAGTACATCCACACGCGTATCGAAAAGCTTGGAATTTCTTATAACCTTAGGATCCTCTTGATATTATGTGACATCGTAGGCAGCCTCTTCCTTTGAACTACCGAAGCCCATGTCCCACAGTCAGAGCATCGTGAACCTGTGCGTGAGCTCACGAAGGTAAGGAAACTTTCTGGCAAGTACGGCAGACGGTACTAACACCTCTTTAGGCATGTCTGATCAACAATATAACCGTGATGGTGGCATTCTCGTTGGTAGTTCTGCAGGTTGTTCGTCGATTATCTTAACCGCCAGTTTCAGGTTTGAAGAAGTCGGACAGTATTTAACAACCTACAAACAATTCGAATTCAAGTCGCCTGATCTCATCAAAGAGCGCACTGAAAAAGATTACCACTCCATACTGCGTACAACACTAACGACGATCAGCAAGGTAAATAAGACGGACGTGGAAACTCTTCGAACATCGTTTGGCGTACGTACATTTATTACTCTTCGGTTCGCACTCATTAAAATAAAACTTTTTGAATAGAGTTTTGCGAAAATATCCAGAGCAACTACAGATCAGCTTCAGAACCTTCCTGGATTTGGACAAGTAAAGGTGAAGAACATAAAGAACGCATTTGAGAAACCTTTCCGAAATCAAGCCACGAGTCCTCTTTCTCTGAAGGCGTCTGAGTCGAATAGTAGTATGCTGTCGAACAGAGGCACTGACAATGGCCCTGACCATATGCCTAGGGAAGTCAGTCCCATGTGGGACATTGAGTTGGACCTCATTTGAACATAGAGCTTGTAGAGTTGCCAGATGATGCATTCTATTATATTTGATGCTTGCTCAATCCATCCATCCATTATGGTCACATCTTTGCTGTGGTCTGTACTGTGGACTGCTAAACAGGACTATGTATCATGCATTGATAACTTTTTTTACTGGACAGTAATATATGGCAGGAGCTCTAAGCAATGACTATGGATTTTCTGTGCATGAGAAATTGGACTGCGCAGGCTCAGACCTATCTTTCTTCTTGAAGTACTGGGCCAAGGTTGTTTTGGACCTTTCAGGGTCATTTCTCAGCCATGTTTCACGTTGATAGTGCATGATCATGGCCAGTCCTTTGATAATAGCTTTAGTCCTCGAGCGCTCCAAGTGCGTTGCTCGTGTGTCAGCTATTGTAATCGATTAGAAAACATATCATTTAGTCATATGGCAACCCACATATGTTGGAGTGGAGAGTTTCTAAAGATAAATGGAGAAGCTGCAAGTCGGTTTTAGGTTTCTCTCCGTTCTTGGTCGGGCTTTCTGTAAGAGAATTGGCTTGCTTCTTTGACTTGACGGCATGCCGTTCTTGAGCAACAAGGTCCCTTACATTAGAAATGGCAACAGCAAGAATAGACACGTAGAATCCAAGGTCAACATAGTCAGTTTGCTCATGTAAAGCAAATTTCCCAGGGACAGTGTTTGACGATCGTGAATATGGGAGGAGTTGATCGAGAACCTCACGGAGGGAAGATGAATCGGGTGATAGTGACTTCTAAGAAACAGTTCAGCTTTGGATAGATGTACCAATTGTTGAGTTTACTTGTTCAGGGTGTTTATCCGTAATAATGCAGTGCGCCAACAAATCGGCAATCCTGCGGGCAGAGCCTGCGCCATTGGACAAAAATGAAATGAAACGATTTTTGTTGACGGGTTCATATGAAGAGACACAAGCCAGCAACCTTGATGTCAATGAAATATCCTAGATCAAGGTTGGAGTTATTTACGGGTATAAATAAAAGAAATGAGAAATCAACACACCAGTTGCAAGTCAGCAGGCATACAAAGACAAATATTTTCAACGGCCTGAGTGACGTCCTGTAAGATATCCGGCGATGCGCCTGAGTCCATTCCAAGCAGCAATACTGCGATAAGGATATCTGATAATTCTTCCTGCTTTAGCCTTGTCGAACTGCCAGAAACGTGAGTCGAAGAAAGGACGAATATAGGGGTCGTACCTCGCACAAGCGTTAACAAGGACAATCAAACGTCGAACAGAATCGGTTCTGTACGAAGGACCCACGGCCTTGGATTCCACGGGCTTCGAGACCTGCCAGTTCTGAGCAGCAAGGATCACGGGGTCCATTCCCAGTTGGTGGATAACATTCAAGACTTGCGCAAAACAAATACTCCCGGATAGCGGCTCTTGCACTGAACTCCAAAAGTCTTCCAAAGCACCAGTAGCAGACTCGCTGAGTAGACTGAATTGCGGCGAAAATGCTATCACGAAAACCTGCTTTGAGAGACTTTTCAGGTTCAAAGCCTGCCCACTTACCAAAATCAACCAAACAAGAGGACACCATAGCCCTCTCGGAAATGTCGACAGCCTGCATGATATCCATATCCAACACCATAGCGGCTTGAGATAGATCTGAAGCATATATTTAAAGACTGAATAGTCAAGAACCTAGACTGGACAAACCATTGACCACCAGCGAGGCGTTAAAAAGATGGACTATTGCGCTGTCTCCATGAAGCAACTTTGAGGATATGTTTTCGTAAACCTCCATATTATCTGCATCTAGTTGGCCTGACCAAAACTGCAGTCCAGGAGTTTTCTCAGTCGATTCAGCCCGGTGCTTGGCGGCTTTGTCTTGTTCGAGAATATCGAGGATGGCCTTTCCGGATCCAACGTTTTCACTGAATATTCCTTTTCGATGATTTTTGCCCGCATTCATCCTCAGGCCGCCACTTCGAGTTACACTTGGAGTTGAAGGCATATCAAGGAGCCAATTAGATTCTCGAGCTGCCTGGGTAGCGGCACTCCAGTCCATTGAATTGTCTCCCTCCTCAAAGAGGGTATCGTCAAGCTGACTATCTTCATCGATGTTGAACTTGCTAGTGATCTCAGCAAGACGGAAGGCGTCGTTGCCATTGCCACGTTTTTCGGCTAGATTCTTTTCCTTCAGTAAAAATTCAAAGGGATCGGTTGTCATGGGTTTCTTTCGGCGTTGTGTCGTAGAGGTAGAACTAGTTACAGAAGATTTCCCGGAGGTTATTTGGCTGGTTGATAATTGGTTCCAAGACGGGGACGACGGAGAGCGAGTTCGCAGCGAATATCGAGCTAAACGTTGAGGTGGAGCTGTCGACGTGCTCGAACTGAAAAAAAAAGGACTACACTTAATATGTCTCCTTAAAATAAAAAGGAACTTGCTTTGAGGTTTTCTTTGACTGTATTGGTATTAATGATAAGATATCTTCGTCCTCGCTGCTATCGTCAAGCTGTTCATTGAATTCGAGTGGGGTGGATTCTGGGGTGGACAGGCTGCGGGCGTAAGCTCTGGCTTTTATATCTGCAATTATTTTGGCTGTTTTTCTGGCTGCATCGAGAGCGACGGGAGTAGGCGGCATGGAAGGTAGCACACTCGGCGCGTGGTTGAACATGGAATTCAAAGTTTCGCTGTCCCGTTCGTCCAACATGTTACCATAAGCTAATGAGGGAGCAGTTGTCGACCTAGCAATATCTTTATCCGTGTTCATATGTATTTCATTCGTTTTGTTATGCTCAAGGAGATGGGTTTCCCAACTTGAGAACGTGCCTTGAGCGTTGCATTTTATATTGGAAGAAAGCTCTTCTTCGTCAGACTGACTACTGGGGACAACGTCTTCGGCTTTGAGGAGCGGTTGGACCTCTGGTGGTGACGAAAGTCGGGCCCTCTTGCTTTTCTGGGGGTTGGGCTACAAATCTGGAATTGAAATGCATCGAGTAATATAGAAAGTGTAAATAACAAACCGTGCATTTCACAAAAACAACATTAGCATTGACTTCAGCCTCAGACTCGCTATCGAACTTGCTTTTCCGGTGCCCAGGGGATTTGACAGCCTGAGGAAGTCTCTTAGGAGTCGACGGTATTGCGGAGAGATGCATTTCAGGAGATCGCGATCTCTTTAGGGAAAAAGTTGCCGTAGATAAAGTCACAGGCAACCGGGAGATATTAGTCTTCGTCGACTTTTGAGGTGGAGAGACAATGGAATTGCGATTCACAGCGATCTCGTCCGTCGTTACAGGGGACATGGATACTGATTCAGAGGGTTTGTGTTGATAGATTGCTCCTTTGTTGTCTTCGGATGCCTGAGCAGAGTCCTTGGTAGAAGATGTTAGTGCATGTTGAGTTGTTGGTGGCGCCTTGCTGCTCCTCGTGAAGAAGGCCGTGATTGGTTTTCCGTGATTAGCAGAAGACTTCCGCGCGTTTTTAACCATCGGTTGGAGGTGCAACCCTCGATCAGCACAGCACAGAGGCCAAAATTGAGGAACTTGACAGACTACACCGCCGTTTGGGAAAAACGTGAGGGAAACGTGAAGTCTGCACGCTGTCGACGTATTTTTGGAACGTAGATTTGATGTGAATAGACTCTGGCGGTCAGATGACGCCCTAAATTTAGACACCGTGTTGCCAGCTTGACATGAATGAAAGGTTTAGAGCTATGGATCAACCATGCATGATAACTCCTTCTTTTCAACCTAATGGTCAGATCTTAGATGTATGTAACTCTTTGCGATGGTCAGAGATGCTGACACTTGCATTAAGCCTAGATAAATCGGTGCCATTCGGCTAATTTTCTCTCAGATTTTGAGCTTTGGAGTCATGTAACACCTCCATGTCGAGCCTGACGCTGAGTGCGCGTAACCCCATGTGGTGACCATGAATCCTAATACCTTGGCTTAACCTCTATAGAAAGGTGGCTTCTGCCTCGGTTCTCCTTCAATTATGGGCCGGTAAGTCACGTAGCACCTCAGTGGCTAGCTATATGCTGAGTGCGTGTAACCCTTTACATTCATCATGGACCCTGACACCTTGATTAGACCTGGATAAGCTGATGCCATTCCCCTCGATTCCCCCTTGGTTATGGCCTGTGGATTTACGTAGCTCCTCGGTGTCCAGCCAGATGCGGTGTGTGTGTAACTTTATGCATTCGTCATGGATCCTGACAGCTTCGTAGGCCCTGGATAAAATTGTGCCATTCAGCTAGGTTCCCATCGAATACTGAGCTTTGGAGTCATGTAACACCTCTGTGTCGGGCCAGACACTGAGTGCGTGTAAACCCTGGTGGTGATCATGGATCCCAACACCTTGGCCTGGGCTGGGGAGTCACGTAGCACCTCTTTGGCCAGGTATATGCACAGTGCGTGTAACCCTTGCATTCAGCATAGAACTTGACGCCTTGATTAGACCTGGATAAAATGATGCCGTTCCCCTTGGTCCCCCCTTGGTTATGGGCTGTGGATTCACGAAGCATCTTGGTGTCCAGCCAGATGCGGAGTGCGTGTAACTTTGTGCAGTCGTCATGGATCCTGACTGCTTCGTTCAATCTGGATAAAACGGTGCCATTTGCCTTGGTTCTCCCATAATCATGGGCCATGGAGTCACGTAGCACCTCTGTGTAGAGCCAGACGCTGAGTGCGTGTAACCCCTGGCCTTGATCATGAACCCTTATACCTTGACTTAACCTCAATAAAAAGATGGCTCCTGCCTCGGTTCTCCTTCAATTATGGGCCGGCAAGTCACGTAGCACCTCGGTGGCTAGCTATATGCTGAGTGCGTGTAACCCTTTACATTCAGCAGATATCCTGACACCTTGGTTAGACCTGAATAAAACGGTGTCATTCGCCTTGGTTCACCTTGCCCTGGGCTTCATTAACATGTGCTATCTATCTTGGTTCTCCCGTGGTTATGGGCTGTGGAGGCATGTAGCACCTCTGTGGTTACCTTTATACTTTCGCCTGGGTTTCCCCCTGGAACCTGAGCTGTGAAGTCACGTAGCACCTCTGTGTCGAGTATGACGCCGAATGTGCGGGACACCTGGTAGTGTTCACGATTCCTGAAACTTGATTTGGACCTAAATAAAAGGGAGTCGTCCACCTTCGTTCTCCCATGCTTGAGGGCTGTGAAGTCACGTAGGTCCTCTATGTCGGGCCTAACACAGAGCGAGTGTAACCCCTGGTGGTGATCATGGAATCCGACTCCTTGGCCTAACCTAAATAATATGGTACCACCTGCCTTGGTTCTACTTGTTTGTGGGCTGTAAAGGCACGTAGCAATTTTATGTCTAGCTATATACTGAATGTGTATAGGCCTTTGTATTCGTCTTGGATCCTGACAGCTCAGTCAGGCCTTGATAAACCAGCGCTGTCCGCCTTGGTTCTTCCACAGTTTTGGGCTGTGGCGGCCCATCGCACCCCTGTGTCCGGCTATATACTGAGCGCGTGTAAACTTTTAAATTTGTCGTGTATCCCAACACCTTGGTTAGGTCCCGAAATAAAGCCGTTTCCTGTTGCACCTGGTACATGTATTTGTGCTATCTACTTGGGTGGTAAGGACAGATCGTACAGTAACCTCTATGGCACAATTGAAAGGTCGTTCACTGGTGAATGCCAATAAACCGTCAACGTTGCTCGACTGCTTGATACACCTCTTGACCAGCTCTCATTGTATCAAATTATTTGTCCACTCCCTGTGTTGCACTCTTCTCTGGACAAATGTTTCATTGATGGTGGTTTGTATGTGGCATTGTTGAACTTCCTGGGCTGTCTGTTTGGCGAGGTACTGAATGAAAGCTGAGAGGACTGGGTATTGCATTTTGCACGTCATTTTAAGCAATTTCAGCTTAACAGTCATAGGTAATGTCCCACCTGGATCCAACAGTTTCTCAAATGTAGTTCTCACAAAGTAAAAAAAGTTGGCAAAGGGTTTAGATTTGTATGACATGTGTATGACTCTATATAAAATGAAGGTACACTCAATAGGATGATCCAGATGGCTCTGCGTTTATGTTACTCTGGAGCAACAACCCCTGACACTACGTCGTCGACACGTTGTTGAAATTCATCAGGAAGGGTATCCTTGATTTCATAATTTTCATCGGCTCCATATAACTCTCGGTCAGCCTTGAGGATGGCGTTGAAAGCCCTAATAGATCAGATCAGTTTGATTTTCAGACAAAGCAGGATGTTATGACCCACTTTGTGACTTTGCTGGCAGAAGAATCTGCTGTCTTGCGGATAAACTCAAGGCGGTCGTCAATTCGATTCCAATACCTATCGGATCCCTCACACTCAATATGAACCTTGCGCTGTCAAGATAAATTAGAAGAAAGTTGGAAAGCGAGGAAGAAAAAAAAATACTCGCCATGATGGCAACCCTAGCACAAAGCTGGACAGTGGGACGGCAAGGCGTATCTTTAACAATTTGCTGTGCAAGAGCGAATATGTTCTGTTTGGAGATGATACTTTGATTTATCTGTTCAATAGTTCGTCAGTAAAACAGAGTAATCATCCTGCTGCGGAGTTGCCTACAATTTTTTTGATCTTAGATCGGAGCTGAGTGAGGGCGTAACTGACTTGAGTTTTGATCTTTTCCCAACTGGCATAGTCATGCTCGATCCCGGCTGGCAGATCAAAGCGATACTTCCTAATAATATCCTAAAAGAGTGGTCAATGTAAAGTTCTCAGGAAGATGAAGGACGGACCAAAATATGATTACGAGGGATGTTGCCTTTATAGGCACTTATTTTGACGGAAAGGAGGACAGCAAGCGCATAGTTGTTGATGTTGGTCTAATGAAAAGCTAAGTAATGAACAAAAGTACAAGTCTTAGAGACATACCTTGAGCTCTTCACTGATCTGGAACAGTGGTGCCGCTGACTGGAATGTGTCCACCTTGTTCTCCACCGACAAAAGACAAATCAACAGTTTTGCCTGCCGGCCAAGTGGTGTGTCCTAGATACGACCAGGGTGTTCAGACGTTCAAGTCAAACATCAAAGCAATGGGTCAATAGGACTTACTGAGAGGAACGCCTCCAATTCGTCGCGTTGATCTGCCCGAAGCTTCTTTCGTGTAGCATAACGGAGACTGGCCGCTGTAATATTACTTATTGCTGGCGCTAAAGCTTGAGACTGGGTCGGCGTGGTCGAAGAGTCGTCCTCAGTGTCTGTGTCTCCATTGTTAGCCACGCCTTCCCGACGCGGCCGTTTTCCAAGGATCGATAGTTCCGGTGGGGGGCTGGAGCGTAGCATGGCAGCTTCAAGCTCCTTCTCTGCCTCTGTTAGCAGAATGACGGCTCCTTCTCTCCGGAGAGGGCGGAGCTGGGCAGAGGTATTAGTGGGTTGAGAGGGAAGAGAAGGCAAGGAGGAGTCGGCGAGAGCCATTGTGAAATGATGGAAAGAGGACACGCAACGAAACCCTTTTATATGATACCTTACATACGCAAATGACTCGGTTCTTCTGAATGACTCTGAGTGACTCCGTTCTGCTTACCCAAAATAATCAACAGGGACGATTGGTTGCCTTGAAAAAAAAAGAAAACATTTCATAAATCTTGGATATTTAGAAAAAGACACACGCACCTCACATACAGCAGCGGATAGTTCAATAGGATGGCGCATTGTTTGCACATGCTCTTCAGTTGAAACGAATAGGCATTCACGTCCAACCCACCCAGACTTCAGCTTCCAACCTATCGACACACTCTCTTCCAGCATTTGCACCATGAACTACAAGCCCTTCTTTGCCTCTCCTAAAACCTTCACGGGCGTGTACCGCTCGCAAATGAGCCGAGCCAACATCGTGGCTCTGGAAAATTCGAGAGCGACGAGACTCCTCCTGGCGGTGAAATTGCTCCCAAACCATGACAATACATTCTTCCGAGGCGCGGCGGGTGTTGAGGTCTTCGCTTGCGCTGAGCTCATCGGAATGTGTTTAGCGGTCGGTCAGAGCTCTCTGCGAGGGGTTTAACTTGAAATCCTGGCGTGGCTTGTATTATAGAATTTTGATGAGATGGCGTCATGAGTTGAGCTTTCTGCGATGCATCAGTTTGGATGACAGAACTTGCTGAACACAGCAAGTCGATCGGTTTGTCGGGTGGAATGGGAAATGGAAGGCTCAGAGCAACATATTTCAGCATTGGAATTTTTCTGAAGACACAAGAATAAACAGTATAAAGAATAAGAATGTAAGGGTTGCATACTTTTTCTCATTATGAGTGGCACAAATAGAAAAAGACTCTCGCACCGCAGCGAATAGTTCAATAGGACCCGCCTCGACTTCAGCTTCCAACCTATCAGCACTCTCTCTTCCAGCATGTGCACCATGGACTGTAAGCCCATTTTTGCCTCTCCTAAGACCTTTACGGGCTTGAACCGCTCGCAAATGAACCAAGCCGACATCGTGGCTCTGGAAAACTCGAGAGAGCGACGAAACACCTCCTGGCGGTGAAATTCCCCCCACCACGTCAGTGCTCTCTTCCGAGGCGCGGCGGGCATTGATGTCTTCGCTTGCACTGAGCTCATCGGAACGTGTTTGGAGGTCGATCAGAGCTCTGCGAGGGCTTCAACTTGAAACCTTGTAACTGCTTGCACCATTTTCCACGTCATTCTCTCACGTAAAAAAGATAAGACGGCGGTGGGTTTAATATGGAAGGGTAATATCTGAATGAAGGAGAGAAAAAAAAACCGGGACAGCTGGACGCCAATTTATCAGCACATAAATGTATGATGAAACAGGAAGGTATGAACATTGAACAGACCCCTGGAATGGACTTCTTCAATGAGCCAGATCCCATCCTGAACTTGAGTCGCAGATACAAGTTGAGTGTCAAGAAGAATGATAAGTTATGCAGATGGGGACAAGAGTGAGCCACGCGAATGGGTGATCAAATACGTGCAAATACTCTGAGATGCCAGCGCTATTTGCATGTGTTTCAAAACACCAGTAATGGCCCTAAATAAACAAATGTTCCAGGCATAAATGATACTATATTGAGTATTATCACTATCTCCCAGCACAACCCATCCCCAATCCGCTTTCAGCATCCTGTCTTCTAATCTGTTGCGAAGAACTTCACTGTGGTATAGGCTTAATCGCGGTATGTGTATTTACTTCCTTTTCCGCGATGGAGAACCCTCGTTGAGAGTCTTCCTTAGCCTCTGCGCCTCTGCCCTGGACAGATCCGCTGCGCGTGGTTTGTGGCTACGCGTATTGCGGGGTGAAGCAGGATTAAAGTAAGACTGAGGACCGACAGGAATAGGTATGCGGGATATGGGTATCTTCGAACGGTCGTAAGTGTGGTTGCGGTCGTTGTTCAGAAACTGTTACTCACCGACATGGCCCTGCACCAGGATACCACTTTCTTTGATACCCTGACATTATGGGGGATGTTTCGAACAAAGCCAAGTATCATCTGCAACATGAGTACTCGATTTTGCCAGAACCGGCATTCATTCTTAACATTTGCAAGCCATTCGGGTGACGGATTGTCACGAAGACATCCTTTATATTCATCAATAACCACAGTTGGGCTTTGCCAGTAGTACATCAGGAAGCCGGTAGTGGGTGGGACGCGAAGACGGAGTGTCAGTGTGAATTCAGTGGGGTCGCCTGCTTCGGCGAGTCTCTAATGGATAATATAAGATTGACAATATAAGGCAAGTCCGATTGAGTACCCGCCTCTTTGCGTATGACATTGAGAATACATTCAACATCATCTTCCCAGGACAGGTATTCAAGGCATTGGCCGCGTTTGTGCGGATTGACCGTCGGCGCCTTGGTCTGTGTTTTCGCTTGGGAAATCCACTTGTCAATTGTGTCGGGGATTCCATGCTTTGCGCGATACGCGACTTTTTCGTCGTAGGTCATCATTTTAGTGGCAACGTCTACGAGTGGGTAGAACTCATCGTCGTTGAGGCTGGATGAGCGTCTGATGGGCTGAGGATACATATGTGATCAGTTGTGGTCAAATGCCAGTACCGTACAGAAATCAAAATAGGAATTGACTTGGGGATATATGTGTAATGGATTTGAGTCATACGTGCTTGAGTCAGAGATACTCAATATTTTTATATAAGGATTACAATGGTTCAGATCAATTTCCGTTGGCGAAAAATTTAAATCTGATCTTATTATTCTCCCTTGCTTATGTTTGCAAGGACTCCAAGACGTGGTGGCGTGCTGAGCCTGCTCGTCGGTTGGCTCCTTGCGGTCCTGGTAACAGATAACAGAATCTCAACACCTCTCAGTATATGTCAAATCACTTATAACTCCTCTGAACCCTATGTTTTACTTGACCTTACGAATCGTAAATTATGAAAGCGCGAAAACCGAATGTTACAATATAAACATTACTCAGTATTCTATCCTAAGTATTCCGCAACTCGACTTGTTGTATGGTGTATTTCAATCGCCAAGCAAGGTTGTCTATGTCACCTCGACTGAGATGGACTGACATTGCGGTATTTGTGAGCGAGATGAGAAAACCAGTAATCCTGTCTAAGGGCCATGTGGATAAAATCAAATGATGAAATCTGTCCCTTAATCCACAGGATTCAAAAGCAGGCCATAGAGCAGAGAACTGCGGACCGCAAATTGATAGAAGTCGTTCCATGTAGCAGGGACGAGGCAATGGTAAGACTTGGACTGGCATGCCGTCCGTTTGCGTTCCCTTTGAAGTGTAGGAAGAAACTTTGGAAGCGTGTGTGAGTCCAGTCTTGTAATCCGCTCGCTTGGGAAGTCCTTGTTTGATTGGATCTGGCGGTGTTGGGCTAAGGCGATCATGACAACTCAAAGCAGGACCGCAGCTTCTGACTGCATGAGGAGTTTTTTTCGCCTTGTTGAATGACGCAGATGGGCGGATCTTCTTCCTTCTTTGTGCCCTTAACATCTTGTCTTTTTTGTATCGGCGGGTCTTCTTCCTTCGCGCAGGCAACTTGTCCCCATATATGAGTCATAAATGAAGAAAAGACGTTGAGGAGAACTTGACGCACTTTTAGACCAGTTTTGACCCTGTACCGTGCTGCATTGTGGAATGACCTCGCAATCCGCATCACCAAATACAGGGATTTTTCTCGGTCATTCTTAGGGAAATTGTCTGGGTACCGAGCCAGAACCTGAGCAGAGAAGTCAGGACCCGGAACAAACAACAAGAGAAGAGGAAGAAATTAGACCTCGGTCCGAATTGCGGCCTCGGCTCTTAGTTGGATGCTTGGAGGTTCATCCGAGTGATAGTGAGTGGTTGCAAGAGATTCGAGGAAATCCTCCTTCTAAGTTAGTATAGAATAGCAGGCAAAAAATAATTCGCTCACTTCAACCTGACAGAGCAACTCAGGGTTATTCTTCAACTTCCATAACTTTGAGAGCTGTATTTTGAACGAACATTCCGCCTGAGGAAGAATGCCACAAGGGCGAATATCGCCTATTTCAATAATGATCAAGCTACAACAAGCGTGAAAGAATGGGCTGAAACTTACGAATAGAAATGGTCATCTTTGCCTGAGGGATCGAGTGGAAAAGATAGGTTTGGGCCAAGTCTGCCAGCTATCTATTATATATGAGTCGAACACTTATCAACAGAGTTTAATCTTAATTGTACGCGTCGAGGCGAAGCGCGTGACATACGCGTCCATATTCGGTTTGAAACGTGGGCATACAACATGTCACTTTGTGAACTTGCCCATGGTTTTTCTTCCTCGACTCGATAAGCGGTTCGATACGTAACGCCACTACTTTCGTGTCCTCAAGCTGCTTAAGCGTTTCTTGCGCGTCCAATGATGGTCCTGTGTTCTCCGATTTGCAGGGTTCTACTCTCCTCCAATTGATATCGAATTTGTTCCGGCTGGATCCATAACTGTCTGTGAGGGGCGACACTAAGGCGTCCTCATTCTCGGTAGCGGAGGATGTTTGTTGTTGCCTCCAATCACTCAAAAGTTCAGCTCTTTCTTTGGTCAGAGGCCATTCTTCACGGTACTGCCACTTGCGCTTGCGCGGTGTACCACCATTCGGTACGTCATCCTTGTCACATTTCTTCGCAAGATTAGATGCGGCGTGCTGAATGGATTCCAGATTCTTCGTGTTGACGACTTCGTAATCTTTCGAGAATTGGCCTTGTTCACTAACCTGAATAAGATGAGATGCGTTTGAAAGTAGTGTGAGTAAAAAAAAGTCGTCGACTTACCAATGAAACGCATTGAGTCGAAGAGCTTTGTGAACTTGGATTCTCTGAACGCCCTTAGTACATGCCCCCGGCCTGATAGCAAAAACCAGTCATCTCACCGATAAGGGACATGTTGAGCCTTGTCCACCAGTCCGTTTATTACACGACCAAGGGTCAGAAGATTCTGGTTGATCATTCCAGCTTCTCTTGCTCGCTTGTTTTCTGCCCCGGAACGTCCAATATTCTCCGACCCAGCAAGGTCCACAAAATTTAGCTTTCCAACCTTCAATAAGTCGTCGCCCATGGCGTTGGTTTCTTTGATGTGCACGGTAATGGAAAGTATCGAATGCGACCAACTAGAATGGTCATTAAATTTCGTAGACGCAATTTGTCTTCGCTCGTTACCCTTCGTGAGAAGCGCAAGAGCGTCTTTGGAGTCCTTGACAGCAATCTCTTCAAGATGAATACTCCACGTTTTGTTGCATCATCAAAGATTTTGAGTTTTTCTTCAGAGCCCTTTGCGTCCTTGCCCGTCGGCTGAATATGAGTAATAGTCGGTGCAGAGAGATCACTCGTGAGGAGAACACGGAGCTCTTCGTTGCAGAACTCGATAAAAGATATCTTCACAACGAAGTCGGTATATGCCTTTCCAGGTCATGGAAGAGGCGAAATAAGACACGGGGAATGATGCCTCCATGGGCAGAAGGGCGATGCATGCACGTGATGCGTGTCCCATCTCCTGCCACTGCATGAAACAATTCTCAACTTCTCTTACATTCTGGCTCTACAAAATGGCAACCCAGTGGTGCTTCTGGGACAAGGTCTCATTCATGTACAATTTTTACGATATAAGAGTTGAAAATGCAGACCACACAATACATTAATTGTCCCTGTGCCTGCCGAGGACAACGACATACAAGCAATCATATAATGAAAAAAAACACGTTAGGTCCATTTCTACATCAAAACAGTAGATCAGCATGAGGAGAGAGAAGAAAATCCAAATAACAAACAGGCTTCGTAACCAATTGAGTGTCGCTCTTCCGGTGTTTTTGTAGCAGGCGGGAAACTGAAATTGTAGAAGTTCCTGACGAATGACTGTATGCGAGGGGCATCCACTTCGTATACGTTGCATTAATAGGCCGATCTCTTCTCTCAGTGAATCCCCAAAGTGATCAATCATCCGCTTCACTACGTGCGGTGCAGTCCAATCAGGAAGAGTACACGGTGTGACGAGCTTTTGGCGACCCTCTGGTGACGAACGACTGGTCTGATAATACAGGTGAAGTAATGGACAGAAGCTGTGCACATACAGGACAGCAGCGCTTCGACGTTCCAATAATTGGCCCATATTCCTGTCAGCAAAATGAAGGGTAAAGAAGTAGATCACAGATTGTGGGCTCACATGCAATTTGACCATAATGGAAGAGTAACGATAAGTCTCATCGACAGGGGTGCTCATGAGGGTCCCAAGGGCTGCTTCACAATGAAGTGAACCTGCGAACTTATCTGTGGCAATCTTGTGAAAGATACGACAAAGATCAATGATATAGGGCAGGTGTTGGGTGATTTGGGCTATTCGAGCAGAATCAACCAAAATGGCCGCAGCAACATCTAAAGCAGTTTTCGGGTGGAGAACATCAAGGATATCATTTATGGTTACCCTATAACCTGGAACAGTGGTCTGATCTCGCATCTGAGATACGACATCAACCACATCGTTCAAAAGGTGCTGATAGACACTGTTGGACTGGACGGTGTTGGACCGATAAGTTATCAGTAACCCTTGCCAGGCATTATAGGCCCTGCGAGCGAGGCGAAGTGTGAAACGATGATTTGACTGTTGGCCTTTGTCCAAAAAGCTTGCCATTTGTTCGTTGTTCCAAAGACGAGAACCAGCTCGTAATCGTGACTGAGATGGAAATAAGTTGCTGTCTGCAAGAAACCACTTTCAATAGATCTGAACAAACAGTACAACAACTTGAGCCAGAACAACATCTCTGCAGATGTGCTGTCCAGCTTCAAGTACCACCCATTTGACGTGCCAGATCTTCACTATTATCCATGCTTTCTGACCACAAGATACATATGCGTACCGAGCCCATCAAAAGTACGTCAAATAGCCTCAGCGGCGACGAATTTTACCCACTTGTAGATCTTGCCAAAAAAATGATGACATCTGATGAAAAAGTCGCCTATCTCGCGAAGCATGGCATTCACAACACAATTGGCAAATGGATTTCCCAAGCGAAGACGCGGACCAAGGCACCGACCGTCCATCCGCACAAACGCGACCAATGCCTTGAATACCTGTTCTGGGAATATGATGTCGAATGCATTTTTAACGTTGTATGCAAAAAGGTGGGTACTCAACTGTGCTCAATTGGGCTTGCTAAATGTTGCCAACCTCATATTGTCCATTAGGGATACAGGCGACCGCACCCAATTCACACTGACACTCCGTCTTCGCGTCCCGCCTACTGCCGGCTTCTTGATGTATAATTGGCAAAGTCCTACTGATGAAGATCAGTCACCCGAATGGCCCGTAAATGTTGAAAATGAATGCGGTTCTGGCAAAATCGAGTGCTCATGTTGCAGAGGATGCTTGGCCTTGTTCGAGACATTCCCCATAACGCTAGGGTATCAAAGAAGGTGATATCCTAGTGCGGAGCCATGTTGACGAGGAACAACTTCTGAACTGGGAAAGCACTCGCACTCAAGAGTGGTCAAAGGTGCCCGTGTCCCGCTAATCTTCCTGCAATACGCGTAGCCACAAGCCACGCGCATCGGATCTGTCGACGGCAGAGGCGAAGAGGCAAAGATAAACTCTCAACAAGGGTTCTCCATCGCGGAAAAGGAAGTCAAACATACCGTAGCTTATGCCTGTATTACAGTGGAGTTCGTCGCAATAGATTAGAAGACAGGGTGCTCGCACCTCAACGCTCCGTCGCGTTTGTAAGCAGTGTATTTGTACATATTTGATCGACCCTTGGTCTGGCTGGCTCACAGGCGGCAGTTGTAATTATCTTCGTCTTTGCCCACATTCCTTCGTGATGGACGCTGACGGTTCCAGTTCTGACACGGAAACCTGTAAGTCGTCAATTCCAATCTCTCCTAACCAACTTATTTCCCATTTTCAGGTCGTCCGGAATACCGCAAAGCTTCACCTAATGTACTGTTTTGCTGTTCTCCTCACGAGTGATCTCTCTGCACCGACTATTACTCATATTCAGCCGACGGGCAAGGACGCAAAGGGCTCTGAAGAAAAACTCAAAATCTTTGATGATGCAACAAAACGTGGAGTATTCATCTTGAAGAGATTGCTGTCAAGGACTCCAAAGACGCTCTTGCGCTTCTCACGAAGGGTAACGAGCGAAGACAAATTGCGTCTACGAAATTTAATGACCATTCTAGTTGGTCGCATTCGATACTTTCCATTACCGTGCACATCAAAGAAACCAACGCCATGGGCGACGACTTATTGAAGGTTGGAAAGCTAAATTTTGTGGACCTTGCTGGGTCGGAGAATATTGGACGTTCCGGGGCAGAAAACAAGCGAGCAAGAGAAGCTGGAATGATCAACCAGAATCTTCTGACCCTTGGTCGTGTAATAAACGGACTGGTGGACAAGGCTCAACATGTCCCTTATCGGTGAGATGACTGGTTTTTGCTATCAGGCCGGGGGCATGTACTAAGGGCGTTCAGAGAATCCAAGTTCACAAAGCTCTTTCAAAATTCCTTGGGTGGCCGGACCAAGACCTGTATCATTGCCGCTATATCTTCTGCCTGGACCAACTTGGAGGAAACTTTGTCCACGTCAGACTATGCTCTTCGCGCGAAGTCCATCAAGAATAATCCGGAGCTCAATCAACGAATGACTCGGAACTCTCTGTTGAAGGAACACGTGGCAGAAATCGAGCGCCTCAAATCGGATCTTCAGCCGCCAGAGAGAAGAACGGTATTTACTTCTCCGAAGAAACTTGGAATCAAGTGAATGCCGAGAATGAGCTCAAAGAAACAGAGCTCGTTGAAGCAAAGAAACAGGTTGAGATCATCGAAAATCAAATGAGAAATGGTCGTGACGAATACGACCAGAGCATCGCTGTTCTCAAGCGCCGAGAAGAAGAACTGCAACAAACCAGACAACAATTCAAGGAGACGCAAGCGATGCTTCTTCGGCGGGAAGAACTCCAACAGCTCAAGGATACATACCTAGAAGAAGTCATCGTTCGTCGGGCCCATCAGGCTACCGAGGTTGTTTTGGACGAAGTTGCAGCCGATTTAAGAACTGTGGCTACAGGGAGCTTGCGCGATGTCGGTGGCCTTTTCGACAAGCTAGGTGTGATCAATCATTCTTATGTGACATATTCAAAGGATATATATATATATATATATATATATTTAGAACTAAACTCTTCCTCGAGCAAGATAATGACCAACCTACTTCTTGATGAGACAACACGATTTTGCAGTTCGCAAAAAGATGCGATGGCAACTCACCTCCAAGAAGTCAACACCCACTTTGATAGAGCGCTTGAACTGTTCCAACAGATTGATTTACACCAGGTCGACGAAGACCACGCACTTTTTCTATTGAACGAAAATTAGAGAAGGCCCACAAGTTTCTTAATCAGAAGGTCACTTCATGGTCCGAAAACTTGGGCAATATCTTGTGGCCAGCCTTGCGACAAGTCTGTGGAATTGTTTATGTCCCAAATCAATACGCTGGAAAATTCAACGACGGTTTTGCATACTTTAGTGGAAGCTATCTCAAAGGAGATAAATAACCATCTTGACAGCGAAAGTAGTGCTTTGGCAGAAATGCAGTCGCTTTCCAAGACTGTCTCTGGTCAGGCAATGGCGCACTTTCAAAGCCAGAACAAAAAACGAGTTACTTCAGCGGGTGTCTGGGCTCCTCGGCGATTTTATACAGAAGCAAGATGATACGCTGAGAGCGTCCGTCGGAAGCTTGCACCAGAGCAACAAAGAGGTGGAACAGCTGTTGACGGCTATTACCTATCACCAACCTTTTTCCCTACATGGTTTTTGATGCACCTGGTACTACACTTTTCTCACCGACTGGTCTATCGAGGTTATCTATACTTTTGGGTAACCTTAGCTTCCTGTAAGCTTAGATAGATGTCATATTGTAACAATTGTAACAATCCAAACTGCACTATGATATCAAATGATATAATTCTCAGAAATGAGGCTGTGGCAAGCCGGATGGTATTGTTGATGACCAATGTGCTGAAGGAAAATCTAGAACGTCAGACAAGCACGTAAGCTCATCGACGCTGGCATGACGGATATCTTTGTTTCCTTTCTTTCCATCACAGGCTGACGAGCCTGACGAGGTAAGTCCTGTTACTTAATATGCTCTGGCAGATTTATTTATTTAGGGCCATTATCGGTATTTTCAAACACATGCAAATAGCGCTGGCATCTCAGAGTATTTGCACGTATTTAATCAACCATTCGTGTGGGTCAGTTGTAATTACCTCCATCTTTGCACACATATCTTCGCGATGGACGCTGACGTTTCCAGTTCTGACACGGAAACCTGTAAGTCGTTAATTTCAATCTCAATCTCATCGAACCAACTTACTTCCCATTTTCAGGTCGTCCGGAATACCGCAAAGTTTCGCCTATCATGTCGGCCCTTCCTTGGACGACTCCGCACATCATACAGGCTCCAAAGCCTTTGACTGATTTCAACGCAGTATTGCCACGTCATAAAGTACTATTTCTCTGTTCTATTGTCTGAGTTCAATTACTTACCATTTTGTCAAATTTAGCACTTCATTCGTGCTTTGCATCAATTTGAGCGTTCACTTTTTTGCTCGGGTAAAAGTGTCGCCAACACCACCGCGTTGGCGCCGCTTATAGGTTTCGATATACGGAAAGTAAACTCGGAGGCTTCGTCGGTTATGGTCACTGCCCTTCCAACAGTCACGTCGGTGTCATCAAAACGTGATTATCAGAAGCTCTGCTCCGTTATCTGCGCGTATCGAACTTTCGAGGTCTTGGCCCTTGACAGTGGAGCTTATGACTTTCAACCTTCCATTCGCCTGCTTCCTTCCTTGTCTCTTCCCAAATTTGATCGTGAAAGTGAAAGCCTGGTTGTGCGTCCGGTTATGTATTTTTCATGTCTTTTTGGTCTTATAGTTTTTCTTGCAGGGCTTTGACAAATTGGATAATTGGCCGAAAGTACTCCTTGAATTTCGTACACTTATGGCTCGGTCTGGGCCGTCCGAACCCTCTGACAAGATTCATACCGGAAGCAAACATCTTACACTACTACAAATGTCGAGTCATAACAGTCAAAAGTTGGGATATGTCAATTTGGTTGATAACTTTCTGCAAGCCGCTTTGCACCTCTTCTACCTCAAGATGACTGAATTCCCAGAAGGGTCGCTACCTGAATATCCCGATCTTTTGAATGACCATCTCCGGTGCGTTAGACAACTGTCTCGTTGGTTCTTGATACTTATATTTTTCAGGATCTTCAAAGACGAAACCTCCACGGATCATTTCATCGAAGATCAGGTCGAGGGGAATCACTATTTACGACAGATGCGTCGCGCTGTTAGTAATGAGAATGGTTCGTCGTCGCCAACCATCCACCAACTTGGCACCCCTCTGCTATTAGCGCTGCTGCTCAGCCCCTTCTATCTGCTATTCCAATTCCGCATAACAAAAAAGTCGTTCAATCGTCGTCTTGTTCTTGAGTCCTTTGCCGGTTTCTCTCTATAAGACGCCTCTCGTGCTCGAAATCGAGAGATCTATTTGGCGTTCTCTTATAGTCCTTGCCGACGCGGCCGCCACACCTCACGAAGCTTTACACCAACTTGTGTCCAATTTACCTTGGCCTGCTATAGAAGCAGCTTCGAACAGCCCTCGTGATCGTCGCATGTTTTTTAAGTCTCCAGGTGATCAAATATCAGGTTTTTTGCAATCTATATTCATTGACCTTTTGTCCTAGAAATTGCCCAGCCGTCTCCTTCTCCGACAGTGACACAGCCTATGCATACTGGGAGACAATTGGCAATACAATCTGCCTCGACCCCCATTACCGAGGATACGGAGGTTTCGGTGTCAACGCGGGACAACCCACCTCGCGACGAGGTTATGGAGAATACAGAACATCCATCAACATCTTTTGTGCCAGTTCCAACAGCGACGTCCAATTCCACTGACTGTACAACGTCAGAGACGAATACATTGCATGATGCAGCTCAGGGAGCCTCAATCGCCCATACTCAGAATATGGAAGTCGACGGGTCTAGGCCATCTCTGCAAACAGCGCCATCTCTCTCGTCATCCGATGCGCCTCTCACAATCCCCCAAAGTCAGGTTTCGTTGTCAACGCCGGACAATCGATCTCTCGACGATGTTATGGAGAATGCAGACCATTCACCAACACCTTTTGTGCCACTTCTGACCTCGACCTCCCATTCCGCTGACTGTACACCGTTAGTGAGCTGTACAACGCATGGTATCACCGTGGTTGATGACGAGCGTGCTGAATCTCCCGCCGTATCTGCGCCAATGATCCATGAGGGTCCTTCCACGGGCCTCGCACTGTCGTCTACAACTGAGATGTCGCTAGGCAATAAGGAGTGTCCACCGTCGCCGTCGTCAAGATCGTCTCCTCCAGTGGTGGCAGCCAGTCAGGCGCGTCCCAATCCTGTGCACAACAGGCAAGGCCAGGGAAGTTTCGAAAACTCCTTGGCTTCGCTTATCAACACGACTCTTCAATCAGATTCTATATCACTTTCTCACTCTGGCACTGTTGATCCCTCTCGTCTCTCGTCCCCTCTAAGTCTACCAAGTGCAGGAAAATTTTCGGGCGAAGGCGATGTTACAATGGACGGTTATTCTTCTGAAACTGAAGATTCGTCGACATCAGAAGACGAAAATTCCGGTGGGATAACATTTTCTCGTATTTGTGACCTGCAATAATTCCCTACCACCGCTATAGCGCGTCCAGTTAAGCCTGCAGTCAAGTCGAATTTTGATGCGCGACCACTACGCGACAATGATACTGATGATGAAGGTGAAGCACCGTTTTACTTTTAATTTTGTTTTCCCCTGAAGGTCATCTATGTCAGAATCTTCGTCATCGTTGTCGGACTGGTCATTGCCCGGCGGAATCAAGAACACCATCAAGAATACCTCAGAGAATAAGGATGGAAGCCTTGAATCCACAAAAGAGAAGAAACGCAGTGGCGGCTCCAATACCGAGACCAAGAAACCTGCTGGCCGCAGGGGTGGATCAAATATAACCGAGAAGGTGTTTAAAGGGAAAAGTGGATCAAATACAAAAGAGACGGGTTCCAAAGCTCCCAACGCCCTGAATGTCGATGAAAAGGATCCTAAAAAGCGACCCCGGTCTGGTTCTCTTGATAATAGTCTTCCTGGTAGCTCTTGGGACAATCCAATCAATGTTGATGATTTTCTCTCGATGTTCGAGCCGGCTATACTGGACACTTATGTGTGTTTCTTTTCATTTCAGTTTGTTTAGGCTCACATGCTTTACAGGCAAAGGACGAGGTGATTTCCCTTGACCGAGGAGTGACTTCTCGTATTACCTGTGAAGATTCTTTCATAGTTTATGACATCGACGGCAACCCCCATCAGTTTAGGCCACAATTCCATGTGCGTGATGAAGTTACTGTGATTTTCAGTAATCATTAATATTCATCGTTCAGCACAAAATCTATCATACGAAGTTCAAGGAGTTGATGAAACTTGTTACCGATGGTTACATCAACGGTCGTCCTCCCCACATCGCAGATCCGAAAAATTCTTGTCTGGCGAAATTGCAGCACGAAGACCTTTCCACCTTGCCTGCCATAGACATTCAGAACACAATGCGGCACAAGCAGACTGTTGTCACTGGGCTTCCCTTTGACAAATCAATGCAGTTCGATGCCAGCGGTCTTCGCACTGTTATCGGCTCCATGACTGCACAAATCTCCATTACTGGTCTGTTTTTTTTAAAAAACAAAACTCCGCCTATCTAAGTGGTCGTTTGCAGATTTCTCCGTTATCAGCGATGGAGATGATCCCATTCCTGGTGTCGTGACTGGGTATGTTAATGACCTTCTTGAGAATGCCTCGAGCACTGGCAAGATTTTGAACGGACTTGACCTTCCTCTGTGGTCATCCCATCGTCAATTCAACAGCTATGAAACTGATACCATCGCATGGGATCTCACTCGTGGGACCCACAGAGTTCCCCTTAGTACATCCTTCCCGACCCAGGACTGTGACTGGGGCATTGCTGGTCTAATGCACGCTCTCACTTTTTTGCACATTGACTGTGATGGTTTCAACACAAGATATGGCCCTAAAGTTGGACGAAAACTGTGGGCCTTCATGAGACCACGAGACTCTACATCACTTTCCTCTATTCATTTCTTCATAGATGAAAGGGGATTTTCGCTCTCTGGAAAGCCAAAAACTGACAAGTATGATTTTGAAGCGGTTATCCTTCGGCCTGGTGACGAGCTGTGAGTGTTTTGTAATAATCAATGCATCAATATACCTCATCCTATTGCAGTCACATGCAGCCCAATTCTCCACATTGGGTGTATGGCATAGACCATGTGATTGCACAGGGCGGTCATTACTATTCATCGTTTCTCATGCAGGAGACCCTGCAAGGCATGATACACGCCTTCGTTCTCAATGTGTATTTGACAAATACAGAGCATATTCCATCTCGACATCTACTGAGGAGGATCCTGATCTTCTACCATGTTGGCCTGATTGAGGGCAGCATCCCAGAACAAGGTGAGACCCTCCGCTGCTTCATTCTATTGTTTAATGATTTTCACTTGCAGATCTTGCAAGGGTTCATCTACCTAATGTTGAGACAATGGAAGGCGTGCTCGATGTGATCTGTCTTGCAGTTCTGGTGATTCTCGGCAACGTTCTGGATTTTAGAACTTACAGCGCTCCAAATCAACACTCCGATGATGCAGCCACTCCTGACCAGGCAAAGTTAATGAATACCGGCGACATCAATGCCATTCCCAATAATGAAAGACTTGCATGTTGCTATGCGCGTGGCGTTGCTTTACGCATCCTCAACTGGCTCCGCTCATGCACTACTTTCACTGGCCCCCCAGGTGGTATTGCTGATGATTTAATACCTTTGTTTTTTGTCCAGATTTTGGCCAGCCTATCGAAGTACAAACATCTTGCCGAGTCGAGGAAATTCAAGGGAGCTCCACACTGCACCTCCCATTTGCTCGACAGACAGATCGCCAACGTTGTTGAAGTTGATCCAGTTCTGAAGGCTGCCTGGAAGGCTAAACGTCGCATTCCTTTGGATTCTCTTGCTCTTCAGAAGAAGGACGCATACAAAGTTGAATGGACCCGTGGTTGGGAACCCTCGTGGAGAGTCCCATGCGGTGGTAAGGAATGTACAGTTCCTGTATTTTGCAAGTGCTGATCAATATTTAGATTTTGCTCGTCTAGGTCAGACACCTTTTGATATCAAGTACTTCAAGGCCTCTAAGCAGCGGATTAACTCCGAGAACGCCAACGCAATTGTTGGTAATGATGTCCAACCTCCTCACAAGAAAGTGAAAGTTGTATGATATTCTTCTCTCTTGTATCTTGAAACCTCGTTGTAACCTGCTGCTGTCATTTTTACTGTCTTTTTGCGTCAATAATTCATGTTCTGTTATGATTTTCCAAGTGTCTTATGATACAATATGAAAAGGAGGTAACACGTTTGCATTACAAACACGTACTCGAGGAAATTTGTAGATCCCAGCACGACGATGCCTGGATTTATGGAGGTCAGTGAGTGAGTATAGTATCGATCAGGATTTTGCTCATTGGATTAATGTCCTCTCCACATATGTTATTGAGTTTATTTCACTGTGCATAATAAATTCCAATAGATGTAATTTAGACTTTCTTGATTGGTCTTAACCTGAGCTTATCTTGCTAATAAGAGCCTCATGTTTGCTCCTGAAGTGGCGCTTTTGCCCATGACGCAATATGTATATTGATGAGACCATATTTGGCAAGAAGAGATTGCAACACCGACTGGTGATCTTCTGCCCAATATTACTGCCACCTCAGCGCCGATTCTGCGAAGTTACCTCGCTACCACCACCCATACTCTCATACGCCGCCATTCAACAACTTTCCAATGAATCGGGGACAGAGAGCTTCGACGCTGACCCAGTTGAAGAGTCCAATATCAGGTGGGGGTGTGTCGAATGATAAAACGAACACCCAGAAGTCTGACAATCGGTGGCAGATACTCATCGTCATGAAGACAACAGTCCAGAAACAACCAGTCAAGGTCCCCGGAAGGATATACTTGCCTTCAGAACCATTACCCATCTCGGAGCGGCTCTTAGGCTCGAGCCGACCGTTGCAGATCTCACCCCAAGAAGGTCTGCCCGGAAGTTAGAGCTCGAACTCTTGTCTTCATTTGCCTCCCTGGCTGTTCTCGGTTATGAGGTTATTGGAGTGGTACTCATGAATACTGATCATGCGACTCCTTTGGAAGCCATTATCACATACAAAACCCAAGCGAAGGAAATGGGCCTTAAGGCTGGTGTCTTACCCCGTTCCGATGGCCAGAAAGCATCAGCCTCTACAAAATCAATTCTCTCGTCACCAGGCGTACCTGATCGGTACAAAGGATTCAAAGATGCAAAGCCCATCGGTATAGAAGAAAGTGGCATTCTGGATTCCTATATCAGCGATGTCCTTCATTCGGGAGGGTAAACCCTGCTTGTTTCTGTTGTACCATTGCATTCTTACACCTTCATACCTTCACAGGTTTCAACCTATCTTGTTTGACGACCATATTTGGATGCTTCAGAAGATCCTTAACTCACGATATCCCAAAGACAAATCAAGGTCTCTTAATCAGTTTTTCCTCTACATAGTCATTGCATGTTTCCACAAGTTGTATCGGCGGGCATATGATGCACGATCAGAGTTCTTCCTGGCGGCCTTAAAGAGTGTGGATTTTAAAAAGATCGATTTTGACAAGGCCAAACCCAATTTCTCTTCAACAAGTAATCAGAATTTAACCGATCGAGGTTGTCTGATAGACTTCCTGCAGAATCATCGGCCAGCAGGGTACAAATATTCAAGCTTGAAAGCCAAAGTGACAACCTCCACCGCGACCACATTCTACGACAAAGACACGTTCATGGAATTCCATCACATGCTACTCGTCATCCTGGAAACCTACCGAGACCAGCTGAAAATAATGAATGGAGCGACTGGAAACGATGCAAGAACGAAGACTGCGTTTAAAAATGCAGCTACCAATGTCGTTTGGACCGGAAATTTACTTCAAAGGCTAACAACTGGCGCAGTCCTACCGATACACTTGCAAACTATTAGGAACTCGCTTTTTAGCTTAGCAACGTCCGTCTTTGCCAAAAATCAAGGGAAAGAAGCAGGTGTATATCGCCTTCAGCACATCCCTCTTAGAGACGAGTTATTCAAATCCCAGGCCAACGATAACGATCTGGATGCTCCTGAGGAGGAGGAGCCTGATGACCAGGACGAGGGCGAGGATGATCTTGAGGAGATCAGATCCAAGGAAGGATATCAAGTGGCCCTGAAATGGTTTAAGCTGCTGGTGTCTCAGTTCGCTTCTGCCCAAATGCTCCTTTATGGTCTCCCAGACCTTCACATTTCTTTCCAAATACTACAAATTCCAGAAGTCAGTGGTGACTTATTGCCCTGGAAGGACCTTGTCGCGGACAGCAACCTTTTTCCGTCGTGGTCACGAATGCCGGCCGGCTCACACCCTTGGAACAACGAACAAATTGCAAACTTTCTGGACAACGGCCAAAAGTCAAACCATCGCCTTACAATTCAGCTCGCTCGGAAGGCTCATAACGCCTGGCAAAGGTTGTTGGCAAGTTATCGGTCCGACACCAGCCAGTCCAACAGTGTCGATCAGCATCTATTTAACAATGTGGTTGACATCTTGTCCCAAATGCGGAATCAAAGCACTGTTCCGGGTTGTCGAGTAACCACAGACGATATCCTTCAAGTCCTCCGCTCAAAGACTTTCACTCTGGCTGACTCTGCTCAAACAGTTCAAGTCACCCAATCCCTGCTCTTCGTCATCGATCTCTGTCACATATTTCGCCGTCTTGCCGCCAAAAAGTTCACAGGTTCGCTACATTGCGCGGCTGCCCTTGGAACCCTCATGAGCACTCCGATCGAAAAGGCCTACCCCCAGCCTTACAATCCAATTATGACCAAATTGCATGTAAGCCACACACCCTATGATCCCCCTTTTCACCTCTCATTTTGTTGATAGCAATATAGGCCAACCATTGGGACGTCAAAATCCTGTTGTCCTATCTGTGCACAGCTTCTTTCAATCGTTTCACCCATGTCATCGAGCCAGTCATTCGTCGCGAGAGGCTCTCAAAAATCTGTGAAGTCATGTACTCTTCCTGATTGGACTCCGCCGCACGTCGTAAAGGAGATGATAGATTATTTCGCGGGCCCGCTGAGAGAAGAGATTTGCTTATTAATGGAACGTACGAAGTGGATGCCCCTCAAGTCCACCCGTTCGTCAGGATCTTCTACAATTTCGGTGTTCCGCTTGCTAGAACCACACCAGCGGGCCCCCACTCGAATGATCATGAAGCCTGTTTGTTATTTGACCTTTCTTCTCTTACCTCTGCTGATTATTGCTTTGAACCAGATATGGAACTAATGTGTTTATTCATTATTACTGTTTGTACTATTATGTGGTCCTCTGCAGGCACAGGGTGTATTACTGTATTGGTTCGTCTGGACAGTGAGTCGTATGTGCAATGGGTTGTCTGTACTTGTAACTTTGTAAGATTATGCGGAGCACCAGTTTTGGACATGTTCAACTCTTACATCAAAGTTTCATCAGTACGCCAGCATATCACTGGAGTCATTTGCAGATGTCGAGCCCTACTTCTTGAACTTCGAGTTTGTTGCTACGAACTGCTTGTCCTATTCGCGGAGATGCTTTGAGCCAGAGGCTGCAGACACAGGCGTTTTCAGCATGCTTGGCGTGTTCCTGACGAGATTGCCTTCGCTTTTCCAAACCTAGGGGCGACGATGGATCACTTTGGGCTGCACCAGGAAGGCAATACCACCTACAAGCTTACGACCCATCGCTATTACGCGCCGGGGTTCGCTTCGCACACCCAGTCTCCAGCTTGCCACTGGTGTTAAATTCGAAGTCAGCTTATTACATAAGCTCTCGCGTTAACATTTCTCTCTTTCATGATTTGATGATGATTGAATATCTCATTTCGCCATTCTCCTGCCATTCCGTTTTGTCGATATGGCCACAGGCAGCACGCGATAGCTAAAATAGAACCCAATCACAACATCATTTGAAACGAGACGAAAGCAAGACAGGTTTTGAGGACGAGGTAGCCTGAAGGTGGAGATATGGGTTTGGGCAGATACGAACGAGTCGGTCAGACGGGTAGGGGACCTTTCATAGTTGTCCTGTCTTTTTCATTCTTGCGCGCCGCTGTTGACTCTTCTGTCTTGGGAACGCCCTACCAAAAAAAGAGTGAAGGCAGCTGTCTTAGGATCTGGACGTGATCCTATCAGATAACAAGGCTCTCTACATGACAATCCTTGATTTTTCGCTCCGCCGTTGATAATACCTCACTTTTACGACTGTACAACGAACATGGAGGAGGTCAGCTCCCCACGGCCACAACTCAAAAGTAAGAACTTTGTTGAATGTTGGATGAGACGAACATAAATATTCATCTTTGTGAAGTCGAAACCAGCACCTCAATCCCCCAAAGTGAACATCCAAAAAATATCCTAGCGTTTAGGACCATAACGCACTCATCGGCGGCATTCGCCAGTATACCTATCGATGTCAAAGTCTCCAAAAGGAATCTGTCTGCTTCAGAGAAGAAAGAGCTGGCAGTTGCGTATTCACTAGCGGCCATGGCCGTCTATTACCGAGAAATCATTGCAATGGTCATCCGTATCAAGGAGGAAACACATCTCGAGGGCGGTAAAATTTCGCCTGCGAAAACGACGGGGATTTTTACTAAAAATCCACGAATGGACGAGATGAAAGACTCGGATATCACAGAACCTCTTCTCGAGTCGCCAGCTACACCCGAACAGTACAAGAAGTTTCTGAAGAAACATAATGTCAACGATGGTGAAGGCGACATCTTGGATTCGTATATTCAAGAGGTCCTTTGTTCGGGAGGGTGAACACTGCTTGTTTCTGTTATTGCATTACATCCTTACGTCCTCAATCTTTCAGCTTCGAAACTGTCACGCTTGATAGCCAAGTGTGGATGTTCCAACAGATCCTTAACTTACGAAAGTCCGATGGTACATCAAAGTCTGTGGCTCGGTTAACACTGTGCATTGTGCTTGCGTGCTTCCGCAAGTTGCATAAACGTGCACATGAAAAAAAATCGATTCTCTATACCCAAGTCTTACAGAACGTGGATCTCGATAGAATTGATTTTGACAATGTCAAGTCTGGGCAGAACTTCGAACGCCAAGAGGAAGATGAAAAGAATGCAACCGATAATTTCTGGTTGCAGGAATTCCTCTCAAATCGCAAGTCTGGACCTCCCAGCTATGCACGCTTGAGAGCCAAAACAGCAACCCCCAGCAGACTCACTTTTTATGAGAAAGAAACCTTCAAGGAGTTTCACCACATGCTCCTTGAAGTTTTGGAAACGTACCGAAACCAGCTCAAAATAATGAATGAAGCGACTGGAAACGATGCGCAAACAAAAATCAAATTTAAAAATGCAGCTACAAATGTCGTTTGGGCTGGAAATTTACTTCAAGGGTTGACCACTGGTGCTGCACTTCACCTGCATTTACTCACAATCAGTGGGTCACTATCAGGTCTGGCTAAACGGACCCGTCCCAGACCTATGGGGGAAGAACTAATTGCGTTTTCCTCTGTGGTAAGGATCAGTGTCTCCTCAGTGACCACTGAATGACCATTCTCCTGCACAGTCCTCTCTCGGAAAAAACACCGCTGTTGACGATGAATCCAAACATTGCGACGAGGCGGGCTCTTCCAGGAATACTGGCGAAAAGTCCAACGATGTGGATGACACTGTGCCTCGTACAGAGTCAACGGCTGGTAACCATGGAGGTAATGACAATGCTGACAACAACAAGAACAAGAAAGACCATGACGAGAACAAGGGCAAGGACATGGACGAGGACGAGGACGAGAATGAGGACGAGAACAAGAACGAGAATGAGGACAAGGGCAAGGAAGCAGAAGCGGAACAGGAAGGGGAAGAAGGGGAAGGGGAAGGGGAAGGGGAAGGGGAAGAAGGGGAAGGGGAAGGGGAAGGGGAAGGGGAGGGGGAAGGGGAAGGGGAGGGGGAAGGGGAAGGGGAGGGGGAAGGGGAAGGGGAAGACGACAAGGACAAGGACAAGGACATGTACATGGACAAGGACAAGGAAGAGGAAGAGGAAGAGGAAGCGGAAGAGGAAGAGGAAGAGGAAGAGGAAGACGACGACGACGACGACGAGGAAGAGGAAGAGGAAGAGGAAGAGGAACGGAATGACGGCGAGAACGAGAAAGGCAATGACAGCGAGAACGCAGGCGAGAACGCAGGCGAGAACGACGGCGAGAACGACGGCAAGAACGACGGACGACGGCGAGGACGAGGAACAGGAACAGGAACAGGAACGGAATGACGGCGAGAACGACGGCGAGAATGACGGCGAGAACGACGGCGAGAACGACGGCGAGAACAACGGCGAGAACAACGGCGAGAACAACGGCGAGAACGACGGCGAGAACGACGGCAAGAACGACGGCGAGGACGAGGAACAGGAACAGGAACAGGAACGGAAGAATGACGAGAACGAGAAAGGCAATGCCAGCGAGAACGACGGCGAGAACGACGGCGAGAACGACGGCAAGAACGACGGCGAGAACGACGGCAAGAACCATGGCGAGAACCATGACGAGAACGAGAAAGGGAACGACGGCGAGAACCATGGCGAGGACAAGAAAGGGAACGACGGCGAGAGCAAGAACGACGACGAGGACAAAAATCACGGCGAGAGCAAGAAAAAGGACAACAACAACAACAAGTTTGAGTATGTCTCACAACGCAGCGGACACGATGTGATTTTTAAATGGATACATCTATTGGTTGGCTACGTATCCTATATCAACACTGTTGTATACACCCTCCCCATGACAGAAGTACTATTCAAGGTACTCACATCCCCGTGGGTCGGCGATACTATGTGGCCTTGGCAGCACTCCCTATCCGACTCTTCTCTCTTCCCTGTGACTTCACCACTACGTTCTGGGTATAAACCCTTCAGCAACCCGCAGATCGCACAGTTCTTAAAAGATGGGAGAAACTTCAATCGTCGTGACACAGGTCGACTCATAAAGGATGCCATTCAGAACTGGCATTGTTTATTGAAAGAGTTCCAGCCCAAACACAAAGATCTGGAGCTCATTCAATTCAACACTCGCAGGCTCATCCCCATGAACGCCAGCCAATCCAGCATGGCCCCCGATATTATGTTTGATACCATTGTTGATGCTGTGTTGAAGTTGCAACAGAACTCAAAAAACTTTAGTCAGTGTCAATCTGTCTGCAAAAATATTTTGGCGATCATTCGACAGCAAGATCCTTCAGGTTCAGGTATCATTGCAAACTTCCAGATACTGAACAATGCTCTTCAGACAACAGAGGTCACCCGTCAACTCATATACATTCTCAACCTCCACGAAGTCATTGTCAAGTTTTCAAAAAGTGCATTCTCGGGATCCTTGCACTGTGAGGCGGCTCTCGCAACCCTCATTAGTACCCCTCTTGATGGGTCTGACTCTCAGTCACTGTATGCCCCATTCATGTTGGAATTGCAAGTAAGTCAAGCAGCCTATGATCTCTTTCTCCCTTTCATTTCAATTGACAGACATATGGGCCTGTTATTGGGGTCTCGAAACGCTGCTGCCCCGTCTGCGCATACCTTCTGTCAATTATTTCGCCCGTTTCGTCAAATCACCCCTTCATCGTCAGGGGTTCTCATCAGATCATTACAGCATGTACCCTCCCCGACTGGACCCCGCCAGACGTGGTGCAAAAACTAATCAATCATTTTGGGACGACGCTGAGAGGCAATATCTCAGCCATCATGGATCATACAAAGTGGAAACCCGACCATGAGATCCGAAGTCCCTCTTCGGGATCATCCGTTGTTTCGCATTCTTATTCAGCAGAAGCACACCACCAGTCGGTCTCAGAACCTGTTTGTTACTTAATTTTTCATCTCTTTTCTTATGCTGACTTACTGCTTCAATGCAGATTTGGCCGTCTGAATTGAACGAGAAAGAGATTGGTTAAAAGCAGTTGACATGTGCTGAGTTGTTCAGATTGGTGTTCAGATGTGTTGGGATGTGTCTCAGTCATGCAATCAATTTCACTTCCCTGGTTATTCATGTAGAACGGAATACTCTCAGCAGGTTTGAACCAACAGTATACAATGACTTGAATCAAAAAAAGCAAAACCCTGCAAATGTGCTGTCCGAGCTTCATATAGCTTTAATACAAACCTCTAACCAGCAGGTAACAGTTATAAAATTTGTGACAGAAAGCAAAAGTTTCTTGGGGAGAACCAGGATGGACACGGCAGAGACGGTGTTGATAAAGTGGTGGGGAAACACATGAGCTTAGCAACGTGAAGAGACAGACACCACAAATCTCATCTGCGGAAATTGATCTCAACCGCAGTAATTTTTATTCAGAAATGTCTGACTCAACCATGTATGACTCAAACGTTGTAGAGTCCCTACTTCGATTTCTATATGACATTGCCATGGGATATGCCCACCCCGCGTCTGCGACGATGAATAAATTCACACTGACACTCCGTAGGTGGTTATTGATGAATATAAAGGATGTCTTCGTGACAATCCGTCGCCCGAATGGCTTGCAAATGTTAAGAATGAATGCCGGTTCTGGAAAAATCGAATACTCATGTTGCAGATGATACTTGGCTTTGTTCGAAACATCCCCCATAATGTCAGGGTATCAAAGAAAGTGGTATCCTGGTGCAGGGCCATGTCGGTGAGTAACAGTTTCTGAACAACGATAGAAACCACACTTAAGACCGTTCGAAGATGCCCATATCCCGCATATCTATTCCTGTCGGTCCTCAGTCTTACCTTAATCCTGCTTCATCCTGCAATACGAGTAGCCACAAACCACGCGCAGCGGATCTGTCCAGGGGAGAGGCGCAGAGGCTAAGGAAGACTCTCAACGAGGGTTCTCCATCGCGGAAAAGGAGGTAAATACACATACCGCGATTAAGCCTGTATTGCAGTAAAGCTCTTCGCAACAGACTATCATTTATGCCTGGAACATTTGTTTATTTAGGGCCATTACCGGTATTTTGAAACACATGCAAATAGCGCTGGCATCTCAGAGTATTTGCACGTATTTGATCACCCATTCGCGTGGCTTACTTGAATTACCTCCATCTTTGCACACATTTCTTCGCGATGGACGCTGACGGTTCCAGTTCTGACACGGAAACCTGTAAGTCGTCAATTTTACTCTCTCTTAACCAACTTATTTCCCATTTTCAGGTCGTCCGGAATACCGCAAAGCTTCACCTATCATGTCGATCCTTCCTTGGACGACTCCACCCATCATACAGGCTCCATATAGCCTTTGACTAATTTCAACACAGTATTGCCACGTCATGAAGTACTGTCTCTCTGTTCTCTTCATGAACTCGCCAGTAGCAGGTTATTGGAGTGACAATCGTCAAATTCAATCGGAGGGCTCCTGTGGAAGCCATCATCACTTACAAAGATCGAACGACGTCGGTCCCGATGGCCAAAAAGCATCTACAATTCCGATTCTCTTGTCACTGGGCGTACCTAAACAGTGCAAAGAGTTCAGAGAGGCAAGTTGATTGGTGTGGATGAAATCGACGATGTCGTGTCGTCCATTTGATGATTTTAAAATCAACAGCCTCATCTTTCTTCCACCGATGGCCACTCGTCGTCCAGCCTCCTACCAACCCAATGCCACCACCACCCCAGCAGCAAGGGCCCAAGTCTGTCATGTCCAGGCCACCACCTTCGCAGCGAATGGTAGACAAACAAGATTCAAGTAGCACAGTTGGTGCATCCAGACTACAGAGAAGCGAGGATGACTCAGGAACTCATATCCAAGTGATAACACGCTCTCGAGGACGCTCTGAAAGGGAAATTCAAGCGAATTCCCCCAGCGTTGTACAAATCGAAGGTGCGAAATGTAGAGATTTGACCATCGAAACTACTGCTTCGGTGTCAAGTCTTGGAGTATTGACTCTACCACCGACGAGGACGTATTCCTTCGATCTTGTCTTTGGACCGGAAGCAACCCAGTATATGATCTATCACGATGTCGTTGGTCTGATGTTGGGTGAGGTTGTGATGGGGTACAACGGCACGTTGTTTGCATATGGGCAAACGGGAAAGGGAAAACGTATAGGTGATCATTCGACCCCTAATCTATATGACTCTGACTGATCAAATTTATAGACATACCATGCAGGGGGCTTAATCCCCTGAACATGCCGATAACCACTGGTTTCAAATTGTTCCCAGGTCTCACGTTCAATATTTGTTATCACAATAACATCGTCCTCGGTTTCTTGCTTCATCAGGTTAAAAGGAATTACTTCTGCCAGCAACCCGTCGAGGAATGCCACAGCGCGGCTGGGGATGTCAAACTACACGATGAGCTTGATAATAACAATCTTCTTTTGGGCTCACTTTCATAGAACACCTTTAAGTGCTATTCAGAGTTTATCAAGATCAACGCCAATGGGAAATGCAAACCTGCTCTAAGTTGATATAACAACTGGAGAGTGAGTCAACTCGTGACTTGCGTGACATGTCCTTCACACCCTCTTGATCTTTTCCCTCATTTATGACCCGAGGGCGGAAGCCAAAACACGTATTGCCTGACTGTAAGTTTGAATAGCGGCCTTTATTATTTATACTTATGACCCAATTACAGTTGTGCAGTTATCAGAAGATGGCAAGAAGGTCTTGTGCCAGCTATGTCACTCTGGAACTGGGACCACAGACAAGGGATGGATAAGGAAAGACAGTCTTCCTAATCACTTGAAGTCAGACGCCCATGCAAAATGTCTCAGTGAACATGAGATATCTCATTCCTTTCAAAGGACTGGTGATAGAGCCATGTGGGAAGTGAATGCGGAGGAAGACGCGATGGACCTGTTACCCTTACATCAATCAACCAATCTACAGTTGCAAAAAAAGAACATGCAAGACCAGGTGACAAAGAACAGACGGTGTGGGACGACTTCATAGACTCCACTGAAGTCTTCTTCGACGGGGAGTTGACCATTCGTTCCACGCTGCCGAAGAAAGAAAAACGATTAGAACGTGAAGCTGTTGAGTTCTATCTTGGCATGAGTCTCTGCCAGATCAGGACATAAATGTTGTGAAAGCGTGTTGGATGACCTAGAACAGGAGGATATCCTGAGCTGAGCTTTTGCAGGACGCACGTACGTGTTCACTTCGTTTCTAGAGTTCAAAAGACCTCATCTGGCGTAGACTTGGTTCAACCCGATGCGGCGGAACTGCTCAATGAAGAGTTGGGTGGTGCACCTCAACCTCAACCTCCTGATGCTTGGTTTCCGTATGAGTCAAAAACGGTAAGCTAACAAGTCAACTTTCCGAGTACTGCTGGACTTATCCGTTCATATTTGAGATGTTCCTTCTCGACACACTTGACAATCTCCCAAGGATGAGAATTTCTAACTCTCTCATGAATGTGTGTTATGGATACTCCGCGAAGTTGGCGCTCATGATGTTCCCTCTTATATCGTCTTCGACAGGTGCAGGCCACCTTAAGGAACAATGGTGTACCGACCATACAACACAAGTCTCCAAAAGGGAACATATATTCTATAAATGACGTCTTGTGGCTATTGGTATGCAATACAATCATGCTGCATCAACAATCAAACTCATGTATTCCTCGTGCTTATAGGATTGGGCTAATCCCACCGTATGTGATCACATCCGTCGTTATCCAGTGATCCCTCCAGATGGTGTAATATCGGAAATGTATCACGCGCAGAAGTGGATGGAGGTTGATCCCCACATTTTGAGCCCAATGTATGATGCTGGAAATTGCCACTATTACATCGACGAGCTCGCTGTCCTTAAGAATGGAAAGTTTATCATTCCACTGCGGTGGCTGGAGGATACAGAGCGGAAAATCTTTACCGATGCTTATTCTGTTAAATTCAATTCCCTGGTAAGGTGCTTTCTCTTTGCATACCACTGGTTTAAGGCACTAAATATGCCACAGTCTGTTGCTAGCGTGGACGACAGCAAATTGATTCGAGTTGCAGCCTCAGATTTAAAGCATAATTTTTTGGATTTGAACGACATGCGATTGTCTCTTACCTGGGACAGTGAGTCTGCAACCTCTTTTGCCTCGTAATGCCACTGATATCTGGCAAACAGACAAAACTATTGCTGCTGGATATCCAATGCGCATGCCCAACCCAGATAGAGCCTTGGCAGAAGGAGATCCACTGTACACTAGTTGGATAGATGTGTTTGGTGACGATGTATCTGGAAACAGATCCAAGAGCTACAACAAACACTGGAACATTTATATCAGCCATCGGAACTTGCCCCGAAAACTGCTCCAGCAGGAGTTTCATGTGCATTTTGTCTCCACTTCCCCGGTCGCCAGTATGACTGAGCAGTTCTATGGGATAAAGCAGGCTATTGAGTACGTTCAAATGTTTACTATGAAGCTTTATCGATGAAGGATTGTTTTACAGGTTAACCCATAAGAAGCCTGTAAAGGTTCGACATGGCACGACAGGTGCATCGATACGCTTTAATATACGTTAATAGTGAGCCAGGTGACAACCCAGCCCAAAGCGAAGTCTGCGGCCACATTGGTGGAAACGCAAACTATTTATGCAGAAAATGCAATGCTGGCGGTACAAAGGAATTCAAGCAAAGCGACCATGGATATCATCAACTTTTCCAAGTATGTAATCTTAGCATTCTTGTTTCTTTGTCTTCTTACTATAGCTTGGTTGGTCTAGCCAGGAAGTGCTCGTTCTGGTGCAGCAGTTCTTTCAGAAGTGAGATCTCAAGTTGAATTAGCCTGTCTGGGCATTGCTGCGAGAGTCGACAAACAGCAGACCGCGACAGGTATCAAGGACGCATACACCCAATATTGGATTGACTACCTGATAGGGGAATTTCAAGAACTACTTGAGGGGGATGACAAGCCCTCAAAGTCTGATGTCGAGAAGAAGTTGCTCCAATGGGTGAAGGATCATGAAAGCGATATCTATAACCCTTACCTGAAATTGGATGGTAAGCATTCGTTCAGGATCAGGAGCTTCACTGTTTAGACTTTCCGGCAGGTTTTGATCCCGCGGTAGATACGCCAGTGGAAATTCTCCATACCATTCTTCTCGGTGTGCTGAAATATCTTTGGCACGACTCTCACATTAAATGGAAGCCTCATCAAGAGGAAACATATTCGGTTCGGCTACAATCAACAAACACATCTGGCCTCTCAATCCATGCTATTCGTGCCAACTACATTATGCAGTATGCCAACTCACTCGTTGGGCGACAGTTCAAGTTGATCGCCCAGGTCAATGTTTTTCATGTCTACGATCTTGTGAACAGCACTCGGTTTCTTCTTACCAGGGCAGTTGGAGAGCTCTCTGCTCTTTTGTGGTTTCCAGAGATCAGAAATATGGAAGAGTATCTTGTAAGTTTCATGCAACTATGACTTACGTTTATTAATTTTGTTTCTGGCAGTCTGACGTTGAGATAGCCGCTGCAAATGTCCTTGATTTGTTCGCCATGATAGACCCGTCAAAAATGGCATGCAAAATGAAACTGCACCTGCTTGTGCACTTGAAAGAAGATATTCTCCGTTTTGGGCCACTTGTTGGGACCGCATCGGAGACTTTCGAGTGTTTCAATGCTATATTCAGATTCTGTTCTATATTCTCAAATCATCTTTCCCCAAGCCGTGACATAGCATTACAGTTTGCTGGTCAAGAACTCCTGAAGCACCGTCTCACTGGTGGTTGGTGGCCCACAGAGGCCGGAGAATGGATGAGGCCAGGCCCCTCTGTCCGTAACTTCATACGTGACCATTCAATACTACAGGCCGTTGTAGGTTGGACCAGTGACAAGCCTTTTGTTCCTGGTAAGTTTGAAATACATTATACAGTCCCACTGAATTTACTAACAGTAATTTAGGTTCCGTTAGACTGGAACCTCTCAAACGAGGCGCAAATCAGAAAGTTGGAAGCCGAAAATATGTACCATGGTACAAGACACAAGGCGCGATGGCTATTAATGCCTTAGAAGACCCAAATTCTCAATGGACGCAATGTAGATCTACCATTGGACGTTACGGAGATGACTGTTTGGTAGGATCATGGATTTTTGCAACGTCCCCATTCAATGTGAGTTTCAAATGACAAACCAGGATATGCACCTCAATAACTTTTGTTTTAGAGGAATGAGTCTGTCACTGGCCGCATTGTTGAAATCTGGTCCAACGAGACAACTCGTTCTGTTGTTGTTCTTGATGTCTTCAAAGTTTGCAATACCCGGCACAATATCTATGGAATGCCAATGTTGGCACGGCTGGATGACCAGACGACTTACATTGTCATACAAACTACTGTATGTATTCCCTAATACGGTCAGCATTGTCTAAATGCCATCACAGGACATTGAGTTTCTGTACAACGTTCAACATGATTGTGCTCTTGCAAAGTGTACAGCATCAGAAAAGCGTGCTGTGATGCAAGAGCGAGTTGTATTATCAGACGTATCCAACACCCTTATTAAACACGAATCTATTGACCGTTTTGTCATCAACACTCATGCATTTCATAATGCACACCTACTTCGAGCATGCTTGGATCGTTCTTTGGTTGCTCCCATCCTGCTTTATCCTCCTGAGGAACGGAAAGCAAAACATTCAGAATTTGCTCAAACCTTTCGAACCCAACAAGCAGATCTTAAAGCACAAGCAGAGCAGAAGAAACAGTTTAAGAAACAGTTGAAGAAACCGGAACCCTCAACTTCGGCTGGTGGATCAAGAAAGCGTGCAAGACTGGTATCAGAGGAAGAATCACTGGGAGTTGATATTACGGCAGGAGGTTAGCGGTCGGCTGAGGCAGCGGGCAGCTGTGTCAAGCCGCTTTCCAAAGGTTAGTCAGTAGTTCGTGTTTTTATAGACTCGACACTTACACAAGGTTTGATAGCATCACAACGACAGGAGTTTACATTGGAGAAATTTGGGGCCACAACAAACGAGCAGAGAGGTGGTGGATGGGTGGTGGAAGGTGAATTTAACCCGTCAATATCACGAGGAACTTGCGAAGACTGTTGTGCGTCCCGTCCGTTTTGTTCACTTTCCGCGGTTATTTTCGTCGTGGCTGCTACACGCTGTCGGCGCCTTGGTTCGTTCATTCAGCTGGTGGATCTGGGACCGCGAGAGGGCACGGTTGGAGGTGTAGATTGTAAGTTGTAGGGCTGTGAGGTCGGTAGGCGTTAGCCACACGGCGCGCATTCCGGTTTGGGACTGGCGGCGATGAATAGGTCGAGCCATCCGGTGCCTTTTTGCAGGAAGTCCTTCCACCTGGTAGAAAGGGAGATGCGTGTTTGGAAGTCGGGAGTTATGAAGTCGGGGCGCTGGAATACCGAGATAGCAGTCCGTTACATGGACAGCGGTCTCGACTATTCTAGTCGTCATTGCCGTTGTTCGTACGTAGCACGGCGCGGCAGGCCTGTAAGATGAGGGTAGGTGGTGGAAGATATACCCATCCTTGAGTAGGGCGTACCCGCACCCCTTTTCCAACTGGCGCTGTTGTCGGACACCCCCACATCAACCTGGAACCTACGAGGAAGGGAAGGAGAAGATCAACTTCCACCGAGCCAATATTTCGATGCACTTACATGAACTCGACGTGTCGTCGACCTGCGTGCCATGCCCAACTCTCGTTCGTGTGCCGCAGAGCCCACATACATGTAGGTGATCCCAAGCTGTTTAAACCCCATACCGCAGTGTGATTAAGGACTAACAAGACTAGCATCATAAACCAGGTCAATAGGCGCTCATTGGCTCAAATAACCATTTGCATGTCTGTATTTGGTCTCAATCCCTCTTTATCTTGCCTCGTCAACCATCTGCCTTTCCCTTGCCCAGATTCGCCTCAAACATGTCCCACACCAGTGACAAAAAGGCCTACATCGACAGTAAGCTCTACGCTGCCTTTCGTCATTGAGAGCGAGTACTCAATGAAATTGCTTTTTAGAATCTACGATGACGGAGTTGAGTCTCGACGACAGGCCCTGCACTTGTAGTGCCTCGCCTCACGAAAGTAAGAACACAGGTCATTTCTTCTGTCTCCAAGTTGACACCATAGAATTAGATCTCGTCATTACTGGAGGAACCTACCACGGCACATTGTTCCGGGCGACGAACGTCTTTATTTACGGCGGAACATTTGTGAACGCTGACTCGGCAGGTAAGTGTTACGTCTATTCAGATCTTCAACTACTCATTGCTGCCTTTGTCTACCGACTCTTCCCTCTTGGGCTCAACATAAATCAAACCTCGTACTCGAAATTATGCACGAACTCGTACAAAGTGGTACATAGCTCTACGAGTGCGGATCAACAAACCGATAATTCTTAAAGAAGTCGCAGCGAGCAAGGAAAAGATTGAGGCAGATTGAGGAATGAAATTAGTTAATTTGAATCTACGTGAGATGATAACGTCTTGTTACTTTAATACCGTCTTGAAATGTCATTGAGTCCTATATTTAGACCTATAGGAGATATTATAGTATTCAATGACTACGAAATAATAACAGCACTGCATAAAAGAACCGGTGAGGGAAGGAGCATGGACAACATAGACAGGCAGGGGGAGCTAGCAACGAGTTGGGGAAGAGAGGCCTGCACACCATTGTCCCGCGTTCGAGCAGCAGCACCGTCGGCATTGCTGCTGCTGCGCGTCGTCGCCCCGCCCCATGTTTGAGCAGCAGCAACACAGACGTTATCGCTATTGCCGTCCCGCACGTCCTCCGCTCCCTGCCCCACATTCGAGCAGCTGCTGTCGTCGGCCCACTTCGAGTTCGAGCAGCAGCAACATCGAGTGTCACTGCTGCCGCCTCCTCGCGGTTTTGCCTTCGCCCCGGGTTCCGAGTTCGAATAGCAGCAACGCCAACATTGGTGCCGGTACTGCTGGGTGTCGTCATTGCCCCCGCCCCGCATTCGAGCACCAACATATTGGGGTTGCTGCTGCTGGACGTCGTTGTCCGCCTCGCGTTCAAACGCAGCATCACTGCTACGCGTCGTCGTCCTCGGTTGAGCAGCTGCAACACCTGAGTTGCTGCTGCTGCCGTGCATCACCTCCCTCCCCGTGCTTGAGCCGCGACAGGTCTGGGGTGAGGGAAGGGGAGTTCAGGGGGGTGAAAAGCGGAGAGGGGGGGGAGTTGAAAGGGAGAGTTGAAAGGGAGAGCGACGCTGGGGGAGGAGAGATCAGCAAAACGAGTCGATAAGACTCGTCCGACGAGGTGCTGCTGCTGGTTGTTCGCGTCGACGTCCCACGTGTTTGAGCAGCAGGGGCGGCCCTGGTGCTGCTGTCCGCGTCATCTGGGTCCAGGGTGAGGGAAGAGGTCTTGCGGGCATCTGAGGCGAAAGCGGCAGGGTGAAGGGGCTGAAAAGGGGTCGGTGAGCGGTAAACAGGTGAGGAGACGAGAGGAGTGGAACGAGTCAATGTTTTTGACTCGTTCCGCGACGCACCAAACGGGTCTCCCACACTTGGGTCTCCCTTCGTCCGTATCCCCAGCTCAACGCAGGTCTGTTCACGTCGGCCGACAATGGTGAGGGGGCTCACAACGTAGCGCGAATTCGTTCGCGGCGAGTAAAACCTAAGCACAGAAAGGTGAGTAAAGATATTATGAAATACTTACGGATTCACACAAGAATCCCTCGACGAGGGGAAACGGTGAGGTCAGTGAGATGGAGATGGGGATGAGTGGAGGCTGTGAAATGGACTGAAATTCGTGAGACTGACAACGTTACATAAGCAACTCAGGTGAATTGCTCGAAGCACGTTCAATCTGCCGTCCCGCATTCCTGGTATCAAAGGTTAGTTTCATATCCCTTGTTTTCAACCAACAGACTTACATTTGTGAACCTTCCGACATGACAGCTCAGCACAAGCTTTGAACGACGAATTCGATGAGACCGCATCCGGGCGGAGAATCGAACTTCCGTAAAGGTTAGTTTCGTGTGTTTCGTTCCCCTTCAACGAGACAACTCACACCTCGTACTAGCCTTCCGAGTCGACGACAACATCGGTGCCCCACCGTGAGCTTGTGTTTGACTTGAAGCACGCGGATGCACACGAGTTCGACGAGACGGCGCCAAGCTCTAGTGGAAATTTCATAGGTCAGTCGTTATTTGTCGGATATTAAGCGTGAAACTTACTTTCTATAGAACGTGTCTAATTCGCGCTCTCGTCCACCCACCTCGACTCACAGCACTTCCGAGGCATTTTGAAGGGCATAGGACCGTGTTCGACGAGACGGCGGCATGGTCCGTGCAGCATCCCTGGCACCTGTACCCCCCTCAACATCCAAAGCACTCGCGACTGTTCCACCACATTTCGAAGGCCAGCGAGTCGTGTTTGACGAGACAGCAGCATCTGGTAATATGGCTGTTTGGTGAGTTTCTTATCCCTTCCTGCATCTGTTAAATTGACTTACAGCTTGTATAGACCCGAACCGGATTACCGCTCACCGACTCGCAGCTCGAAGACATTCGCTATTATTCAGAAGGGCAGCGGATCGTGCTCCAACAAGACAGCAGCATGCAGGATCTGATGATTAGGCTGTTAGGTCAGTTAGGTCAGTTTCTATCTCTTCCTGCGTGGATTAAACTAACTTGCACCTTGTAGGGGTCAAGACAACAACGTCGATACCATAAGGATTCTAAGGGTGCGAGGAGGATGAAGAGGAGAGGCTTTCGTCGTAGCGCCTTGATAATAAGGTTGCCACCGAGCTTTCGAATCGAACGTGAGTTTCTCGTTCGTTCAAAATTTTACTAGACTTACCCACAACTCGTAGATAAACGCTCTGTTCGTACCCTCGACGGTGCAATTCGATGGAATGCGACGTGGAGCGTGCATCGTTGGAATAAAAACTGGGTTGGGCGAGTGGTAAGTTTCGAACTAACGCTCCAATCGACCCAAACCAACTCACCTTTCGAAGAAACCCGCACCTCGTTCAGCACCCCTCGCACTCGCAGCAGCAGCAGCACAGTTCGAATGGCAGCGGTTCAGCCTGCAGGATCTGATGATGATGTTGCTGGGTCAGTTTTTCGGTTCTTTCTTCATCATTCAAACTCACTTACAGCTTGTAGATATCCAAATCGATGTTGACATCGCCAGCGAGACTCTGTGGGATAGGAGAGAGCGGGTTGAAGTCGTATGGAGCGAGGTTCGCTGTGGCTTGATCACAACTCGTAGGCTTGGGCTCAAGCACTATCGATGCGGATGGGCATGGACGAAGGGCGGCGGTGTTCGTTTTCATTGCGAGCTCGTCTAAATATGTCAGGGTCAGTCCCTCGTTCATTCAATTATCACCCAAGAGACTTACCATGCTTTCTAGTCCGAACTACGTCTCAACCGCGATCGAACCGAGGCCCAGGAACTGAACAAGACGACGCCAATATAGTCAGCAAGACTCCGAGAGGGAAGGGGAAGGAGAAGGAAAGGAGAGTGGGATGAATTCAAATGAAGCTGGGTCGGTGCTGGCCGCATAATATGGTTGCCACCGGGCTTTCGAAATCAAAGGTAAGTTTCAATGCATTTTGAGATTCATTAAACTCACTTACATGTCGTAGAACCTCTGGTCTGGACCGCATTGATACGTCGAAGGAAGGAGGACGATGTGCGGAGTTTGGCCAAGTTGATGTTCGTTTTCGTAACGAACTACAAGTAAGGGTTAGTCCGCCTTTGTTTTGCTAGTTAAGACACTGACTCTTACCTCGTAGTCCCAACGACGCTCCCGTTCCAATCGAAGGAAAACTCGTTGCAGAATGAGCGGTATCGAGCAAGACGACGACCAGCACCTTGCGATAGCTTGCACGTCCCGCTTGCTGGTAAATTCCGTAGGTCAGTTTCTTGTTCCTCTTGTTATCGTTGTAAAACATACTTTACACCTCGCAGAGACAAGCTAGTAAGCTGGAGAAGACGTCGAGAGGAAGGGGGCTGTGGGAAATCGTCAGACGGCGA
>JAEDXJ010000088.1:0-86930 GCA_023014345.1 Galerina sulciceps
AGTCGAACCAGGTGTGTTTTTCATCATGTTTCAGGCATTATTCTAATTTGTTTTTCTTAGCGCGTTAGTAAACGTGATGCCGCTCTGCGTAATGAGGTGTGCTCGCTCTTTTTTTCATTATCTTTGACATTACAATATATATACCCTTCACGTCTAGCGGCCTACGACTATAGCCGCGCGCTCAAGCACCGTCAAAGTCGAGAGCGACAACGACAAGTCAAACATGGAAGAAACTTGGCCCCGAGCATTACGACTGAACACTGGAGGCCTTACCCAGCAAACGGACCTCATTCGCGCAGTCTGTCGTGATGGCATCCAAATCGTCGAGACTGCCTTGGTTACGCAGCATGCGTGGCCAGAGCTTCACCAACGAGGGTATCGACGTCAGGTCCTTACAGACGCGGTCAAGTCATTGCAAGCAAAGAATGCCGAGGACGACGAGGGAAGACGGGGAAGAGAATATAGGGCATTACAGAGCCGCATCGCAAGGGATGACACATTTGTAAAGCACGCTGGCAAATGGGTACGTGGTTCGGTTCATTCCTCACTCAAAGAATTTGATGACGTCTTCATCTGTATAGGTCGTCGATCGTCTTTCGCATCACCGGGGACAGATACGAAACACCGCCTCAGACTCTATCGCTATTTTCCAGCTCGGCGTCGGTGATATCTGTGCTCAACGTGTCCATGCGTTGATCGAAAATGATGTATACGTATTCCCAGGACAATGGGCGGCAGATAAGGATGGAAAGGTACTTGTTTTCCTATTCTTTCAAATCGTTTAACTCATCCCTTCCGTCGAGCCTGTCTGGATGGTGACGAACTCGGCCACCAACATTCAGATCTACCACAATCAAGGCCTTATCGACCTCATCAAAACAGGTTTTTTCAACCATCCAATGGCTTTCGGATACAAGTTCAAGGAATATTACATTTCATCGCATCCAGACCGGAAAGAAGCTGAGTTGACCATCCCCATTGTAGCCCTTGCTGCGACGGCGGTAAGTTAAGCTTTTTTTTGTCACACACCTTCTCACTGATATGATAATTCAAGTTTTTTGCCGAACTTTATGACTGGCGTGAAGGGAAAAAGGTCAAGAAAGATCGTCGTAATAAGTCCAAGGGCGAGAAATTCGAAGGCGATAATTTCAAGAAGGTCTACGATCGACACGTCGAGGTGTTATCGAAGCTGAAGATCAAAGTCAATACATACCATCAAGTCATGTCTTCTCTTTATTCGAAAGTCATGTGTGTATTCTTTTCTTGCTCATGACATTCTTCTTATTCATATCGATCTATAGTGACAGCGCTAGTCAAAGGAATACGGGCGAGGGAAGTGCACTGGCGGTCTTGGACCTGGATGGATTAGATTAGCCGGAGCATAGTGTAGTCTTATATTATGATTATATGAACTTTTTTGAACCGTCTTTCAACTGATACTTGACTGAGGACCTGAATATCCATTACTATCTTAAGCAGATTGTGAGCAGATCAGCTACTGACTACCCGACATAAGGTGAGATAAGTCACCAATAAGTCGGGGATATTTTCGAACCGAGTTTATTCAGCTGATTTACCTTCTACAACTTATCACGACTTATATTAGCTGATACCTAATACATTCCCGCATACTTTAACTTATAAACGCAAATCAGCAGGTGAGGTTTTTCCTGATGGGAGACTCAAATTAACATAGACGCCGAAACAGATGGCGAGTGGGCCGTAGATCGTATTTTATCACACTACGGATCAGGCAGAAAATCACTGTTTGAGATCAAATGGAAGGCAGGGGACGTAACCTGGCTACCCTATGATAAGGTGGACGCTCTCAATGCTCTGAAAATTTACTTAGAGCTTCTTGGGATTGACAATGTGGAGGACTTACCCAAGGGAACGGGAAAACCTCCTCAAGACGATCCTCAGATTTTCCTCGGAAGTATTCCTGAGCCTTCGCGTGCAAAATCATGCTCATGCGGACCACATAAAGTCACGGTGTGTCGTCCAAGGGCTCCCCCTCCTCCCAAATCGCCCTTATCATCCAATACTTCTGACTTGTCTGACACACCCTCTACATCAACCACTTCACCTTCCGTCTTCATTATGACGCGGAAGCGCAATAAAGAATATCAACCGTACACTGTACCGTCGCCTGCTGTCCGCCGACAGCCCAACAGTCGTCGTTCGCAAGAATCGCAACAACCCCCATCTTGGCCTGGTATCGGTATCGCAGGCTTCGAGCGTATACGTTCTGGTTCCTACATTGTCATTGTTCCAGGTAACGAGGAAACTGGCTCACCAGGAACAAGGTATATACTCTCCGCGACGCAGTTAGCATTCATTTGCCAATTTGATGCGTCCCTGCGGGAAAAAGTGGCCAGCGGCATTACCAAGATTTCTCCACAGATGCCGATCCCCGGAGCGTATTTCGTCGTGGAGGATGCCCTTGTAGCACAACAGGTGGATCCTCGACGACTCGTTCACGTTAGGAATGACAATACTCTTGTCGTACCCCCGGGGGAACGTCTGCGATTCGAGCACTTCCTTTTTACGCAGGACGACCTTGGATTTGAGCTGCTGTCGGACAACAAGAAGGCGCTCAGTAGGAAGGAGAAGTACCACAAGGCCCTGGAGGCTTCCGCGGCGCAAGAATTAATGCGCCTCAAGCAACGACAAGAAGAGGCTAAGCTGACTCGCCTTCAAAACCGCGCAATGGACGCCTCTTCTATCTTTTCCTCGTTCGAATTTTTCGAGGACTTCCCTTCTTCAGATGTTGCATCGTCATCCTACCACCATTCGGCCTCCACCTCTTCTTATCACCAATCTGCCTCAGCCTCTTCCTCCTCTAACACAGCCCCGGCACAGGACCCTGACTCCACCCCCAACGACGACTCCACCTTCGCCTTGCAAGCCGCAGACGCAGAGGACGATACAGCTTTGGATGTTTCAATGGGTGGACTCACGGTTGAGGATGAAGGAGACAGCATGGACGCGACGGAGGACGCATTGGACGCTCCTGGAGAGCCTGAGGAGGAGTCGGTCGCGGTTTGAGAGTCGGTCGCGGTTTGACACATCGTGAGCGATGTCTGGTTGGGGGGATGTAGCGGTGCGGATGTTGTTTGACTATTTCTAGCCATGTTCTCGCGGAGCTCGAACACTTGGCTTGGGTTACGGACTTTGTTGCTTACGTGGTCTAAGTACTTACAGGTATAAGTAGGCGGATCCGTAGTTCTTAGGCCCCAGTGAATCTTATCTGGTTAAACCCGTCTATCGCTTTCCGTGAGCTTCACTCCAACTCTCCACCACCAACTCGTGTGCCGGTACTGGCCTCCCCTTTGCTAAGCATAAGCATCGACACAGCCTCTACCGTCACACACTGACAACTCACCTGACTTACAGCTGCCAAAACCAACAAAGGCACGTTTCTCATCGCTTCTATCGTTTTTTCCCTCTTATAAACACCTCTAGGTTCGAATTCTGCGAAGGGTAACGCCAAGGGGGGTCCGGGATCTGAATACCAGACCGGGGCTTGGGTGGTTGGTTCGGCCGTCAGGCCGCTAAAAATTTTTTGTACCTACCCACTTTTTTGGCTAAAAATGGTTCAAAATGTAGCCATAAAGCGGCCAGAGACTAGAATAGAGCATAGTAGTTATTGCTTACAGACTTCATACGAGGACGACAAAAAACGGAAGCTTGGGTTTGATCACTGGGGAAATTTATCAGATTAGCTAATGTTGAGATAACAACGGATTTAAATTTTTGCCATGCTAAGCATGGTCTACCGTGTAACATAAATTGAGCACATACCGAAAAAGTAGGCGTGCACGGCTCCACAATGCTTTCCAGGGCAATTTTCGGGACATGAGATGGCCAAAAAGCGCCGAGATGACATAATATTCCCTAATATAGACGCGTGCCTGATTACGTTGGCCGGTTGGTTCACCGAGAGGTCCACTAAAAAAAATTTGGAACCCCCGGTCCACTTTTCAGATCCCGGACCCCCCTTGGGTAACGCAGCTGTGGCCAAGACTCGGACAACTAGACCAGCGCCGGTAGCCGCAATTAAATCTGACGACAAGTCCTCAAGTTTATCATCCCTCTCGGGATCCGACAACAATCGTGGCAAGTCTCGCAGTCGCGGTGACTCCGATTCTGAAGACAGTGATGAAGACGACAACAACAAGGAGATTGACGCTTTCAATGCGTCGAAACTGACAGAAGGAGAGGCGAAACGAATGTTGGATGATGAAGTATGTCGACGTTGTAATGGCTAGTTCCAGGTCTCACCGCAGTCGCAGCCGGTCGAGTTCAGAAGCTTCACGCCCCCCGACGTCCGAATCGGAGGGGATGTTCGATGATACAGGGAATCTTTCAGGCGAAGACGAGGTCGGCGACGACGACGACGACGACGATCTCCCTGTCCGTATTTCAACTTCGGCCCGAAAATCTAAGAAGGTGCGTTTCCTCTTATTTCACAATCATTACACTGATATGTTTTATTAGCATATCAGTAGGCGCGATGCTGTTCTACGTGACGAGGTATGTTCGACTTATCTTTTGCCTCAGGCGGCATCCTCAAGTGATAAGAAGTCGAAGATGCGGTCAAGTACAGTCAAGGTCGAAAGCGACGAGGACAACTTGAAGTCTAAGCCTGGCGGCGGGAAGAAACTTGGATCAGGGCGTTACGACTGAGCCCTGGAGCACTTACGCAGATCGTCGCAATAAAGCCAAGGGTGAGAAATTCGAGGGCGATAATTTCAAGAAGGTCTATGACCGGCATGTGGAAACTCTAACGAACTTGAAGGCGAAAGTCAACACGTACCATCAAGTCATGTCGTCTCTTTATTTGAAAGTCACGTACGTATTCTATTTGTCTTCTGACATTCTTCTTGTTCACATCTGCCTCTCGTGGCGGCAATAATCAAGCAGATACAGGCGCTTTTATCAAGGGTAACGCACTGGCAGTCTTAGACCTGGATGGATTAGATTAGTCTGAGAGTCTGAGAGGTTGTATCGTGTAATTCTATTCTATGATTATGTGAACTTTTTTGAGCTGTCGTTTGAATAAATGCTTGACTGAGTATCCAAATATCCATTACTATCTTGAGCTGATTGTGAACAGATTGGCAACTGACCACCTGAAAATAAGGTGCAATCAGTTGCTGATAAGTAGAAATATTTTTGATACCGAGTTTATTCGGCAGATGGAACTTCTATGGCTTAATCGCAACTTATACCCGCTGATACCGAACACATACCCACATATTCTAACTTATAAATGCAAATCAGCAGGTGGGGTTTTTCCTGATGTCACTTGTGACTCGGATAACACTTTTTGACTCATTGGAATCCAAATTAGCTTCGTAAAATTGTGCGCTCAGTTCGATCGAGTCCTCAGCGCCGAGAAAGTTGGGCCCGACAAATTCAAATTATAAATTCTCAGAAAGGACCTTCAGAGCCCAATCTGTCTCAAGAAGATTTCCAAAGTTGTGATCCTGTTAAGTGGTGGTACGGGAGACGTGCTCAGTTTCCCAACCTTTATCGCTTTGCTCGTGATATTTTTTCTATTCCAGGTATTTCCGTTCTCGATGTCAGCCCTGTATATTCGCTTATGCTTCTATTTGTGCTGTAGGATCTGCTGTTGCCGTGGAGCGTATTTTTTCGGGGGGTCGAGACACAACTCCCCTTCGTCGTGCAAGCCTTAAACCCAACACCATTCGTGTCCTTATGTTGGTTAAGCGCCGACTGCTTCTTAAGCGCCTTGCAAGCCGTCGCAAGTAGCTCTTCTACTACTTTTTTTGTTCCTCCCTGTTTCTAGTCTATGTCATTGATCTAGACTATATATTTTATTATTGACATTATTATATGTCCTCTCAGTGTCTTATATACTGGGAAAACGGCCGTCACGGCCGTTTGTACCCGTTTTGAACCCGTCCCGACCCGTTTGGATTTGGCGGTCAAGCCAAAACGGGACGGCCGTGTCAGGTGGGCACCCGTTTGACCCGTTAGTTCGACGGCCGTACCCGTAGTACGGCCGGTGCGCAGCCCTACAAATGGTGGATATCATGTTTCATCCTATTTCAATGTGACAAGGATACGATAGGATGGGATAGTATAAACCGCGTTGTCTGACCTCACCGTGCACGGTCGTATCAATCGTTAAGCGGTGGGATAGGATTCGACTGACATCCTCGCCCTGGAGATACAACAGTGTAGCAGTCTTGGGTGGTGAGCTTCGAAGGTTGTAAGAAACGTAGGTCCCGGCCGGGGTCTCGCACTCCTCGCCGGCCAATGAATCATTAGAAGTTCTACCAATTTTGAGGTAATTTTTACAAGCGGTGAAATATCTTTGGTCAGATCACAAGCAATTAACCGCTACCTTGGGCATCGAGGACCTTTGGTGAGCGTGGTGTAGATGGCGAGCATAACGACGTCGCAGACCTGGACGGCGAGTGAATGACAAGTCCTTGTGTCATGGCAGGCGTCTCGCACTCCTCGCCAGCCAATGAATCATGAGAACTGATCAGTTACATACTTTGTTTTGGAAAAATGTCATGGTAACCAACGCCGCGAGGCATAATTTTGTTCAGGGTCATCAAGAACGAAGATTTTAACTTCGAAGCAGGAACCCAGCCCTAAACTCTGGTAGGTATATATATCTCGCCTCCGTTCCCACTTTCCCATTTTCCCTTTCTTTTCCCCCCATTTCTCCCACTTGCTACTTCGCCGTCCTCGACGTCTCTCCTGCCACCGCACGCGCCGTTCTCACTTTTCCATTTTCCCTTTCTCTCCCTTCATACTCTCAATTTCCACTTCGCCGTCCACGACGTCCCTCCTGCTTCTGATTCTGCAGGCGACGCACCACTTGCCCTTCCCGCTTATATTGGCAAGTCTTCGCCATGCCCTCTGCTCCTTACGCCGCCGTAGTTGGATTTCTTCTCACTACCGACTTCCGTCATGGTGTCGGCTGGGACTCGGAAGAAACCCTTTCCCTTCTGGACATTTACCGGCCGCCCCTCGATCCTGTTGCTGGAAAAGTCTACAAAGGCTTCCCGAATCACAAAGCTGTCCGTCTCGTCGCAGAGTACATCGAGGCCGCTCAAGGTCTGCCCACGGACGACCGTCTTGAATTTTTCGAGAACCGTAGCGAAACGTCTGAATATCATGCGCATTCGGCGGCTTATCGTGCTTGGTTTCGTACTTTTCTTTCGAAAAGGGTCAACGCCGCCATTGATAAAGCAATGATGGAAACCGAGACACGCCCGGATAATATTATGGATGGTCAGACTGATGATAGCTACCCCACTCTGGATTTGATGGTTACTGTGGCTCTGGATCAAATTGCGAGCAGAGTTTTTGGGTCATTCATTCTGAACTCAAAATTTATTGCGAGCGAGGCGTTGACGCCACTCAAGACCATTCTCCTTCACGTAGTCGGGCGCTACAAGAAATACTACAATACTGCACGACAAGTCGCATATGGAATTGGTAAACGTCGCAATACGAAAGGCCCAACGAAGGTTTGGTACACCTTCCAGAATCTTATGACGAGTGTGTTTTACTTTTCAGGTCTTGTATGCCAGTTAACATCTTTCGTTTTTCAGCTTTGAAGGAGTCCGAGACGATTAATCCCCTTGTTTTGGAAGACGCACTCAAAGCCATGAAGAGTATGATGGCGTATATGGCGTGGCTGCCATCCATCCAGGCGGAGTTCGACGAGAACAAGCAATTCATTTTGGGTGTAGCTGAGAAGGCTGGGATTGCGACCCACGACACGGTGGACTCGACCAGCCACCCGGGCGAGGTTGACAAATGTCAGTCTGCCTGTTCTTCACTCATTCTAAACTTAATGCTCAAAAAGTTTCGTTCAGCGCTCGCGGCACGTGCAAAAGGACGAAGCAAGACGCTTGCCACAGCAACCATCGATCCACAGCGTCTTGCCCTCATTTTCCAAGAACTTGCCGATTTCTTCAGTACGACGAACAACGTTACCGTTACTGAGTTGTTAGACGGGGACGACCTACGCGACGTTTTTTCCACTGACGGCGATATTGGAGTGTCAGTTTGGAAGGACAAGGACGAGGACGAGCTCAGTGCTCTCCTTGGATTTGACCAAGGCCGCCCAACACTTTTTGCTAGGTACCGTGCCACCAACAGCGAAATCAATTCTTGGGATAATGCAACGTTTGCGGATTGGATGGGAGAAGGTGGCGCTGGTGTTACGAAACTGATCATGCAGTGGCACCAGCTCTGTGGGATTGCGGCAATGGTCGACAAAACCTTCGGGCCCTCCGCGGATGTCGTCGCTGCCAATACTACGGACATTCTTCTTGGTGATGACGTTGGCCTTGGGAAAACTGGCCAGGTCATGGGATTCATAGCATTGTTGGTGTCAGTTTGGTTCGTGGAAACGCAGAAAGCGAAAGATAATTTGGTTCGCCCTCCAATTATTAACAGCGGTGAGTTTGTATTTTATTTTTTCTTGGACCCATTCGGTGGGCCGTCCTGGACGGCCCACCTGTAGGACGGTCTTTTAAGGGTTACATGGCACGTGAGCCGTCCTAGAAGGCGCAGGTGTGGGTCGTGTGGACGCGCCGTCCTAGATGGCCCCGTTTGCCTACGCGGATAGGTTCGGCACACCGTCCTCCTACGCTGTCGTCGCTGGCCCAGAAAAGGTTACGTGTGTTGTTGATTGTTGACTTTGCTGCGTTTTTAGATGGCAAAGCACTTTTTATGAGGAAGGGGCCTGTTCCGGACCTCCCCCATCTGATTTTAATTCCCAACTCACTGCTGGATCAATGGATCCAAGAGCTGAAACGGTTTTTTTCCAAAAATTCGATTGAAATTTACGAGCTGCCTTCGTCGGAGTCGGAAGTCGAGAAATTTTTCTCTAACGAGGAGTCTGCCTGGGTAAGGTCGAAAACACCCCTTATCATGCGGGTTGTCCTCTGCACACATTCCGTTGAGTCTATTTACATCTACCTCTTTCGACAAATTTTTCCTAACGTTTTGCTTTCCAGTCTTTCGCCATCTTATCCAGTCAACGATTTAACGTTAAGGCACGTAACGGTGGACGCCCTCCCGATACTCCACGGGAGGTGCACAAAAGTTCCCTTCAAAAGGGGATTTTCACCATGGAATGGTGTCTGTTGGCCATCGACGAGATACACGAGTTCAGGAGTGAACGTTGCCGAGGATTTCATGGTGTTATTGGACTGGGACCCCAAACACGATTGATAATCGGCTGCACCGCAACACCCGTCATTTCTCAACCCAAGGTGAGGTGTATTCGCGATCTCAACGATTGAAAACAACTTACATGTTCTTTGTAGGACACCCACAACATAGCGCGCATGCTGCGAATCCCTGGCTGCTGCGGAGACGAAGGAAAGGACCTCGAACTGCAACACAACCGCATAATCTCGGCGGCGAGGAAGACCCTCAGTTTCGAAGACAAAGGAAAAGGGCTGAGAAAGTTACAAGACGCCCTTCACCAAGGTTCGGCGGACGCTGCCTCTGTTCTTGTCGATCCAGTCAAGGCCGCCAAGTACGCCTACGTTCGTGACCTGCAACACCACATGGCCAATTCCTTTATCCGTCGCACGTTGGCCTCGAAAAAACCGAATGGTGAAGGTGTCCAGGCGGCTCTGCCTGGTAAAGTAACCCATCCTTACATGGTCTGGTTCACCGACGCGGAACACTCGCTTCTTGAGCAAGAGCTTGGCCAGATAGGTGTTAAACGCGGTAATCTGGAAATTTCTTTCGAGGTACGAACTCTCTCAGATAGTATCCACCCATAATAAATCATTTCAACTCTAACTAAACCTTAGACATTCTTCATCAAATACCGCATGATGATTGCCCTTCCGATCGCCGAAATTCTGGATCACAGTGGGAAAGATATTTCGTGGCCGATTTTTGAGACGAAGGAGCAATTCGAGGAGGCAGGAGGTTCAAAGCTCCACGAATTGGTCAAACTGCTTCAGCATCATTTGTCTGACGATAACGTCGAGCCCGTCACCGTTCCGGACAACAAATCCGAGAAAATGGAATACCCTTCGTTGCCAGTTTATCCCGAAGGCGAGAAACCCAAGCAGGAAAACAAGATCCTGATATATTTCGGATTCGCTATGATGACTGAATCCCTCCGATCTGTGCGTATATTACCTTTTTTTCTTTTACAGTCATTGATCTTCGTTTAACTTAACTTAACCCTTAGGCCTTGGCCCTGCATGATATCAAGGCCGTCATCATAACTGGCGCTATCCCAGCCAAACGTCGAACTCAGCTGATCAATGAGTGGAAGAATGATCTACAATGCAGAGTGCTTGCTTTCAGCAACGTCGCTGCGACCGGTCTTAATTTGGCTGAGGCAAATATCGTCATTCATTACGTATGTTCATTTGTCGTGGCTTCTTCTCAAAAATCTGACCATCCTAGGATGTCTCGTGGTCTGCTGTGTATCAACAGCAAATTGATGGGCGCGCCTGCCGATGGGGTCAGGACAAATTGGTGCACTCGTACCACCTGCTTGCGAGCGGGACGACCGACATTATAATGAATTCCATGGCGTCCGAGAAGACTACGATGTTGAGCGCGCTTGTGAGCGCTGAAAAAAACGAATTTCTCGAAAAGATCTTGTCTGGAGATGACGACAAAGACGACGATGAGGAGGGTGAAGATAGTGCTGTGGACGAAGAAATGGAAGCTCAACTCGCCGATGTCCTTGGACAAAAAAAGCCGTCTGCTCGTCGAACCAAGGCCGTTGGGAAAGAGAAAGCGCCGGCAAAAAGTAAGGCGACCACGAAAGACAAAGCGCAGACGAAACAGAAATCCTCCACCAAACCAAAGGCTTCAACGAAGAATAAGTGGTCGTCCGCTGTACAGCCAGAGCCGTCTGGGACTGCGAAAGCCTCTACTTCCCGTGCTCCGCCAGCAAACAAGAAAGACAAAGGGAAGAATAGAGAGAAGGAAGATGTGGACATGGAGGACACCACCACCACCACCAAAGTGACAGGCAAGTCGAAGTCGACGAAGACCAACTCCAAGCAGCGTTCGGCGTCTCCTCAAGCTTCAACATCTGGGCAGTCCTGGACCGCCGACGGAAATGTTCCTCGAGATGATGCTGGACTCCGTGGTATGTTTAGGTCACACAACCTCTTGACTTGCTAGTTATTTTTTTTTCCCAATTCTACAGCAGCACTGACTGCCCAAGGCATTGAAAATTTCGATAAGCAAACGGAGCTCCTAGGTAGGTTTTCCATTCCTCAAAGTCAATCTCTGACGTTTTTGGTTGATTTTTTTCCAAATAGCTCTATTTGGGAAAAGCCTTACGATCAACGCGCCAGCGACAGAGCAGCCACCACCTCCCATTCCGGCCCAAGGCGCTTTCCAAGTCATGGAACAGAATGCCGCACCTGTCCCAGTCGACTTGGCAGTACCAGCCGGCACCTCCACATCGTCTCAGCGCACTGAACCAACTTCAGTGGTCCCAGCTGCCGTTTCGGCCGTCCCCGCTGGCGTAGACGATGGGAATACGGATACGATCATGGGCGATGTTGTCAGAGGAGCCAAGGGTTCCACCAGAGATGTTGTTGTCGGGGATGATCCTCCCGTTCCTACATCGGACGATAATGAGTTTGAGCCGCCCCCGCTTACACAGCCCAGCGTAACCCAACACCGACGCAGACTCCATGGAACAAGCTCTGAAAGCAAGAGGAAACGCATTGATTCTCCTCCATCGTCCCCTCCGTCGTGCCCTAACGCGGATCAGAGTTACGTAAAAGCTCCCATACCCAAAAAGCCCAGGCAAGACGACGATCGAAGGGGCAAAATTCGCCACCCGAGGGAGTACCGTCGGAAAAATCCGTGAGGTCGACTCCCTATCCTCGTTCCATATCGGGCGGTCTGTCGCGCACTATTCTTGCACGCGCATCGGCCGACCTCTGCAGTACGCTATATTAGCATTTCTTCCCATTGCTGTCGTTGTGTATATAATATACTCGAGAATGTTATACGTTTCTTGCTTTCACTCCCACCGCAATGTCAGCCATCGAGGCAATCACAGCCGTTGTGAAGAATCCTCCTGCAGTTGTGGATTCAAGTTTTCAGTTGGAGAATGGAGTACTAAATGATTTCCAGGTCTACGAAGGAATTGGATAACATGAAAGCAAAGAGTTTCTTCAGTTACGAGTCCCCTTTAGGGGATGTCGTTCTTTCAATACGAGGTCGCGAAGCGTGGAAATTAGGGTCGTATATATGGTAATAATTTCAGGGTCCTCTTACCTTTCCGAGGCAAAACTCAGGGGATTTCTCTTGTTTCAGGGTCCTTTGTAGTAATGTTGCTTACGAGTTACACTCTTTGACAAATTTTGATTACAGCTACACTCTTTGACAAATTTTGATTACAGCCTGATTGGCAACGAAGGGTCACGAGGTCGCATGTCGCCAGGGGGCGTCGTCCACCACGCTAGCGTTGCGTATTTAAGTGCAGGCTTTTATACCAACTGTAATTTACACAGGTAATTTACAGTAAATTACTAGTTACATACATCTGTCCTAGGAGGCCATGTATATAATGTATTTAAGTTATGCATGAACTACAGCCAGCGTGAGCCAGGGCCAGGTAGGATAAGACTTTTTTTTTGACCGCGTGTGCTGATCCCGACGTCCTTCCGACTTTCCATTCCCAGTACACCTTTATGATCAAGAAGAGTCGGCAATGATTAGGTGAACGCCTTGCTTTTTCATTCGCCATCTTATTGAGTACCGCACCAGGGCACAAAGTGACGAAGCATTCTTAACTGCATGGCGTCGTGGCCAGGAGGTTGGGGAAGAAGAAAGCGGCTTTGAGCTGGTCATGGTGGACTTGGTAATTGTTAGACTCGTTTCCAGTCTCCCTGGGTGCGGGAAAAAAAAATTGTGTGTTATGAATTAGCACCCAGGGAGACTGGTACAACTTAACCGTGAGGCAGTACATGGAAATTTCAAAGTCCGAGTAGCCATTTTAGGGCACGCATCAATGTACGCATCACAGTGCGCGTGCATGCGGCTGTTTCACATTATCGTCATATCCTGCCTCTTAGACATAGTTCCACTGTAGTATACCATAGAATAATTTGTGTCTCGATGCCTTGTAATATTTTCCAGCATGTCTGCCCCTGCAGCCTGTGAACAGGCGCAACAGGGTCGTGCTCGGAAGCCTACAGTCCGACAATTCAAAGAATTTGAACTTGACTTGCCATCTCTTTCACGACTTTCAGAGGATAAACTCGGCAGGAAACCTTTCGGATGGCAATTAGAAGCTGCGTCCACAATGTTACAGGGTAAAGACCTCATCCTGGACGTTGGAACCGGTAATGGAAAGACTTTGGTGTTCAACCTACCACTTCTGCTCGACCTGAAGGACATCAATATCACGGTGTCACCACTGTCTGCCCTCATGATAGATCAAGTATATTTAATAGTATCCATGTACCGAGAACTTCCTAATTTTTTGAGAAGGCAGGCTCTGCGGAACTTCCAACAGTTGCTGTTTGTAGTGAAACCATTGCAAAGATCGGTCGCGAGACCATGTTCAACGTTTGTCGGCATTTGTCTCTTCAGATTTCGTCTTCCTGAACAACAAAAATTAGGCCATTCTCGCTGGAGAATATCAACAGGTGATTGTCTCACCTGAAATCATCACTTCACCGACATTTCGTACCGCAATATTGTCCAAGAATGACTTTACTTCTCATCTACGCACAGTCTGCATTGACGAAGCTCACTGTGTGAGCCTCTGGGGGGGTAGCTTCCGAAAAGACTATGGAGAGCTTGGCTTTCTTCGCGGTGCACTCCCGCCCCATGTTACACTGGCCATTGCATCAGCAACTTTACCAGAGCACATTCTTGATGACCTCCGTGGCAAGCTACATCTCTCGAGGGATGCACATGTCGTCGCCTTATCCAATGACCGTCCGAATGTCGCCCTTTCTTGTCGGACAATGCAACACCCTGCGGAATCTTTCGCCGACTTGCGTTTTCTTATACCAGAACATGCTTCTGCGATTGAGGATATTCCGATCACGCTTACATATTGTAATGAACGAGGGACAGCTGAACAAGCTTACGATAGTCTATGTCGCTGGGCTTCTGATGCAGGCTTCGAAGACCCCTCGAATTTTATTGTCTTCTACCATGCGAAAATCGGAACAGAAAGAAAACGGCAGATAGTTGAGGGTCTGCGTGAAGGGAGTATACGGATTGCTAAGTGCACTGACGCAGTCGGGATGGTGTGTCAACATTTAATATTAAACAAGACCGATGATTGTTTGCTCACTTATTTTCAAGGGATGTGATATGCGCAACGTTAAGAGGGTTGTATTGTGGGGCCTTCCGCCATCGTTCTGCGCACTAGCTCAGCGTGCAGGTCGAGCGGGGCGAGATTTCACAATGGATGCGGAAGCTATTTTAATCATTTCCGCAACCACACTCAAAGAAGGCCTATCGGAAGCTGATATCGAAGAAAGCATGCAGAGAGTTCTACGATCGGATGAGAGTGAAAATCGGAATGAGGAAGACACAATAGAATTGGCTACGGCTGAAATGCAACTCACCGAGAACGAAGGTAACGAAATTCTGTCTGTTGATGACATTGGGGTTCGTCTCGCACACGACAGTGAAGAAGAGGATGTACCCACGTCATCTACAGTGACGAAAACAAGACGAAAGCGTACCGCAGAAGATTTCAATTCCCGCGAGGTCAAGTACACAAATCTTTTTGTAGCTGGTCGACAATGCCGGCGCGGAATCTGGAATGAATTCTTCTCTAATGACAGAAAACGTAAGTAATGTTTATCCTAAAGTATTGATGACGACTTACCAAACAGTTCAACTGCATTATCCCTCGACGACGACTTTCCAACCGAGACCGAACATGCGCTGCTGCGATGTTTGTTCACCAGACCGATTTGTTGTCGAAACCATCGTGCTTGACAAACGTCCTGGTCTCACTCGCGGTCGCAAACGAAAATTACCGGCACGTCTGGCTGAATCTCTTCAAACTGAACTGGAAATCTGGCGAGAGACAGTTCTGTTGCCAGCCATTTACCCGAACATATCTGTGGAAATCATATCTCCAGAAGTTGTTCTACCAGATGAAATCATCAACGTATTGATTTCTTGTGGAATAGAGATACGATCGGCTCACGATCTTAAAGCAAACGCTAGATGGCATTTGGCATTTGACAACAAAGACCAATTGACGGAGTACGGTCAACTTTTACTTGACAAGCTGTCAGAAGTTTATTCAGCATTCGAGGCGGCAGGAGATGAAAAAGAACCTACCGTTGCCACCATTCCGCCTGAACAATTTTATGCATCAGTGAATCCCAGAGGTAGGCGTGGGAGAGGTCAGCGTGGAGCACGATATCGACAAGCAGACAGAGAAGACAATTCACGCAGGGAGGGTACTTTACAAGAAGGTAATTCACAGGGGGAAGGTACATTGCGACATGACGAAACTGTACGTAAGCCTCGAGGGCGCCCGCGAGGGTCAAAACGGAGGCATCTCTAGTTCTATACCTGTAAAAATTAGAAAGAGCGCTTCGACCAAGAATTATGACCCACCTAAACTAATAAAATGAAAGTGATTCAACAGCTTCCTCAACAAATGATACGACTTGTTCAGGATCTAACTCCGGAGGAAATTCTTCGTCGTCTAAACTCAGGTCTCCCAGATCAAGTTTCGGGTCTTCCTGAAAGTCGCATGAGTCTGAACCCTCTTCAACGCTTGAAGGATCGGGCATGGTAGTCCCTGATGCGAAATCCGCGCGTCTTTTGTCTGGCCGAAAATTCCGGTAAGCAGATGCAGTTGTGGCGTAAACAGCTCCTGCAACTATGAGATCCCGTACTGCAGTAGCCCATTCATTATTCAAGCGATCAGGAGTGTAGCTTTGGATGGTGTTGGCCAAGAGGTAATCGAGGATAATTTGAATATCTGCGTCAGTGGAGGGACTTGTATGTGAAGTACTGTTACGTGGCGTTTTGAAGTGGGTCTGGACTTGGCGAATGACTTCCCGAAGGGCAAATATGGAAACAGAGACCATTGCAAGCCATTCCCAGCTCCGGTTGGAGCCTTTTGCATTGTAAATAATCTGTAAGAAGACATGAAATAACAATAAAATTGAGTCTCAAAAAAGCGACACCTTAAGCCAGAAGTTTTGATGCTCTTGGAGTAAGTCCAGCTCCTTGAAGCCATTTGGGCGGCCAGATAGATTGACCAGCCAATTCATTAGGTAGGCATTACTAAAAGTAACATCTGAGTAGTGGACTACTATTGGAAAGAAAGAATACATACCGAAGACGAGGGTCCATAGTTTTCAAATCCATGAGAGTGTGAAAAAGAGCGTCGGCATATTTTGGCATTTTTCCCGACCCTCGGAACATGAGCATCCAATGAGCAAGCACGTTGACAACTGTTCCGATATCTCCACGCTTGATGGCAGCAGTAAGGACGAGAAGTATGAGAGCATCACGGTTGAACAAAATGATGTTTTCGAGAGGAACGTCACGTTTCTTGAGTTTTCGAAGCTTTGTCACTCGTTGAGCTGAAAATAGCCCCTCGAAAACTGCTTTCGAAACACGTGAAAGTTCCTCGCGGGTCTTAATTTGTGACGTCCACTTCTTAAGATCATTACCTGGGCAGTACAGACGAAAACCATCAAGAATGTTCGCCGGGAGCACCAGTTGCAACATGAGCTCCATAATCGGTCGGAATGGTGGCAGTTGCTTAGCTTTCCACCCTGCGGTGATCGGTTTTCGTCCGAGTAAGGTGTTCATTCGCCATAGAGACCAAGGCGACTTGCTATTCGGGACACCCCAGTGTTCGTTCGCGGTGCATCGACTTCCAGCAACCTTCGCGTGGAAGAGCCCAATCTGGGGTTTCATGAACTTTCCTGGGCTATCAACAAGGGACGTGTCTGTCCGTCGAGAAGCAGAGGCCTAGGATTCTGTTAGTGAGAATGAAAGTACAAAAAAAAATGATGAATACCGAGTCTGTAAGAGCATTTGTTAGTTGATCACCTGCACTGAGAAAAGGCCCATGTTTTTTGATCTCGTCTTCAGTAAGGCCCAATGTACGGAAAAATATGTGATCAATGACATCAAGTGTACCATCAATAGTCGATTCATCGATAAGCGCAGCAGGAAGTGGATATTGCTCCGTCTTGTGAACTGGGATGGCGAGGACCATCGGAGGAGACAAGTCGGCACCTTTAAGACGTTGGCGGACATCTGGAAATGCATTGAGCAGAATGTCTTCGATATGCCAGATCATAATTATCTGTAGCTCCGAGACTTGGATGGCGGTTGGGAGAAGATCGGTATGGGGCTGGAAATCATGTACATTTCGACGAACCTGCCGTGGTGGCAACACAGAAAGAGGAATGGAGCCGTAAGGAACCCCGAAAAGCAGGAGTAAAGTGGCGGTTGTTCCGTTATCAAAGTGATTCTTTGCAGCTTGTCGTTGCTCGTTTACGCGGAAGGCAATGTTGATGTTGTCCCAAATGACCCCACACGCTCTCTCACGGACCAAGAAACGTATAAGCGCTAGCCGTTCCTTCCCCATGGCTTTGATTTTATCCATCGCGGATGAGTACGAAAGCGAGAAGCCGGCGTGGTTGAGAACGTTGAAAAGCGAGCGAGATGCTCCACTTGCAAGGAGGTAAATGGCCATTACAAGCTGATATTCACTTGCTTTTTCGTTCTTTGCTTGCGCGATAATGCACATCACAGTGCTGAGAACCTAATGCGTGTCAGAACGCGTCGAAATAGAGAAAGATTAAGCTACTTACAACATCCTTTTTCTTCCGATGCTCAGGCGGCTCGTCAACAGAATACCCACTAAGATCACAAAGAAAAGAAAAGAAATTTGGTGCAGCATTTCGAGCGTCGGCCAGAAGGGAAGCAAGCGAAAAATCCTCGAGGATACTGTTAATGGGAATGTCGCGGTTCGGCTGAAGCACAGCGCCAAGGTGAACACCTTCTTCAACCAGGAGTGTCTTCAGCCTTTTGGCCATCCAGGCGTCGGTTTCCTTGGGTTGACGCCGGTGAATGGATTCAATAAGGTTACATCCATTATGCGAGAGCATTTGCGTGACCTGCGAAGAAAGCTGGCGGTCGTTGGTACCCAGGAGATCCGAAAGGTATGCGAACAACGTTGGATAGCCCGCTGCAATGCGAGCCTCTTCCATCTTCTTCAAGCGCTCCGTAGATAGCCTCTCCTTCTCTTCTTCAGCACGTTTCAGCCGAATTTCCTCGTCTTCAGCCCTCTCCGATTGCTTCGCAGCCCATGCCTGCCGTGCTTCGTTGAGTTGGGCAGGAGTGACATCCTTGAGAACCGTACGGCGGATCCGTTTGACAGCTGTTGAGGGTGGCGCCGTGTACGGAATGAAGGGATTTGGAGTGGAGTTCTCGTCGGGGGCGGGTCTCTTGCGAGGGGTAGACATGAAATAAATAAATTTAAAGAGGAGCGAGTGGTAATTTTACATAGATAAAAGGTGATCAACAAAGATCAGAGGCCGACGCGTCGAGCACGCGTCGTCCAAAAACGGATGTTCGGACTTTTAAATTCCCATGTACTCCATCACGGTTAAGTTGGACCAGCCGTTCTGGTGGCTAATTCCGTCCACATACGATTTTTTTTTCCCGCCACCAGAACGGCTGGTCTCGAGCCTAGGTAATTGTTTGATCTTTGTTGATGTTCGTCGCTCAGTGCCAGTAGCTGCCGAAAGCCGAAACGGTCACGTGCATATTCCAAAAACGTAATTTACAGTACATATTTGGTAATTTACACCGGCCGAAAACCGAAAATGTATATTACATATTTACATGCACCCTCCGGACTTTTATACGCAACGCTACACCACGCACTTGCCCTCACCTCGCTCAGGCTCGTTGTATGCCCTTCCCCAGCTGCGTCGCCTGCGATCGAATATATGAACGAATGAACGGAAAGCGTATGGAGTGGCGGTGACGACGACGACAGCAGGAAGTCGAGATCGTGGGATGGCAGACAAGCGAGACCGAGAGCCTTCCAGGTATTTAATTGCATTCCTTCTTTGTGCCATAACTTAAGTAGCATAACTTACAGATGACGACTGAATGGATCTACGACGAACACCCTCGTCGTGTGCCTACTCATATACTTCGACGTCTGGACCCACGTAGATGGCATCCGCGTCGGCAACCGTCCAGAGCTCTTCCTCTCCACCATCGCCGGGATCTTGACCTCCCTCATCGGGTACGCCGGCGTCCTGCTCAAAACCGCGGCTTCCTCGCGTGGTACACCTTCCTCAACTGGATCACCTTCGCGTTCCTCGTCACCCCCGGGTACGTCACATACAGACGGCGCACGTTCAATTTGGAGGGCAAGATCAACGCGCAGTGGTCCCACACGCTGGGCTCGGAGGACCGGCTGAGTGTGCAGAATTAGCTGCGCAACGAGCGTCGGCAGCACTACCGGAAGCGTTTTACAACCTTCCTATCTTAAACACACAATCTGCGCCGTCCGTCTTCCACAGCTCTGTTCCGGCCCGTCAAAAAGGTAATTGATTACATTCATGGTCGACGTTGTGAATGTCTTATTGAATCTACTCGAGTAGCTCGTAAACACGGGGACCGCCCAACCCGTTTGTTTTTGCGAATGGGACCCAATTCCTGCGACACAATGACTCCTGCGATATTTCCACCTCGTCGGCTTATGCCTCGTGGTCCCTTCTCCAACTGTCCACACTGACTTGTTTCGAAAACAGCGACCTTTTCGACACGTTAGGACTCTTGCGAGCCCCCCCCGTCTACCTGTCGACCTCCAACGTTCCTCATGCCCCCCCTTCCCGCCGCCAATCCGGCTCGGTAGAGCAAACGCGCTCGGACGCGACTTGGAGCCGCCGATTTCGGCAACGGTGAGCTATATTTTGCTCTCGAGCGTGCCGGGCACAGGCACACAGTGAAGTAGTATTGTGGGCTTGACGTGGCGAAAGACACAGCAAGAAGGGCCTGGCCTAACAGTAGGAGTGGTGGTATTACATTGGGGTAGAGGGTGCTGGTGTGGGAGCGGATATGGGTGTGGGAGGCGGAACAGGTGTGAGTGCGGGTGGAGGTGGGCTTGGAGGCAGGCCGACGCTGAGCCTGTGACATTAGCTTCGCCTGCCTGTGCCTGCCACCAAGACACGTTGCTATTGCCATTGTCAAGCTCGCTGGTGGGGCATCTGGCTATGCATCGGTAGGTGCCAATCGATTGCTTCTTGCTGCTGGAATACGCGATTTCAGGTAGTATAATCAGATAGATACTGTACTCTAGAAAGTTGGTGTTAGTCCATATTAATTGTAAGAGCAATAATCTTGGGTCCTTTCATTCAAACGACAGCGAAGGAGAAAACGGGCCACGAGGAGCCAACCGTAGGTTGGCGATGAGAGGCACGTCGAAATTTGAAGTGACGAAGAGCAAACAGTACACCTTCACTTTGTAATAGAAAAGGATCAAGATTAATTATTAAAAATTTGTGTTCACTAGTCAAAGGGATGTAGATAAAAATAATACATATAAACTACGATTCATGGTAGATAAGTATTGGGAGCGAAAGACACTCGACTGGGGACGAGTTTTGCCGTGCGAAGCATCGGCCTTCAACCCCAAGTGTGATCTTTCTGCAGGCTGCAGGGACACCGTAATAAAGCCAAATGCAACAACAAACAGAAGAGGAAGGAGAGGGAGCAATTAGAGGTCGGAATAGCGCACCACTGGCAGGCAGAGGCTGCCTTTCACAATTCTTTCCGAAATGAACCAGTGTAACGGACACCGGTATATTTTTGTCGTTTCTTGTTTGGCATCGGCACTGGCGATTAGTGATGTGCCGGCTTGGGCCTGGAGGCCAAAGCCAGCCGTCAAAAGCCAGGCCAAGCCGAGCTTTTTGCCCGGCTTTCCAAAGCCTGTGGCCTCGGCTTCAATTCTTGAAAGCCACAGGCCACGGCCTGAGGCCGTGACCTGAGGTGTAAGTTTACTCATCTATTATATGCTGTTTACCTGCACTAATTTAACAAATTTTCATGGAGGAGTATACAAACAGACCGCTGAACAGCTACAACACCCCCCATCCCTCCGCCAAACTCAAATTCGGTGAAGATCAGATTTTATTGCATGCGTCACGTGTCCACAAAGCGAGTCGTGTACTATCGGAGTCCGACTCTGAAAGTGACTCTACTAAGCCGACGATCAGTTTGATCACACATTTCTGCCCCATTTTCGCGTTTTCAACCGCTTTCGACATTTCTCTCACCACACGTTGGACGTGACATTGCAACAACGAGCCGACAACAATGATCGCGGGAGCACCGCTCGCGAACTACTGCCATCCGAGGTGTTCTGAACCAATCTATTCGCACAAGAAACAACATGCGAGGCAGCGGACGAGTCTCGCGTGGACGAATGTGGACGAGGAGGAAGGAGGGATCAGAAGACAGGTCTCCACCTGCTGGTATGTCCATTATACCATCCAACTTTGTCTGATTTTCTTGGTAAAGCCGCGGCCTAGGCCAAAGCCAGGCCGTGGCCTGGGGCTTCCGACGGCCTTGGCCCTGGCCTCAGTTTCACAAAGCCAGAGCTTTGAAAAGCCGAGCCAAAGCCGTGGCTTTCAGGCCAAGCGAGCCGGCACATCACTACTGGCGATGCCGTCTTAAAATACACGATTATGTACGCAAGAAGGGTACTAACATGAACCCGTACATCGGACAGTACCCCTCATTCGGTCAAAGCATTTATCTCCTTCCACACTCAATGTTTTCTTACCAAATCTCGTACATACACTCTTATTCACTCATTAAACACATTGATGGTATTTTTTTGCTCAGAGGAAAGCAGACAAATGAGATGCAAAATGTAGGGTCTGTCATGCCAAATCAAGGCTGCCGTAGCGGAGCTTGAAACGGCAAGGCTAAGCGAACACGTTCTGTCGCGCTTTTGTCGCGCTTCGATCGTGTCTCGTTCAGCATCGTTCCATGCCCGTTGACCGTGGTACGCGTCGATCCTCAACACGACACCGGGACAGGCGCCTGAATAATCCATACTACGACAATCGCGTTCAAGACACGCTCAACAAGGTCGCGTCTGGTGAATATACACTACAGGGGCTCAGACTAGTCACCAGTCTACCGAGAGCCAATATCGATATCACCACCAATAATTCTAGAAATTCGTAGAGCCTTATAATGACTTAGATCTAACTATAATTTTAGTGAACTTCATCCTGATGTATCCATATTCACATACCTTTTGCTCCATAAATGTAGTCAGTATTTACATAGAATTTAGAATAGCCATATATAATAGTTACTGCGGCTCTGAATACAGCTTATAAAGAGAGATGGCGAGAAAGTGAGATGGACGCGATAAGGATAAAGGAGTTGCAGCGCGGAGTTTCAAATGTTACCTAATTGGGACCGTTACGGTGTGTGACTGACTGACTGAGGGGTGCTGTCCGATGTACGGGTTCATGTTAGTATAGGATGCATTCTCAATGTAAGTGAGGTAATTATTGACGAATTAGTATACTAATCTTGAAGACCTCCAGGGCTTGGATCATACCACTCTTGTTGGGGAAAATTCAAATGAGTCAATATTCTCCGAGTCACCAAGTCTGACGCCCAGTGAAAAGTCGATCTATCCAGCGATCCCACAAGAAAAACGAGAAATAGAAGATGGAATTTCGTCTGTAATCGTTTGGCGTCATGTCAAGTAACTCAAGTTGATTGCTACATCCCCCAACTAGGGATTGTCACGGGTACAGTGACCCGTGCGGGTACAGCCGTATCAGCCAATCTAATGCAAGATATACTGTAACAGTCGACAAGGAGTGATGCAATATCAGTTGTACCGAAGGCCAGCAGTAGCGCAGAGCCTCGGTCGCGAGTTGTGCATGACTCACATTCTCAATATGGTGCATTACTTTTACTCCGCCAAACAAACTTGTTTTGTAGGCCATTGCAGAGCATGGCATATACGAGTCCCTTTCTTTTACTTGACGGCATCCAATGTAAAATATATATCTGTAGAAAAATTTCTATTTTCTATTTACCTACTACTCTAGTGTGAACAGAGATCGTGGTGATATAGACCTGTTGTATTAGACGCCGAGGCGATGAGCCGCATTGTCTCTGCGGTGTTTCTGTAGACCACTCGGTTACAGGTGGTCGCCGGAATGCAAAGGTTGAAGGACGAATTGGGCACGGAGGGTGCGAAACGAGGTGGGGAGGCTGAACTGCAGAAAGTTTGATGTACAGGCGTCGGAGCTGCAAATGCAAAGGGATAGGCTGCGACTGGGCGCGAAACGAGGTGGAGGAGGCGTGGATGCGTAAAACTCAACGGGCATGTGTTGGTTGCCGACCTACATGGCAGTTGCAATTCCAAGCCGCATCAGCTCCTGCCCGCCGCGTGGGCACACTGCGACATAGCAGGGGCAGTGAACGGTGCCACATCATGAAGTGACGCGTTGGGTCGGTTGCCGGTCCTAACCTGAAGAAGTATGACGGCGGCGTACGTAGCATGCTCTGTGATATGACAAGGTTCATGGGCGGGCTGCGTCGCACTCGATGGGATAAGGACAGTCGTGGTTGACTTTGGTATTGCGGCAATTGGGGAGGGGCCGCGAAAGTTCCATAGGCACATGCATCGGTCATTATCCATGAAACAGCCGGCATATGAGATTGGTAGGGTGGTAGACTGCCAATGTCGACGACGGGGTATATCTGTGGAGCGGTAGGACCAATTATTTGGTCAGCAATAGTGAGGATAATACGGAGAGCGCTCACCTGCTCCCGTTGTCCTCATGTCCGACGCCCGAATCCTTACTGGCTGCAGGCTTCCTCATTCCCAATGCCTGCCAGGGCACGCAATCTTGCGCAAACTTGTGTCGAAACCTTTAGCATGTCTAGGGATCGGCACGGGTACAGCGACCCGCACGGGTTCGGGTGCGGGTTTTGCTGGGGTACGGGTACGGGTAGGCTATCTCGTACCCTCCAAAAACCCGTACCCCTGACACGGGTTGGCGGGTCAGGCGCCGAGCTCAACTCGGCGCCTATTGGGTGTTCCGAGCGAAGGTTTTGTTAGCGGAGGCAATTTTAAAAATGCCTCCGGTAAGGTTTGGTTCGTACAATAGGAAGGGGTAGGTCATAAACGAGGTTATAATAGCTCAAAAGTGGTAAGTAATTATATTTAGTACTCTAATAATTTAATTTACAATGTTTTTCATACGTAGAACTACATAAAATAGCATTTAGCCTCTACAGTATCAGTATTTGTGACAAAACATTCTCTCCACCCACCCTACCTGCCTCGACCTGTACCCAACCCGTACCTGTACCTGCAAAAACCCGTACCCGCGCTCAACCCGTACCCGTACCTGCAAAAAACCCGTACCCTTGAGCGCGGGTATGGGTTTGCGGGGGTAAGGGTACGGGTAGCCCTGGAATACCCCAGGGTTACCCGTGCCAATCCCTAAGCATGTCGTGAGCGGTTTGTGTCATTCAGACGGCTGAAAGACGTGGGGCACTGTTGAGGCCCTGGTATCGTGCTGGCATAGGCTACGGGGCCACCCGGATGTCCATTCTGCGACGCCAGCAAACGCAGAGTATCAATGCGAGCTGAAATGTGGTGAAAGGTGTGTGAGCTGAACAACTGGGTCAATCGTGTGAAATACCTGTGATTTCCCGACTCGATCTCTGGCCTATATCCCTCGTTGGAAAGGAGGGGCACTCCGAGCACCTCTGCGATCTAGACGAGGGTCGAGGAGGACGGAATGTGCGTTGAAGTCGAACACCGACGATGACGGAAATAGAAGCTGTTCTCGGCGTTTGCCGGCTGATGGGGCGTAACGCAGGCCAAAAATTTGGCTGGGTCAAACGATAAAAGAACGAGCCCTATAAATAGGACTCGTAATTTGATGCGCCGTGAGTACTTGGGTTGAAGGCCGATGCTTCGCACGGCAAAACTCGTCCCCAGTCAAGCCTACTTCGCTCCCAATGTTTACCATGAACTGTAGTCTATAATACTTCTTAATATGCATCCCTTAGACTAGTGAACATGGATTTTAAATAAGGAATTCACCTTGATACAAATATATAGCCCATTTTCAAACAGTAATGGCCACACATTCACTTATATCAATCCTTCTCAAGTTCTAACCGAAGGTCCATAGTTGGCTAAGACTAAGACATCAGGAAAAACCTCACCTGCTGATTTGCGTTTATAAGTTAAAGTATGCGGGAATGTATTAGGTATCAGCTAATATAAGTCGTGATAAGTTGTAGAAGGTAAATCAGCTGAATAAACTCGGTTCGAAAATATCCCCGACTTATTGGTGACTTATCTCACCTTATGTCGGGTAGTCAGTAGCTGATCTGCTCACAATCTGCTTAAGATAGTAATGGATATTCAGGTCCTCAGTCAAGTATCAGTTGAAAGACGGTTCAAAAAAGTTCATATAATCATAATATAAGACTACACTATGCTCCGGCTAATCTAATCCATCCAGGTCCAAGACCGCCAGTGCACTTCCCTCGCCCGTATTCCTTTGACTAGCGCTGTCACTATAGATCGATATGAATAAGAAGAATGTCATGAGCAAGAAAAGAATACACACATGACTTTCGAATAAAGAGAAGACATGACTTGATGGTATGTATTGACTTTGATCTTCAGCTTCGATAACACCTCGACGTGTCGATCGTAGACCTTCTTGAAATTATCGCCTTCGAATTTCTCGCCCTTGGACTTATTACGACGATCTTTCTTGACCTTTTTCCCTTCACGCCAGTCATAAAGTTCGGCAAAAAACTTGAATTATCATATCAGTGAGAAGGTGTGTGACAAAAAAAAGCTTAACTTACCGCCGTCGCAGCAAGGGCTACAATGGGGATGGTCAACTCAGCTTCTTTCCGGTCTGGATGCGATGAAATGTAATATTCCTTGAACTTGTATCCGAAAGCCATTGGATGGTTGAAAAAACCTGTTTTGATGAGGTCGATAAGGCCTTGATTGTGGTAGATCTGAATGTTGGTGGCCGAGTTCGTCACCATCCAGACAGGCTCGACGGAAGGGATGAGTTAAACGATTTGAAAGAATAGGAAAACAAGTACCTTTCCATCCTTATCTGCCGCCCATTGTCCTGGGAATACGTATACATCATTTTCGATCAACGCATGGACACGTTGAGCACAGATATCACCGACGCCGAGCTGGAAAATAGCGATAGAGTCTGAGGCGGTGTTTCGTATCTGTCCCCGGTGATGCGAAAGACGATCGACGACCTATACAGATGAAGACGTCATCAAATTCTTTGAGTGAGGAATGAACCGAACCACGTACCCATTTGCCAGCGTGCTTTACAAATGTGTCATCCCTTGCGATGCGGCTCTGTAATGCCCTATATTCTCTTCCCCGTCTTCCCTCGTCGTCCTCGGCATTCTTTGCTTGCAATGACTTGACCGCGTCTGTAAGGACCTGACGTCGATACCCTCGTTGGTGAAGCTCTGGCCACGCATGCTGCGTAACCAAGGCAGTCTCGACGATTTGGATGCCATCACGACAGACTGCGCGAATGAGGTCCGTTTGCTGGGTAAGGCCTCCAGTGTTCAGTCGTAATGCTCGGGGCCAAGTTTCTTCCATGTTTGACTTGTCGTTGTCGCTCTCGACTTTGACGGTGCTTGAGCGCGCGGCTATAGTCGTAGGCCGCTAGACGTGAAGGGTATATATATTGTAATGTCAAAGATAATGAAAAAAAGAGCGAGCACACCTCATTACGCAGAGCGGCATCACGTTTACTAACGCGCTAAGAAAAACAAATTAGAATAATGCCTGAAACATGATGAAAAACACACCTGGTTCGACTTTTTTGACTTGTTAGGCTTCTTCGGAATGGAAACACGGGTGGGAAGGTTGTCGTCGTCGTTGTCAGACTCGTCTTCACCCGACGAATTGCCTTGATCGCCAAACACGCCTTCTGATTCGGATGAGGGAGGCAGCGAAGCTTCGGAAGTCGACTGGCTTCGCCGACTGCCACGAGACTTGACGCTGACCATGTCAACGTCAACATCGTCGTCGAAAAGATTCCTGGCATCCACGGGCATCTAAACAATAGTCAGATCGGAAAACATCGGACAAGGGTGACAATAAAAACTCAATACTTCGTTGTCCAGCATCTTTTTCACCTCTCCTTCCGTCATCCTCGATGCATCGAATGCATCATCGTCCTCGCGTCCCTCATCCGAGTCGCTTTCTTCGTCGTCAGTCCCTTTGTTATCCGACTTACCATGACCTTCAGAGTCCGAGAGAGAAGGGAGGCTTGACGAGTCATCGGGGGAGTCGATCACGGTCGGTCTGGACCTCCCAGCGACCTGCTTCTGCTTCGTCGACTTCGAACCTGGAGAAAGGTTATGTGAGGGCAGAGACAGTACAGGACGATGGGAAACTCACCTTTGTTGATAGCAGCTGTGAGAAGTGTCAGTGTCACTCGCATGTCATCAAGTCACATCGGAAAACGCACACGTTCGAGGTTCTTCGGCTTGCTTCCTTCCTCGCTCATCTCCCACCACCTCTTGCTTGCCTTCATTGCCAGATCCTCTGTGCACTCTCTTGCGAGACTTTTCTGTTACTTTCTGGCAGTCAGCTCCCTCGCAATTATCCTGGCGACAAGCGTACCTTTGTTTGAGTTAGACTTCCCTTTCTGCCCTTACTCTTTTCTGCACTAGGCCTCTTCTTCCCTTCGGCTTGTACCATGCTAGTCCATCTCTTTCAGTAGGCTATGAGCATGAAAACTTGGAAAGTACGCACCTGCATTCTTCAAGGCGGTCATCTTTGCCTGCCTTTGTCCTGAGGTAAGAAATTAGTTTCTTGTAACGAAGATCGAGCATTGACTCTACCTTTGTCCTCTGCAAGTAGGCGACGTTCCTCCTCTTCCTTTCGAAGATGCTTGTTGTTGAGTTTTCGCCGGCGCACTTCATGTCAATGCTGGTATGTGACTGACCCTCGATACCCGACATCTCGTTCAACGCTGACCAAATAACAAGGAAAAATGTCAAGGAAGAGCAGGGGCAATCGTGGGGCAATCGTGGGGCAATGGTTGGGCGATGGTTGAAATCAACAAAGCGCATGCACGTGTTTTGTTGGTTTCCCGTTCTTTGTTTGTTGGTACTGTAAAGTTTTGCAATACCATCTTTTGCTTCCGCGACTCACCCGTGCCGAACTGCCCGTGAACTCAAACCTAGCCAGCTCGTTAAGTTCAAATTTCAATCAACTATGTCCACAGAACACATTACCTGCTCGGGCTGTAACACTCTATTTTCAGTTCGCGGATATCACTCTCATTTGGCACAAACCCGAGACCCTCTCTGTCGTGCTATCTTTGACAAACTCAAGATTGCTAAAGATGCCTACGAACTTCTCACCAATGCGGCCGGAGCACCCATCAACGAAGATTTTGCAGACGTAGATGCAGACGCTGCACCTTTTGAAGGCGATGCATTCGGATCTGCAGAAGATTATGAAATGGACACGTTTGGGCAACTGGAAGATGACAACTCTGACAATCCGCCCCCTCTTAGCGACTCGGAGCTGTCCGATGACGAGGACGACAATGAAGACATTGCCCGCATGGTTGCCGAATTAGAAGATGGCTGGGAGCCACTTCGAGAAGGTGCTCCTCATCAGCAAGCAGAGGACGGTTCTAACCTAGGGGATGTTGAAGCTCAAGGCGACTCCGGCTCGGAAGAAGGCGACGAAAACAACGACGATTACACCTCACGGGCAGCTGATCGATTTATTATCGGAAATGGTTACGGTGTCAAGCCAGCGGTCAGAATACGATATAATGATAAATATTCGGATTCACGAGCTGGTCAACCCTTATCGCGTAAGGACACCCGCGACGACGAATACACTGCCGCACTTGGTGGTGGAGATAACCCCTGGGCTCCATTTCATTCGAAGAAGGACTGGGAGATTGCACGATGGGCAAAACTCCGAGGGGTGGGGTCGACAGCATTTTCTGAGTTTTTGTCTATAGATGGAGTCCGTTTTATTTTATCCTTTTGATACTACACTGCTCACATTTATTCAACAGGTTCGCGAAGATCTCAACTTGTCATACAAGAATTCGAACGAACTTAACCGCATCATTGACACCAAACTTCCCGGACGGCCACAATTCAAACGACGGGAGGTTGTGCAGAGTGGCGAGGTTCTTGAGTTTTATGCGCGCGACATTGTAGAATGTCTCCGTGCACTGTGGGGAGACCCGGAATTTAACGACGACCTCCTTCTTGAACCTGAACGACTTTATGCTGATAAAGACATGACAATTTGGATTTATCATGACATGAACACAGGGAAATGGTGGTGGGATACCCAGGTAGATATTACAATCATCCGCCTTCTTTTTTTCCTTGTACTCATGAAAAGTAAACCAGAAAAAGGTTCAGGCTGTGACTCGAAGCAAGGATATTACCGTCGTGCCAATAATTATATCCTCCGACAAAACTCAACTTACGACGTTCCGCGGGAAGAAAGCCTACCCAGTCTACCTCACAATTGGTAATATCCCGAAACATATTCGTCGTAAACCCTCGCGACAAGGTCAGGTTCTCCTTGCCTACCTCCCGACCTCGAGACTGGAGCACATCTCAAACAAAGCATCACGCCGACGCTGCTTGTCTAATCTCTTCCACCACTGCATGCAGTTCATTGTAAGGCCGTTGGAGACTGCAGGTCGTGATGGAATCATTCTTGTCAGCGGCGACGGTGCTATCAGAAGGTGTTTTCCAATCCTTGCAGCCTACGTGGGTGATTATCCGGAGCAAACTTTGGTTTTGTTGGTCAAAAACGGGGATTGTCCTATCTGTCCGGCTCCCCGCAACGAAATCGGCGACTGGGAAAGCATCATGGAGCCTCGGGACACTGAAAAGGTCATCGAAGCTCTCAACGCCATCGACAGAGGAGCTGCCGAATTTACGAAGGCATGTGCTGCCGCAGGAATTAAGCCAGTGCAGTGCGTCTTTTGGAAAAACCTTCCGTTTGTCGACATCTATCGTTCTATCACCCCTGACATCTTGCACCAACTCTACCAAGGTCTCCTCAAACATCTCATCTCTTGGATTCGGGCTGTATGCGGAGATGCTGAGATCGACGCTCGGTGCCGTCGCTTGCCCCCGAATCACCATATCCGACTATTTATGAAAGGAATTTCAGGCCTTTCTCGTGTTACTGGCACAGAGCACGACCAAATTTCAAAATTCCTTCTGGCCCTTGTGGCTGACATTCGTCTTCCTGGTGGACATTCCACTGCCCGTTTAGTCCGCGCGGTTCGCGCAGTCCTGGATTTCATTTATTTAGCCCGATATCCTGTTCACATCTGAGACACTTCTTCAAATGAATGACGCCCTTCACGCCTTCCATCTGAACTGCAACATTTTTATTTCTCTTGGAATCCGCACCCACTTTAACATCCCGAAACTTCACAATGCAGGTCACTACTACTTGTTTATTCAGCTCTATGGAACGGCCGACAACTTCAACACAGAGTACACAGAACGACTTCACATTGACCTCGCTAAGGACGCCTATGCATCAACAAATACTAAAGATGAATTTCCGCAGATGACCCGTTGGCTCGACCGGAAGGAACGTGTGACACAACACGAGAAGTACATCCGTCGCCGCCTTGAAACATCTTTCAACACGCCGCTCCGCATTCAAAAACCACTCCCCTCTCTAGTTCCCCAGCGCCGGCTGCAGATGGCAAAGCATCCAACCCATCGAGGTGTATCTATCGACGTGATTTGCACTAAGTATGGTGCATCTCAATTCATTCCGGCATTGTCGCGACTAATTGCTCAATATCAACATCCTGAATATTCCAAAGCCCAAGTTGCAGTCGCTGCAAACTCCATTCATATCCCATTTTCGAAACTTCCAGTCTTTCATCGTGTTAAATTTGTCAGTTACGATGCCTACAGCCTCAATCCTCTCGACGAAATTGTCGTCGATTCTGTTCATGTTGACCCGGCGCACTTTGACAAGTACAGGAAAGTCGTTCCTGGCCGATTCGACACCGCTGTCATCCAGTTCAAGAAATCTCAAGCTGGCAGTGGCACCGCTTTGGAAGGTACGTCTTTTGATTAGGGTTTTCCGCTCTTGAACGGCAAGCCTAAAATTGATTACAGTTTCAGGAATTTGCATTGGACAGGTCCGATGCATTTTTTCGCTACCTCCTCACGCTCTTGACCTTTGGTTCTCTGCTGGAACATTCCCACACAAGCATTTGGCCTATGTTGAGTGGTTCACTCCGCTTTCTCGTGCCCCAAAAGATCAAAATTCCAAGTTGTTCAAAATATCTCCCTCATGGCTCAGGGAGAGCGCCGAGCGAGCATTGTCCCGGTTTCCCTCATTCTTTCAAGTGTCCAGCTGTTCCCGAAATTTGGTCCTCAGGCCCCTGTGGCATGGTCACCAAGTAATGTTCTTGATAGTGCTGCTCATTTTTATGTAAATCCATTTGCAGATAGATTCCTATATTCACATATCTACTAACTAGTGAAATTTGACTTTTTTTTGTGAATTTCTGTATGCTGACAGATCCTCGTATATCAGTCAAGATGTAGACAGAATAAGTAGTGGATAAGTGCACAACCCACTGACCAACCGCTGATACCTCACTGACTCCCACTGATTTTGGCAAGTCAGTGGGATTAAGCTTGCCCTCTACTTACGGAGACTCATACCGACTTATTTCTACAAATAAGCAAATGGGGTTTTTCCTGATGGGCCAACCGTCCTGGAAAGAGGCGGTCATCGTTAGCGACATGTACTCGCAATAACGACGAATGGAAAGTATCATGTACGCCTCGCTGTCTCAAGTTCTAAGGCAAATCCACTCGGAATGAATGGTTTCCAAAGTCCTTCAGTATCTTATAAGGGCCGATATACTTCGGGATCAGTTTGCGGGCAAGCCCTTTTGGGAAGGTAATGTTCTTGGTGCTCAGATACACTAGCTCGCCTTCTCGAAACGGCTCAACACGACGCTTCCTGTTGGCGTCTCGTGTCTGCTTAACACGCGCTGCAAGAATACTATCATGCGCCGCCATCAAAGCCAATTTTTTCTGTAAGGCAAAATTACGAATGGCCGGGTACTCATCCGAAGGCGCTGAATTCCAGACCATAGACCTAGGCATGCGCCCCATGTTCAAGAAGAAAGGCGCAAAGCAAGTGCTCTCTGACCTAGCTGAGTTGATTGCAAACTCGATAGCAGGCAATTTACTGACCCAGTCCTTCTGATTGGGACTTATACATTGCCTTAGCATCTGAGTGACTGTCCGATTAGCTCGTTCGGTTGAGCCATCGGTCTGCGGATGGTAAGCGCTTGACATTTTAAGTCGGGTACCAAGTAATTTATGTAAGTGACCCCAAAAGACGCTAGTAAACAAGACGTCGCGGTCGCTTATTATATTTTTCGGAAGTCCGTGGTGCTTGTAGACTTCCTCAAACATTAATTCGGCCAACTGACGCGCTGTGTACGTCGTCCGGCTTGGAATCAGATGTACCATGGCAGTTAAAAGACAAATTACAACGGTTATAGAGTCGAAGGTACCGTTTCGGTTGCTGGATTCGGGTAAAGGCCCTACGAAATCCATCCCAATACTCTCCCAAGGTTGACCGGGGATTGGTAAAGGGTTTAGCAGCCCATATGGTTTCTGATTGTTCGGTTTGCTTCGTTTACAAGTACTGCAAGTTTCACAATAGACCTTAGTGTCAGAGACCATGTCTTTCCACCAGAACTGATCTCTAAGATAGTCCAAAGTTTTACTTGCTCCAAGGTGAGCTAATAATGAATGAGCTTCGGAAATGATGATTTCTCGAGCGCTGCGCCCTTTAATAATGATCTTAGGCACGCAGATGACTCGTTTTCCATCATCCTTAAGGTAAATTAATCCGTCTGGGCCAAAGGTTCGTTTACGCGATCCAGTTCATTGCTAACGTTCGCATTAGCTGAATTTTGCGAATTGACAACTTCTACGTCGTCGTTGTTTGCAGCTGCGGCACGAGGCCTCGGCGGAATGCGAATCGTGACACGTTCATTTCTTGTTGTGTCCGCACCGTGGGTTTTTGGGGTTTTTGACAGCTCTTTTCTCTTGCCATCATCCCCCCCAACCATTCGTTCTCGAGGTCCTTGAAGAACGAATTGCTCTCGAGTTTGTGCAGCAAACTCTTTGGAGGTCTCAGGACGACCAGTATCTGCATTCAGCACCACCCGTGACGGGCGCTTAACGACTGCAGCTCGAGCTTCAAGTCCTGCGAGCACAGGAACACTGCCGCGCTCAACCTCCGAGACGTCGTTGACCACGTCATGATACGTGTACTCGCTTGGAGCGCGAACCGTGCCAGGTGCGTCGTTCGAGTACATCCGAGACAGAGCATCTGCTAACACATTCTCGTTTCCGGGAATGTAGACAATCTCAAAGTCAAAGGAACTAATCTTTTCGAGCCATCGTGCTTGACGACCCGAAAGGTTCTTCTGATTCAAAAAATAGGTAAGACCTTTATGATCTGTCACCCATTTAAACCTAACACCTTGTAGGACATCCCTATGGCGTAGCATGGTTTCCACCCCTGCTAACATCTCAATTTCGTGCACGGCATAGTTTTGCTGTGCCGAATTCAACTTAGCAGAATAAAAAGCCGCAATTTTCGCTGTTTTCCAGTCGTCGCCTTGGCTTACGACGCCCGAAATTCCAGTCGCGCAACCGTCTGTTATCATCCAAACAGGTGGAGCATCCGGCACATAACTCAAAGGGACGCGACGGTGCTCTCGAGCCTCCTGAACGAGACGTTTAACGTCTTCGAATGCACGTTGCTCAGTATAACCCCAACGATAAGGGACCGAGTCACCCGTTAGAGCACTTAGAATCCCCATAGGTACACGGACACCAGGTATGTCATCTGCTAAATAACCTACAGAACCTAAAAAACCTCTAAGTAAATCACGGTTAGTTGGTGTTTTCCAAGCGACAACAGAATCGACTTTGTCAGCATCCATACGGATACCATTCGCATCGATAATACGACCCAGAAGCTTGATTTCTGGGGCAATAAGGTTAAGTTTATTTCGGCTGAGATAAAGTTTCTCCCTTCTGAGAATATCTACAACAGCTTTGAAATGCTCGACATGCTCTTCGAGGGTATTAGAGTAGATGACGATATCATCAAGATAAACGTCCATGAACCTGCCAATAAACGACGAAAACAAATGATTCATCAGACTTTGGTAGGATGCTGGGGCATTAACATCCCCCATTTGTGCAACATTACTGACCATGTTCCCGTCAGGAGTGGTCATCGCAGTCCTAATGACATGCTCAAGGATGACTTGCAACTGCTCAAATGCATCCTTCAGATCGCAGAGCGAAATAAAAAGGTGTATCGCCGCTCGTCGCATGACACCGTCCATATAAGGCAGCGGACAAGTCATCCGCTCTGTGTTTTTGTTACGCTCTCGACAATCAAGGGTGTTTCGCATTTCCGGAGGTCGACCTGCCTTTCTAGGCTTTGGAATAATGTACATCGGTACAGTGTTTCCTACCGAAGTTACTTGCCAACGTCCTGACTTCAAATAGGCGTCTCTTTTCTTAGCCCATTGAGTTCGAAACGCCTCAGGACATCTCGACGGACGCCAAGGATACTTTTTACTTGGATTGATCAAAGGTATTGAGTGGTTAACTGCTCGCAAAGGAGGCAATTCCGTCTCATTAATGTTGTCGATGCAGATGTCAGCTGCATAGCGCCTCATCTCTTCACGAGCCGCTTCGATTGTCCTCTCCTCAAGGTCAATACTTTGCGCCATTAATTTGGTGTCATAGCCTGCTTTTAATGGCAAGGCTTCATCGCTTTCGATTACGACTCGCGCGGGGTTCAATCCGACACACACTTGATGCTGGTACATCCACGGTGTTCCAAGAATTATGTCATAATTGTTGATATTAATGATATCAAAGGTACGAACTTCATCTATGCCTTGATACTTCAGTCGCGCTAACGTCTGACTGTTAATCTTAGATCTAGAACCTTGTACAGCAAGTTGTAGACTCAAAGGTTCGTCCAAGTTAGTCTTTGTGACTTTAAGCTGATCCGCAAGTGTAGACGACATGAAATTGTCAAGTGAACCTGAATCGAGGAGTGCCCGCGCCGGGTGTCCATTTATTTGCACGGTCACTATGACAGGTTTTGCAAGCACACGGCGCTTGTCTTTCACAACCGCTGCATTGCGCTGAACAGTCGCGTACTTGTCACGATCGACTTGCAATCCCGACAATTCGAGATCCATGTCATCATCAGAGCTTCGCAGCTCCTCTAAAAGATTACGAGTCCTATTTATAGGGCTCGTTCTTTTATCGTTTGTCCCAGCCAAATTTTTGGCCTGCGTTACGCCCCATCAGCCGGCAAACGCCGAGAACAGCTTCTATTTCCGTCATCGTCGGTGTTTGACTTCAACTCACATTCTGTCCTCAGGCCTCAACCCTCATCTAGACCGCACAAAGGTGCTCGGAGTGTCCCTCTTTCTCAACAATGGACATATGCCAGAGATCGAGTCAGGAAACAGGTATTTCACACAATTGACCTGGTTGTTCAGCTCACCCACCTGTCACCACATTTCAGCTTGCATTGATACTCTGCATTTGCTGGCGTCGCAGAATGGACACCTGGGGGGCCCCGTAGCCTACTCCAGCACAATACCAGGGCCTCAGCAGCGCCCCGCGTCTTTCAGCCGTCTAAGGCTGGACACGGGTGCACCTTCAGGTTACCTGGATCCTTACCCGCAGGTGTTTTGACGTCAAAAGCCAAACCCAGACCCGCAAAGATTTTTTCCCACGGATCACCTGGACCCGCAGGTACATTACCTGCAGGTTGCGGGTACTCACAGGTTTACCCACCGAGACGGGTACTCGAAGGTACCTGCAGGTATACCCACAGGTATATGAGTATATAACAGTTTGATTTACATACAAAGAAGGAATGGGTCGAGAGTAGAGATATTCATGAAATTATACGACAAAAGACAAGCTAATCAACAACAATGACCCCGGAAGACCGTTCCTGGGTAGCATTCCCAGTTACCTTGGACCGTTTTCGCTTCTCCTTGAATAAACAAATGATGTCAGTGTGGCACCAAAGGGTCCGACAGGCTTCGCAATTGAAGTCTGCCTTCGTAAATAAAGTAAACAGTTGAAACTAAAGTAGAACATACAATTACTTACTGGATGAAGACATTGACAGATTCGCTAAGGAAGACTTTGAAAGTCGGGGACAAGAGCGATGTGAATGAAAGTCGCAGTCAAGATCAACGAACTGATCAGGTGCCAAATGTTTGTGCCGTGATTGCCAAGAACGTGACAGATTCAGCCGGGCTGTCGTCACGTCGCATTTTGAGGCATTGACACCACCTCAGGCAATGAAAATATTCGAAATTTTCTTAAAAAAATAAGAGGTACCTGTGGGTTACCCACTGAGCTCAAAATTGAAGCCTGGATCCTCAAGGATCCGTAGCCACAGGTGAGCTGGATCCGCGGGTTGACTGACCTGTGGGTATTCTCACGGGTACACCTGCAGGTAACCTTTTTGGACCCGCACCCGTGTCCAGCCTTACAGCCGTCTGACCGATACAAACCGCCCACGACATGCTAAAGACTTCGACACAAGCTTGCGCCAGAGTGCATGCCCTGGCAGGCATTGGGAACGAGGGAGCCTGCAGCCAGTATGGATTCGGGCGTCGGACATGAGGACAACGGGAGCAGGTGAGCGCTCTCCACATTGTCCTCACCATTGCTGATCAAATTGGTCCGACCGCTCCACAGATATACCCTGTCGTCGACATCGGCAGTGTACCACCCTGCCAACCTCGTATCAGCTGCTTCATGGATGACGATTGACACCTGCATCTATGCATCCTTTGCGGCCCCTCCCCAATCGCCGGAATATCAAGGTGAACAGCGACTGCCCTTATCCTGTCCAGTGCGATGCAGCTCGCCTGTGTACCTTGTCATATCACAGAGCACGCTACGCACGCCGCCATCATACTCCTGCCAGGTCAACAATTGGGACCGACAACTGACCCAACCCTCACTTCATGATTGACGCTGTTCACTGCCCCTGCTATGTCGCAGTGTACCCACACGGCGGGCAGGAACGACGCGGCATGGAAATGCAACCATGTAGGAGCATGCATTCGGCAACCAACATATCTGCGTCGAGTACCATGCATCTGCGCCTCCTCCTCCACCTTGTTTTGCACCTAGTCGCAGCCCATTCCCTTCGTATTTTGCGACCCTGACGCCTGTACATCAGGCCTCCTGCGGTTCGGCTCCCCACCTCGTTTTACACCCTTGGTCCCTTGATGTACAATTCGGCCTTCAACCTTTGCATTCACGACCACTTATACCAATATGCGCACAAAGAATGTGGCTCATCGCCTCGACCCCCGAGGTCTTCATTAGCACGATCTCCCTCATTTGTCTTGTTGATTGACATTGGTCTGTAGATCTTTGTTCTTCGAAGCGAGGTCAATGCCCACTCTATCTTTGTTGAGTTGTACATAGTGTATTGTGGTTAGGGATTGGCACGGGTAATCCTGGGGTATTCCAGGGCTACCCATACCCTTACCCCCAGAAACCCGTACCCGCACCCAAGGGTATGGGTTTTGGCGGGTACGGGTATGGGTTTTCAAAGGGTACACGAGTACATAAACCCGCACAGGTTAAGTTCACGAGTACGAGTAAATAAGTACTCTACAGTATGTACAGGTTACATACTATTTTATGTAGTCCTACATATCAAAAACATTGTAAGTTAAAAGTAATTGAGCACAAAAAATACTTATTTATCATCTTTGAGCTACTTTATTGCTATTTTCATTATTGTTGGCGAAACGGGATTTTTGATCCGAATCATTTTTTTTTTGAAATCCCGAGTAAGCTGTTCGTGAGGCATCTAATTCAGTGAGATTTTGTGCTACGAACCCGAACTGAAGTGATTCTGAATCGTAGGAAGCGACATCAAAAATCCTGTTTCGCCAACAATAATGAAAATAGCAATAACAACGTTTCTGACCTATCCCATCCTATTTTACGAACCAAATCTTACCAGAGGCATGTTTAAAAAGTGCCTCTGGTAACAAAATCTTCGCTTAGAATGCCTAATAGGCGCCGAGGTTGAGGTTGACCCGCCAACCCATGTCGGGGGTACGGGTTTTTGGAGGGTACTAAATCGCCTACCTGTACCCGTACCCCAGCAAAACCCGCACCCGAACCCGTGCGGGTCGCTGTACCCGTGCCAATCCCTAATTGTGGTAGTGTGGTGCGAACACTGCAGGTTCCTTAGAGGTGGAAGTACAGCTTGCAGGTTGGTCCCTACTCGAGAAGTAGATAGATAAACATATATTTTACTTTGAATGCCTTGAAGTAAAGAAAGGGGACTCATAAATGCCATGCTACGCAATGGCTTACAAAACAAGTAATGAGCAAACGGTAAGACGTCTTCCCACCGCTCCTCGTTAATTCCTGCCTGATGAATCGCCTCAGGATCCGGATCATTCCAAAACATTAATTGGAAGTCGTTCAACCTATTCTGGTACCAACGAATGACGTTAAACCTTGGGTTCTCGGCATAGAGTCTCGGAATCAGAGAGAAAATTCCCCTCAACCGATCCTCAACCTCAAACCAACCTTCGCCGTCTGGTATAAGATTAACCTTGAACTGTTCGTCAAGGTCAGAACCCATGCTGGCTTCAAACTCATAAGGTGCGCCAAATCCTAACATCCTCTTGATTTGGTTCTCTAAGACGTCGCCCATCAGCATGAATGATGCATTGTGACCTCATCCACCTCACGACATGGAGTTCTGGGCTTTCAAGGTTAGCTAGACGCGCCATCTGTTCTGCGTACCAGCGGCCAATGGGAAAGGTAGGATGCCGTAACCTTTCAGGGTGTATAAAAAGTTCTAAACCTCTTACACGGTCATAGATTTCATACATCTCAATACCCTGTGTTGGGACAAACCGCTTCCTAACGTCAAAACAGAGATCATCCAGTGCACTCATGCCTGGTAGGCAATGAGAATCATCTCCTGGGAATGGCACATTTAATTCTAACATAGTGTGGACACGTTCTCCGAACGTGTCGCCCATAGCGCCATGAGTAAGTTTGGAACTAAATTCCGAGCCTTCATCCGATGAATCTGAGTCAGAGCCTATAGCCATCAAGAAGTACGGCAGATCCGAATCCGACGAAGATGATGAACCAACCGAATGATTGAGACGGTCATCTTCGGTGACGAATTCACTGCCTGATTCCGAAGTGGAAGAAGGAGAATAATACATCCCACTGCAACACTCTGTTCACTTTCGGAAGAGTCAGAGATGCTATGTAATTCTGGTAAGCTAGACTGCGACTCGTCATCATCATGATCATGGTAACCGACAGATCCCAAATCAGGTAGGTCTGTATTCGAAGCTCGTCCGTCAATACAGGTGTCAAGTTTGGCAACGGCCTCACTTGTCAATGGACTACCTGATCCAACAGCGCTTTCTTCTACATAGCTGAGCTCAGAATCAGAATACTCAAATGAGTGTTCAGGTGAGTTATCCTCATTAGTCTCCCAAGAGTCCCAATGAGCTCTTATCTCAGCTCATCGGGCAGATTCTGCAGATTCCACGAAGTCATCACAAGCTTTGTTGTAAAGGCCTAGACTATCAATATAGTCTTGATACCATTCAACCAGATTAAAGGTAGGATCATCCAATAAACTTATCGGAATATCAGTGCTAATATCTAGTTCAGCATCTTCAATGACATAGTAAGGTGAACGGTGGTCTCTCCTATGGACATAGATCCGATCCACGCAGTCAAATCCTAACTGCACGGTTGGGTAATAGGCATGAATCCCATCATTAAGTAGCCAACTGGCCACCAACGACAGTGATTCTTCCATCCCTTCTCAGGGCTTGTAATCTTTCCAAGATGTGTTCAAGTCCTTCCCTTGACGAGCTGCATACCAACGCGCAAGATCAAAGTAAGGACACTCTAATAACTTCTTAGAAATCAACACTGAGAACCCCGTTAGGTTGTCACAGATGATGTATTTCAATGAATTTCCACGACGCATAATGCGCCTCATTTCGAAACGCGTCACTAATCCTGGTCTTACGTTAGAGCCAGGGAAACGCTCGTCACCAGGGTAGGGCTGATTCTTTTCAAGAATCCAAGTTCCTACCATGGCGTGCGCATTGCCAATGACAGCGCGAGGTAAGGATAATACCTCTTCCATGAATTCCGGCTCTATTGACAAAACTGATTCAATAGAAATTGCACCAAGTGGCATACTTTCGAGAACCTCAACAGGCATGTCCGAGCTGTCAAGCGGTTCGACATTAAAGTTGGACATTCCAGGAGGTTTGGATCCTCCGGCCTTGACCATGTTATGGTTAGGGCAATTCCGCGCTAGGTGCTCTCCTCCGCAATTGAAGCAGAGACCTTTCGCTAATCGTTTCGCTTTTTCTTTGTCAGACAGCTTAGGAGTATGTTGTTCTCATTTCACGGAATCACGGCCTGCATTATTGCCTGGCCTGAAAGTACCATAGCGGGTGCCTCTCGAAGGTCGGTATTGACCTCGATTATGCGATCGATCAGAGTGACGATGATTATTGTGGTTAGCCAAACTTGTAGCAGGTTGAGCATGTGCAACGCTAGCTCGTTTTGAGTCTCGATCACGACGACGATGCTTAGATCTCGGTTCTCGTTCATGACCCAACCTATTGTTTGAACTGGCGCCACTGCCTGACTGGTGAGTACGACGTTCCCTTCCATTATCTGGAACACTCTCTGAAATCTCCACAACTTCAGCTTGAATAAGAACATCCTCCCAAGAGGAAATCTCAGGGTTCAAACCATCACGCCAGAGCACTCTTTGGATGACTGGACGTAAGCCGTTCCACAGTTTAATGACCTTTTCACGCTCGCTGATTGAACCAATCATATTGAAAAGCTCTTCCAACTCATAGCCAAACGCAGCGACGGACTTCTCATTTTGGAAACACTTAGCCAGTTTCCGTCGCATCTGCGTTCGGTAGTTGATGGGAAAGCAGTAATTAAAAAGCTCCTTGTAGAAGTTGTCTAACTCCCACTTAGCTTTGTTCATAGAGACCTTTTGTGTGTAAAAGTCGTATGCTGTGTCTCTTAAGAAGTGAGACAGAATGAAGAGTTGTTCACGGCGCTTAATTCAGCTTGATCGCAGATATGCAGTACCTTCTTTGACAAACTGATGAAGAGACCGTCGCACAGCTAGGTCTATAATCGGCCTATTTCCCCTTCATTAGCCAATTTTTGGCACAGAGAAACTGTGTAAAAGTAGTCTAACACTGTCTCGAGTGTTAATAATAATAACGACTATGAAAGGACTAGAGAAAACTATCAGAATAACGAGTTCTGCGGCACTTAATCCTTATGCGCGCGTACAGTAACTATTGAGTTCAAGTCAGTACATCTGTTATGAGCGTGTAATGGCCAATGATCAGTATTATTCTAACCGTCTGGTTAGTTCTACCAAAAGCCAGGCCTCTAGAAGTTCATTCGAGAGATCCTGTACTTCAACGAGTTTGAAGCACTCTGCGGTTACGAGCGTGTAGCGCTCTGCTATTTTGAGACATCCCAATAAGGAAAGGAATTCCAAATTCGGCTTTATCACGGGCGGTTACTATAATAACTTGGCTATCGGCAGCCGGCTGGTTGCTACACGTGTATCTCAATCCGATTAAGGATGTTCAGCTTTGTCGGTCTAGCATTCTGAGTCAGACGGGTCGTTTTAACCGTACCAAGCTGGTCTCGGTGGCACTGGAGTGCAACAACCGTGTTGAAACTAGTGAAATTTATCATGCCAGAGGTCCCAAAACCACTGTGATTATTGGAAAACCATGTGTTCCTGGTCAAGAGGACATGGTTGAGGAAGTCTTGCTAGCATGGCAGGAATTTCCATCCAATCGGCACGCAGCAATAATAGCGCAGCTGGTTATACCAAGAAAAACACCACACTTTCGGAGAGTATGGCGTGCTCAATACGCCATATCTTGGCCGCAAAACCATGTGGAACATCTCTTTTATTTGTCTAAAACCTCTATGCAAAATATGTATCTGAAAACGTATAAGTAGTCTATAGTTTCATGCAGTAAAGTAGGCAATTTTGTACCAAGATCAAGGCGCACGCACTACGCGCGCGTACAATCGAAAGTCCATTTGAAACCTCATATTTGAAAAGTTTATTGGTGAACTATTGTGTGATCCATAAGTCGGGAATTGTCCCTTAAGTTGCATTTGAGAACTTGGCTATCTAGTACATCTTGGTGGAACCATATGGTTCAAGGGGGGCAATTTCTCCGAATTTATTAGATTCGTCGTCTGGTGCCATACTACTATCGGCCCCCGCCGCACCTACCAAGGCCAATTCTTGACTAAGTGGGATAGCATTACGCACTCCAGCCTCGTCATCATGCGATGCGGGCAAGTGGATACCAGAGGCGGCCACGTCGCGATAAGATTGACGACTGCCAGCCTCGGAAATAACAGGGCTCGGTGAAGTGGTTAGCTGCGGGGTAGATATGAATACTAGCTAGACCAATAGATAACACTTCACAATAAATATGAAGTAAATCCACTATGCACTCGTCCTATGGTCTCACTTTTATCCAACACTAACACTCAATTTGTCTAGCAGTAATCACCCAATCAAATAATATGACTAGTACGTCTCTGGGAGGGACAATAAGTTTTACTAGTATTCCAGTATGAACTTGTTATACGCTCGGAGACACCAACTGTCCGTACAGTGACAAGTACGGTCGAGAATCAAAGTTAATGAAATAGTAAAATGCGCAAAGGTGGAGTACCGTACTCCCGTGAAATGAAGCAACTGATGCTATACTTGGCGTTATCGAAACGCTGAACTCTTAAACTCTTAGGTTACCGAAACCTTTCAACTAAAATACTCGCTTCAATGTCCCGGATAGTCCACGATTACCGAAATCGCTCCTATCACAGTCCAGGTCCTTGACAGTACCGTACTACCGAAGTACGGGTGAAATGTACGGTCAAGTAAGGAGGGCCACGAAGTCCTATCCTAGTCAATGATCTCAACTAAACTCAAGTTAAGTTTTCAAGTACGGAAACTTCTCAAGTATAAGTCCGGTCACTCTGATCACAAGATGATAATCCGTCAAATACGTATATTTCAGTCCTCGAAGACAAGTTAACACTTAGAACAAAATTTGTAAAACTCGGAGAGTTCGCACAAATATGATTTTGTGGGTGGTAAATTGCTTGTGCGTACAGACGCTACCGTACAAATTTTATACTACTGCGAAACTAAACTACATGTGATTAAGTCGGTCGGAATTCCTCTTTTACAAACCCCCGGTCGCATATAATAGTAACTTGCCCCGATTAAGTACGCGTACACCCTATATCTCAGTGGGGATAGTACAAGTACGTCCCCGTTTAGTCTGTTAATCCGTTATCTCCCTCTGGATATGTGTCGTTCGACTGTGTAACCGTACAGTAGGTGGACGGTTGTACTGCCAAATTCAGATTTATCTCCGAGAATATAAGTCTGCATTAGGAACTTGACCCGCGAAGACATTCGCACTCTGTTAATCTAAGATTGGCGTGCTTACTAGCTCCTTCTGGACTCGTCTGTACCCCGTACGGTTACTCCCTTTCTCATCTATTTTCTCTAAGTCCCTCGGTGCCTACTATGACGACAGTGCGCGCACTAGTACACGGCGTTATGTCCTCATGGTGCCGTTCCTATCTCAATTTGGAAGTATTTCCGTGTTCGGTTCCCCTTCTAGGCTTCTGAGGTTCTTCGGGAATGTCCGTGACTCATGTCTTGGCTTCTATGCACACGCGGCACGCTTCCCCAAGCTGTTCGGGTCCGTGCCGAGACGGCATCTACACGGATCAGGTAAGTCTCTGCGGTTGTTCGGTACGCGCACAGTGCTAAAGACCTGCGCCTCTCTGTTAAGTGCCCGGATTGGCTCGCGTTCACGGTACCGTACACTCTGTAGTCCACGTACGTACATTGTACTGTAGTTAGAACTATCAATATTGGTCTCGGTGCCTTGTTGCGCACTGTAGTTTCCCTTAGCGTGCTTCTGTGCATGTTCCTGAACATCTTTCATCCTTCTAAGTTGTACGGCGAACTCTAAAATCGAAAAATTCAGGGCTGGCTTGAAGGCCGTCCCTTCATCGGGGCCGACTACCAGGGACAGCTGCATGGCTCTCAGACCTGGATGGAGACTGGCTTGCAGGACGCAAAGCAACAGGAACAGTCAACCCAATGTTTTTACGTGCACGTAGAGGGTACCTGGAAGTCATAATTGTTAGTTAAACAAAGAAGAAATGAGTACTCAACAAATAAAAGAAACGGATAGGACAGAGAGAGAGAGATAGAGATAAAGGGTATGGTGTCGCCTGTAGCTGGAAGTACGGTTGATCAGGCCAAGGACCGAGCGACGAAGCGACAAGTGAGTAAGAAAACTAGAGTTTTGTTGACAGAAAGTTTCTTGCGGTGAGCAAGAGGTATAAGATTGTGTTTGGTGTTTGTAGCGTCAAAAAAGATGTGACGGTAGAGGCTGTGTTGATGCTTAGCAAAGGGGAGGCCAGTACCGGCACACGAGTTGGTGGTAGAGAGTTGGAGTAAAGCTCACGGAAAGCGATAGACGGGTTTAACCAGATAAGATTCACTGGGGCCTAAGAACTACAGATCCGCCTACTTATACCTGTAAGTCCTTAGACCACATAAGCAACAAAGTCCGTAACCCAAGCCAAGTGTTCGAGCTCCGCGAGAACATGGCTAGAAATAGTCAAACAACATCCGCACCGCTACACAGTGTCACTATCATGTCAGTCGGTCACATCGGAATTACACACCAAGTTGGGATTTCTTGACCTTGTTCTGTTCACCTCGCTTGCCTTTGTTCCCTCCGTCGCCTTTCTGCATTTTGGTACAAGATTTTTCTGTCGTCGTTTGATACAGTCAACTTACTGAAAACTAATTCTCATGGCAGGCATACCTTTACCTGGTTTTCCCTGCTGCCTCTCAGGCTTATCACCGGCATTATCTGCGCTAGGTGAGCGAGGTCTCTTCTTACCCTCGGCTTCGTACCACGCTGACGAATGTCCTTTCAGATGCGTACTTCCAGGAAAGAAGATAGATACGTAACTCACCGGCGTTCCTCAAGGCAGCCAGCTTAGCCTTTCTTGCTCCTGCAGGTGAGAAGTCAGTGGTTCGTTGTGCAGAACTGAAGCTAATGATGATACCTTCTCTGTCTGCGATTAGGCGGCGGTCCTCTTCTTCTCGAAGAAGTCAATTATTGTTGCGTTTTCGCCTACGCAGTTCATCCTCGATGTGTGTATCGTCGTCGTTCTCTGACATTGCGCTCAGGCTAACAAGTGAATGACCACAGAGTTTAGCGTGGAGTGGGGAGCGATGGTTGGCAATGGCTGAAAATCAACCAGGTGGTTTGTTGATTGCGCCACAAGTTGTTTGTTTGTTGGTACAGTTCAGTTTTGCAATGGCATCTTTTGCTTCCGCAACTCACCCATGACCAACCGTCTTGCATTTCGGTGACCTACGCTTAAGTTCCACTCTTCCGAGAATGCCAGCAGAATCGATTACTTGCTCAGGCTGTGACGTCCAATTTTCACTGTGAGGTTACCACTCCCACTTGATCCAAACACGAGACCCTCTCTGTCAGGCTGTTTTCGGCAAGCTCAAGAAAGCAAATGATGCCTACGAGCAATTTTGAGTGCCGGAGGGACCGCGGACTCCAGTAATTCTACAGAAGTGGACTTGGATGATGCTCCTGTAGTGCCGTTTCAAGATGACGCTTTTGGTTCTGCAGAGGATTACAAAATGGACAGGTTTGGACAACATGAAAATGACAATGACGCAGATGCTGAGATGCAGGATGCCGAAACCAACAATCCACCACCTCTGAATGAGCCATCCAAGTACGAAGACGACGACGAAGACACGGCACGGATGGTTGCGGAATTAGAACAGAGCTGGGAACCACCTCGTGAAGGCGCACCTCATCAGGAAGCCGATGACCGGGACGATTCTGGCATGGGGAGTGCCAAAGTTCAATCTGACTGCGACTCAGATACAGAGGAGGGCAATGTGTCCGACGATGACTTGGATTATACGCAACGCCAGGCCGATCGATTTATTATTGGAAATGGTTATGGCGTCAAACCAGTCGCCCGAGTTTGTTACACAAGCAAATATCCAACGTCACAAGCTGGCGAACCTTTATCCCGCGAGCAATCCCGCGATAACAAATACACTGCCTCACTTGGCGGTGGAGACAACCCCTGGGCTCCGTTTCATTTGAAGAAGGACTGGGAGATTGCAAAATGGGCAAAACTTCGAGGAGTGGGGTCAACGGCATTTACTGAGCTTTTGTCCATAGAAGGAGTACGTTTCGTTTTATCCCCTTTTCCCGTCATTCATGTTCATGTTTATTATGTCTTTTGACAGGTTTGCGAAGCCCTCAATTTATCATACAAGAACTTGGATGAACTTAACCGCATCATCGACACCAAACTCCCAGGCCGACCGCAATTCAAATGTCGTGAGGTTGTGCAGAGTGGTGAAGTTCTTGAATTTTACGCACACGACATCATAGAATATCTTCACGCGCTATGGGGGGACCCAGATTTCACCGACGACCTCATTCTTGAGCCCGAGCGACTGTATGCAGATGAAGACATGACAATCCGGATCTACCACAAAATGAACACAGGAAAGTGGTGGTGGGATACGCAGGTAGATATTCGATCATCTTTGTTCTTTTTTTTCTCATACTTATGAAACGTAACTCTAGAAAAAAGTTCAGGCTGCGACGTATAGTAAAAATGTTACTGTAGTCCCGATAATCATCTCGTCCGACAAAACTCAGCTTACGACGTTCCGAGGAAAGAAAGCCTACCCAGTCTACCTTACAATTGCTAACATCCTGAAACACATCCGCCGTAAGCCTTCGCGACAGGGTCAAGTTTTGCTAGCCTACCTTCCGACCTCACGACTCGAGCACATCGCAAATAAGGCTTCACGTCGCCGCTGCTTGTCTAACCTCTTCCACCATTGCATACAGCACATCGTAAAACCTTTGGAGACTGCTGGACGCGATGGAATTATTCTTGTCAGTGGTGACGGCGCCGTGAGACGGTGTTTTCCAATCCTCGCAGCCTATGTAGGTGATTATCCAGAGCAAACATTGGTTACATTGGTCAAGAATGGGGATTGTCCCATCTGTCCGGCACCACACAACGAAATTGGCAACTGGGAAAGCAACCTCGAGCCTCGGAACACAGAGGAAATTATTGAAGCTCTCAACGCTGTTGACAGAGGAGCCGCGGGAGTGACTTACTAATTGTCGTTGTCGTTGCAGGAATACAGCCCTGTTTTAATGCGGGGTGGCAAGGCTAATGCAGTGGGTGTAGGTACCTACTGCCGTCGGCTGTTATTCTGACTGCTTTTTCCTTCAACCCCCTGGCGATTCCTTGCCTCTACGCCCTGACGGAGATGCAGAACGAATCCAAGTTGACAGAGGAGTGAGTTCAACTAGAGCCGGCAAAATCGGGAAGAAGCAGCAATGCTTATGTAATCCCATCACGGGAGTTACCGGCGTCTTAAACGTTCCCCTCGCCAAAATTTGGCCTGGTCTGGAGATTATGTAAACAAGCCCTCCTTTGTCGGACTCGTAATATCCTGCACCAGCTATACCAAGGTCTCCTCAAACACCTCATCTCCTGGTTCGGGCTGTATGCGGAGATGCGGAGATCGATGCTTGATGCCGTCGCCTGCCTCCAAATCACCATATCCGACTGTTTATGAAAGGAATTTCTAATCTTTCTCGAGTTACCGGCACGGAGCATGATCAAATTTCAAAGTTTCTTCTTGCCTTAGTTGCCGATATTGGTCTGCCAGGCGGCCATTCCAATGCCCGACTAGTCCGTGCTGTCCGTGCAGTTCTTGATTTCATCTATCTAGCCAGATACCCGATTCACACATCCGAAACAGCTGTTCAAATGGACGATGCCCTTTACGCGTTTCATCTAAACAGCGACATCTTCATCTCTCTCGCCGCTTGGTATTCGCACCCACTTCAACATTCCAAAACTTCACAATGCAGGTCATTATCTCCTATTCATTCAGCTCTACGGCGCAGCGGATAACTTCAATACAGAATATACTGAACGACTTCATATTGATCTCGCAAAGGATGCCTAGGCTTCAACGCACTTTAAAGACGAGTTCCCACAGATGACAGTTTGGCTTGGTCACAAGGAATGTGTAAAGAAGTACATTCGTCGCCGTTTAGAAACCTCTTTCAACACACCACTGCATGTTCAAAAACCTCTCCCTTTTCTAATTCCTGAGCGCCAACTACAAATGGCAAAGCACCCGACCCATCGAGGCATATCTATTGAGGCAATTTGCACCAAATACGGTGCTGCTCAGTTCATTCCTGTTCTATCACGGTTCATTGCTCAGTACCAACATCCCAATTATTCAAAAGCCCAAGTTGCAGTCGCTTCCAACTCCATTCACATCCCATTTTCAAACTCTCAGTCTTTCATCGTATCAAATTTGTCAGTTATGATTAGTGCTTTGAAGTCCTGTCCCAAGACTAGCAAAAGACCGGGACTGGACTGGACTTCAACTGATCAGGACCGCAAAATACAAAGACCGATGAAGACCGGAACCGCGGTCCAGTCTTCGGTCCATAGCAATTTGAGAAATCTCAAGACCGATAAAAACCGGTTAAGACCGGTTTCAACCGGTTTATGGCTCTCAAAAAATACTGAGCAGTAGCTGTAAATAAGAGCTTTCGAACGATCCCAAAATCATAATTTTCAGTTAAAAATTGATCAAGTTACAATTAAATTACTGCATATCATATTTTTCGAATGAAATATTAGCTCATCGCGCACAACATGCAGTCGGAATTTGCCGAAACAATAGGCGTGCGTCTCACGAGTTGCGCGCTAACAAAGCGGACCACGCACTATCGGAGGCCATTCAGAAATTGACCCTGTTAAGCCGACGTTCGGTATTCGCACTCCCCTCATACGCCGACATCATTTTCGCCCTATTTTCGCATTTTTGAACTCATCCGACATTTTATTTCCGCCATGACAGCTCATCAATCGCATCGCGTCGCATGTCGCTCCGACAAACCGCTTCGAAAGCGTGTTCTGACGTCGTTCGCTCTCGATGTATGTAGTATATTAGTAATTATATATTATTTCATCTGTACACTACGTGATAAGCCTCAAGACCGGTTGAGACTGGTTACTAACCGGTCTCAACTGTAACCAGTCTCAACCGGTCTCACAACCACAAAAGACCGTTCTGGACCGGCCCGGGTCTACGTCGGTTCGGTCCAGTTTTTTGGGCCTTTTGAGTTTTGGGAGACCGGTCTCGGTCTCGGTCCAAGCTTTTGAGGCCAAAAAACCGGACCGGACTGGACTTCAAAGCACTAGTTATGATGCATACAGCCTCAATCCTCTTGACAAAATTGTTGTTGACTCTATACACACCGACCCAGTACATTTTGACAAGTACAGGAAAATTGTTCCTGGCCGATTTGACACTGCCATCATCCAGTTAAGAGCCAGTAGTAGCTCTACTCCGGAAGGTATGTCTTTGATCAAAGATTTTTGCTCTCAAAAAGCAAGACTAACATTGATTTTAGTTTCAGGTATTGGCATTGGACAGGTCCGATGCATCTTTTCACTACCTCCTCATGCTATTGATCTCTGGTTTCCTGCTGGCGCTTTCCCACACAAACATTTGGCCTACGTTGAATGGTTTACTCCGCTTTCTCGAGCCCGGAAAGATCAAAATTCCAAGTTATTCAAAGTCTCTCGCCTCATGGCTCACGGAGAGCGCCATGCAAGTATTATTCCAGTTTCACTAATTATTTCAAGTGTCCAGCTGTTCCCAAAATTTGGCCCTCAGGCGCCAGTGGCATGGTCATCAAGTAATGTTCTTGATAGTGCGGCTCATTTTTATGTAAATCCATTTGCAGATAGATTCCTGTACTGTACTATTTCATTCAATTTGGCAGTCATGCGTCATGGGGCCTTCAAAATCGCCAAAATGTCACGGTCGTCACGAAGATTTTTGCAAGGTGCTGAAACCATTTCGGCGCTCTAGCCCCAACATGGTAAAATTTTGCGGCCTGCGGTGCCAGACTGCCGAAAATTTGGGCGTGTCACAGGCAGTTTCTAAGCCTGACAAAATCAAATTTTTGGCAGGGCCATCACGTGTCACGGGCCCTGCCGAATTGAATGAAATGGTACAGTATTCCCATATATACTGAACAGTAAAATTTGACTTATTTTATGTGGATTATTACATCCCAGTGGATCCCCTGTTTATCAGTGAAAATGCAGACCGAATAAGTCATGAATAAGTGAATGGCCAACTGATCTATTTCTGATACCTCGCTGACTTTGGCTGATTTGTGCGAGTCAGTAGGATTAAGCTTGCCCCCCTACTTACCGAGACTAATCTCAACTTATCTGTGCAGATAAGCAAATGGGGTTTTTCCTGATGGAAGTAAAACCTTTTGAACAGCTCTCCTCACATGATTGACGGCACTGGTACTGAGTTCTTCATTGTCTTCCACAGCAGTTGCATCGAGATCGTACTTTCGATCAACATCAACATTGACATCGTCTTGATAGTTAGTATTTGCACTGGCCTGATCAGCCTCTGATTTGGACATGATACCAATTCCTTCGAGCAGCTGACTTCAAATCAGATTACCAATAGACTGATTATGAGACTTTTAAATACCTTGACAGCAGCAAGATGGATGGTATGAGGCATACGTCGCATGCAGGCTGCAGAGGCTGAAAACTTAATGCCTTCACTCTTACACTTGACTTCCAGAGCTTCCATTAATGTGTCGGTATTACTCGCATTACCCATAACGATAGTAGCAATTATCTAAAATTGTATCAGTAAATGATCGAGATGAAAACAGTACATGTCTCTTTGAAACAAACCTTGTCCTTAATATTGTAGGACTCCAACGTTGACCAGACTACAGATGCCATGTTTTCACCCGAATGCTGTCCAACTAACTCCCAAAAGTCAATGAGTAGCTCCTCTACCCATGGGATGAGTTTAAGTCATAGTTACATAAATAAATACTCACCACACTCTCTATCATTTGTAATGTAGTGAGCAACAATTGCCAAAAATGCATAGCAGTTGCTAGATGTCCACGCGTCGAGAGAAAGACTGATCTTTCCCTCCAAAGCCTGACACATAAAACTTGAGCTAAAAACCTAGCACAAATAGTGAATCGTACCACAAACATGGCCTTTATCTGTTCTATAGTCTCGTCTCCTAGTGTCATTACCCGCCTTTGAACGCCATCTCGCTTTGGGAGTGTGAACTTGCTATTTTTACCATAACTCATGACCGCAACAAATTCAGGCTTTTCAACCTCGTCAAAGGGTTGATCACAAGCGACGATCCACTCAATTAAAAGTCGCTCAAACTTATTCTGATCCCAAGGCTCCTGATACCGATCATTAGTATCCATACAAGATATATAATACAGTCACATACCACCTGCTGCTTTGCGAAGGCCCCCTTTATGCCAGAAGCCTGGCACTCAATTACCTTGAGATATTCTGCTTGAAGTGAGTCATCAAAGGTTTTCTTTCCCGTCGCCATGAGAATTTCATCAGCAGTAGGCGTATCACGGCTTGTCATGACGAGATAAAGATTGTGCATCGACTTGAAGTGCGTTCGGATGTGACCAATCATAGCTGTATAGTGTTTTGAAGTCCGGTCAGGTCCGGTTTTTTGACCTTCCGAGCTCAGGACCGGGACCAGGACCGGTCCCTCCTCCCTCAAATTCTGCAAAAAACCGGACTGGACCGACCAGGACCGGTCCTGAGCGGTCTTGTGCAGTCTTTTGCGGTTGCGCGACCGGTCTGAACCGGTTGCGGTTGCAACCAGTTGGCGACCGGTTCAAGACCGGTCTTTGTAGGTGGTTCTCGTACTTTACGCACTGGACAGTACATTTTTTAAATTATATGTGTCATAATTTCATAAATCAAAAGAATGTCAGCTGAAATATGTTTATCCATTATTTTTACACTAAGTTCTGCCATTTCCCAATCTATCTAGCTCCATCCAACCTTTGCAAACGAAGGTTTTTTTAAAAATGCCTCCGGTAAGCAAACTTTCGTTTGGAACTCACGTTGGCGTCAATTAGGGAAATGCACGGGTAACCCGCGGGTGTCTGGGCGCCTACCCGTACCCGTACCCGCGCAGACCCGTACCCGCGACCCGCACGGGTTTACCCGTCAAAACGAGCCCGAGAACGTCCAAAACGGCCGAGAAACAAGTGAGATACAGCTAATTTCGTTGAATTCCACGAAATGAGCTGTATCTCATTCAGTTCTCGCCTAAAATTCTCATTCTTGGGCTCGTTTTGAAAGTCGCGGGTACGCGAACCGCTACCCGTACCCGTACCCGTCGGTACCCTTACCCGTGACCCGTGCGGGTTGACGAACCCCTGCATTTCCCTAGCGTCAATTAAGCGCCAAGTTTGAGCTCGGCGCCTTGGTCTCGAGGGCAGTGGAAAGACCGGTTGCAACCGGTTGCAACCGGTCTTTCATCGGTCTGAAGGTTTTTGAGATTGCGGAGGACCAAGGACCGGACTGCAGTTGCGGTCTTGACCGGTCCTAATAATCTGCGGTCCCAATCGGTTTTGGTCCGGTCTGGTCCCGGTCTTTTTCCAGTCTTGCAACCGGACTTCAAAACACTATAGCTGTAAGAACTTTAGAACGTGAAAGATAAGACAGAAGGGAGACTCACTGTGCAGATTGTAATTACTTGCTTTTGAAATCGTAAAAACCTTGTGATTGCCATGATAGCACCGATAGTGTTTATTGCCTGGATTTCCTGTGTTTCCATCACAGTTCACATCCCACTCTTGGTAGAAGTGATAAATTGGGTTGCGCCGAATTCCTTTCTAAATTATGCCGGTGATAAAAATATTTACTCCAACAGAATATCCGACAGCATCGTACCTTTGGCTTAACCGTCTGTGACGTCGAGGCAGTTGATGGTGCAGCTGGAATAAGGCCCTCATTGTGACTGTCCTGCAGGCGTTGTCGCTTTTTCTTGGGTTTCTTAGTGGCAGCCTTTGAGGTTTGCTTTTGGCTGTCAGGAATTGTCTTCGACGGAAGAGAATCAGCTAGCTGCAATTAATAAAATATTAGCTAACGAAGACGTTTAATAAAATCTGAGATTGCCTCTGCATTCAAAATTTCAACCTTGTGGCATTGCCATTGTCCGTCGAAGATTGCTGGAACTTGACGAAGCAACAAACTCGGGATCGCCTTCCAATTTGGACTCAAACTCCTTTTCTTTCCCTTTCCGAGTTGCTGTTTGCTTATGTCGCTTCTTGTTTGTTTCACCGTCCAACTGCACTTCGGCTCCAAGATTGCATTCATCTGGGCTGTGTTTCGTGACCTTCCACCTGTACCTGATACCCAAACAGATTAGAGAATACTAGAGAAATGAGGCTAATACGTACGACTTCCAGAGGCAATGGGTAGTGTGTCATCCTTATCATGATACCAGGTAATATCTTCGGCGTCCTTCAGCTTTCCATCTTCCCCCACCGCCTCTCCAAGTCCTGAATGTATACTTTATGTGAGCTTCAAGCTCACATAAAGTATACTTGGGGTTGAAGGCCGATGCTTCGCACGGCAAAACTCGTCCCCGGTCGAATCTCTTTTCGCTCCCAATTTTTACCGTGAATTGTAGTGTGTAATATTGATTTCGACGCGCCTCTTGTCGCCCACCTGCGGTTGGCTCCTCGTGGCCCGTCTTGTTTCGCTTTTACTGTTATTATCTGATTGAATTACCCAAAGTTTAGTGGTTTGTATATGTATTGAATAATATTGACTAACATTGACGACGTGTCTAATTGTAATAACTGTTTAACGGCAAACGAGGCTACAGAACGTCTAGGGATTGTACGAACCAAATCTTACTTGAGGCACTTTTTAAAAGTGCCTCTGATAACAAAACCTTCGCTTGGAACACCTACTGTAGCCGACCCTGAACCTGGCCAACCCAGGAAGATGGCCAACGATTTTTCACCGCTCGTATACTTAACGAAATACCTCAAAATTGGTATCGTTCGAAAGCTATTGATTATATCTACAAGTAAAAAATAGAATTGTATTCGAAATATCGCTCAAACTAAGCTTAAATGCCTGGGACGGTGCGAATTTTCAAAATGTCACTATTTCCTTAATCGGATTCCGCCGATCTCAGATGGCCAGCCGCCCAGAGGCAGAGCCGTCGATCCCCTCTTCAAAATAATTGTACAGCCATACTCTTACAATAAAGACAAAGCTATTCCACTATCAAATTTTAATTTATTCTTTGAAACTGCTTCAAGATATGGTGACCTTTCTACGATTAATTTCTAAGCACTTCGCCTTGCCTACACCTTGCGACTTTGCAGATCATAGACCGAAATTAGAAGGGATTAAAATTCTTTTTACTACAAATTTATTTGTACATTGTTCATTCTTATATTTTAATTTTACACGAATTTTAGCTAAAAATTTGGATGTGGTATCGGCTTCGATTGTTGAAGATGCCAGATTTCCGAGAAGTAAATGTTGGAACGAGTAGGTTGGTTAAAAGACGATAAAAAATTATGAAAATTTACCAAAGTATTCTAAATATTGACTAAATATGACACACAAAATTTCAAGGTCTTTTAATTACTATTGACTGAGATATTGACAAACTACTACCGAGGGACGAAGATTGTGATGTTCTATTTTAAGACATCAGTTCAAAACGTAATGAACCGAATAAGATTTGAATTGAAATCGGGCTGGCCAGGTTCCCTATAAAGCCATCGCTTTGGGTGTCCCGACTGAAAATATTCACTCCGGCCTTCTATGATACACAAAAATCAGGAAAATCTGACGAAAGGTATCTCAAGACATATTTCTATCGACTGGTAAAAAAAATTAGATGACCGGGTCTTTCTACGAGCTGTAATTTGAAGCGCAAGTTGAAATGGCCAGGTTCAGGGTCGGATACAGTAATAGGCGCCGAGTTTGAGCTCAGTGCCTGACCCCCAACCCGCACGGGTCGTCATACCCACGACAATCCCTAAAAATGTCCAGTGCATGGGCTGGCAATGGAAAGTGGGTTCCGCGGCCAAAACTGATACCAGGAACCTGCAAATGAACGAATAAGGATGATTGACCAAATTTGACCGACAATGACATGATGCAACAACACCCTGCCCATTCAATCCCAATCCCCGTTCTATTTAGCGTTGACTGCGTGCTCACACTCCCCTCAATGCTCCCACTCATCATCGAGTATCAATAACTCTTCCTCGACTGCATCAGTGGGGGAGCGCCTGCTTCGCAAACGTCACTCCCCATGCAAACATGGGAAACCAAACACGCGACGCTGTTAGCCTCAGGCTCATTTGCCCACCGTCGTTGGAATTTAAATCAGTGGGTCCCGAGTCGCGTTCCGCTGGTTCGTTCTACCGAGCGGGATGACGGTGAAAGGGGCGGCTCGCCTCCCAGGTTTGGTATTTCTCATAGCCACGATGAGGACGTCAGCATGCGGGAGTTGGAGGTTGAAAGGCGAATGGGTGATACAAGCGGGTGCGGTGGTCGCTCTTTGCGAAATGAATGAGTGTGGAGGACCGGAAGATGGATATGGGTATATACCAACAGGATGGGAAGACGATGGGTGCTTAGGAATTGGGTCCCATTTGTCGCATTTGCGAAAAGAGTAAAGGCCGAACCTCTGAACATCGGCGCCGCGGGAAGCTGACCCCCCCACTCCACCCTATCCACCACCACCACTCCATTCCAGGCCGACTTGAAGCGGCATAGCGAGGACGCTTGTCGAACGAGGGTTGCGGGATACACCTAGTCTAACAATCCCACACACGACCCGCGCCATGCTGACAACTCCTCGACCCACCCCTCCGCCCTCGCCCTCCGCCCGTATCTCCATCTGCAAACCCTCCATCCTCCATCCTCCTCCCTTTCCTCCCTTCTGCGTTCCAATGGCCACATCACGAACGACGAACGACGGTGGCGACGACTAGAAATAGTTGAGACCGTCCGTACGATGACGACGGCCTCGTCATTTCTACCCTCGACTCCCAACCTCCCACCCCCAACTTCCACAGCTCGTCTAGGGAGTCCCGCGTTTCGCTACGATGCTGCCCGCATCGCAGTGGGCGTCTTTTGGAACCGATAGGCACGGACTCGGGCTGACTCGATCCAAGGACGCAGGAAGGGAGAGGGCGGAGTATGACGAAGACGACCTAGTCATCGCATGCTGGGGGGGTATGTCCTCCCTTCATCCTCCCCCTCTGGTGTGGGCTGCAAAGCTAACGCCTCCTCACCCATTTAGCAGTGCCCTACTTCGAGCCCACACGCACACGCACACGCACTTCCCGCGGCTCCAGCTCCAACCATTGAACGAACAAACAAATGGCCGAACGAACGAGAGGAGGAGACGGAGGGTAACGAAGGGCAGCAACTCGGAGGACGCTGACGACTGCGGGGGTGGAATGTCGACGAGAGCCCGTGCAGGGGGGTGCCTAGGCCTCCTCATCCCCCTTGCCTTGAACCTCCGACCTCAGAGGTGGGCAGCGAAACCGATACCCATCCACCTCGCGGCTCAGAGTAACAACTGACGGTGGCAGCAACGTAGACGATGAACAGCGTGAGGTAATGCAAGCGAGAGCGAGAGCAGGAGGGTGGTGGTATTGACAAGATGTGCTGGCTGTACAAAGTAAGTCAATTTTCGAGTTCCAGATGGATAAGCAGCCTACTGACCTGAATCATACAGCCCCCAACGCCTGTTTGCGGATGTTGGACGGATATCTGCGTATTAGGAAAGCGCGTAAGGGATAATTTGATCTGCGCATGGGTGTGCAGAGGATGAGAAGGACCTATATTTGCAAGGTAAGTCGGATTTCAACCTTTAGAAAGGTGTTATACTCACCTGACGTGCTTTAGGCAGTCGGTTCGTGCGCCATCGACCACATCCGGCAGCCCTCAAGTCGATTTCGCACCGACGAATGCGAATGAATGAGTCTGGAAGGGGTAACAGCCTCCTACACCTTGTTTTGCACGCAGAGCACCAACGACGACATTTGCGAATCAAGGCCGAGCCGACGAATGCAAAAGCGACGAGGGAGTGACCTGCGGGCATGGTCACCTAGCGGGATAGACAGCGGGAAGGGGCAGTATGCAGGTTGACGGACGGCGTAGATTGTGTTGGTAGAAGATAAAAAGGTAGTCAGACGCTTCCGGTAGCTCTGACACCGCTTGTTGCCAATATCGAACGGAGATCGTAAGCAAAATTTGTCAAAAAGACGAAATGGTAAGCGACATTACAAGAGAAGACCCTGAAAAATGAAAGTTCCCCTGAATTTTGCCTTCAAAAGGCAGGAGGACCCTGAAATCATTACCATATATACGACCTTAATTTCCACGCTTCGCGACCTCGTATTGAAAGAACGACATCCCCTAAAGGGGACTCGTAACATTCAGGATCAAGCTCACATAAAGTATACATTCAGGACTAAGATACACCAGAAGTAAGCATACCGGATCCACCAAGTAATGGGCAGTTGATGAAGAAGTGAGTAAGCGGTCCAGCTTGAAGCTCACCCATCGTATCTGAATAGTTGAGGTGCATTTGACGGCGTATACTGCTTATTGAGAGGAAGGAGAATAAACCATGACAGCGTGGAAAGATTGCGCGACAAATCAGGGCAAGTGCAATGTCCCAAATTGTCATAACCGTAAAGACCTCCTTATCTTTTACTAGATGTGCCAGGCAATCAAGGCGCATATGCGAGATGTGGTCCCAACGGTATCGAAAGCAAAATATGAACCCCTGGAGGACACGAGAGACAGGTATGACATCCGGAAATATAAGAGTAACTAAGTATGAACTTGTTTTGTAGGCCATTGCATAGCATGGCATTTCCGAGTCCCCTTTCTTTTACTTCAAAGCATTCAATGTGAAACATATCTTGATTTATCTACTACTCAAGTATGACGAGAAAAATTGACTGGACTTTCTCTTTTCTATCGCATCGTTATCACATCTTCCGATCAGACGTTGTAGACACACAGGGACAAACATTCACGTAGGCTATGTTCATGTTTTCCACCTGGAGTTCCTTAGTATTCTCTCGTGAACTCCAGGTACGTATAGTTATTTATTCTATGTAGTGTCTACTCTAATATATAGTATTCTCTCGTGAACTCCAGTTCCTCGAGCGCTGTCTTTCGGCCTACCCCGCGCTACGTTCTAGGCGTGTCCGGCTGTTAGGTTATGGGCCCCGCACGCGATCCGACAGACATGGCATCTTCGACGACTAACTCAGAGTCGTTCCGCTTCCCGAAGCTTAACGGAAGCAACTACACAATCTGGTGTCAGCACATGAAGGCATCACTACAATCAAGGTACCTTTGGCTGGTTGTCAGCGGAGACGAGCCGCAACCGGCGGCACCGCCGACAGATCCTCCGACCAACAAGGATTTGATGGCATCGTGGAAAGCGGAGAGGAAGGAAAGTCTTGAGTGGATGCAGAAAGATCAAGCGGCTCAAGGTTTGATGAAGGGAGCCTCGGACTCCGCGCAGTGGCCACACGTGTCGAAGTCGAAAACGTCGAAGGAGATGTGGGAGGCATGGGAAAAGCTGTACGTCAAGAATCAGCAGGCCATGAACGTGCACTACTGGTTCGAGGATCTCTACACCAGCAAGTACGACGAAACCAAACCCATGGCCGACCACATTGCGGCTATGCTCGACATCGGGGAGAAGATTACTGGGGCGGGCGAAACCTTGCCTGACGCTCACATCGCTCGCGCCCTAGTTCTCTCGCTGCCACGCACCCAAACCTGGGAACTGGTGAAGACCCTGCTTTTCAGCAAGGAAAACCTCACGTCGGACCTCGTTTCTACGGAACTCACGGCCCATGCCAATCGTGCTGAACGCGAAAAGGCAACCGAAACGGCGCTCTTAGCCACGAAGAAGGGGCAGAAGGAAAAGGGCAAGGGCAAGCAGACTAGAGGCAAACCCAAACCGACGACATCTGCCGCAAGTGTAATGGCAAGGGGCACTGGGCGAAGAATTGTCCGAATGGAACAGAGGAGTCCGAAAAGGAGAAGAACGGTGGAGGCTCGGCCAACCTCACCACGCACAAGCTACGAGATTTGGGATCGCGAGAGATCGGCCAGTTATACGTGGCAACAGGCCCGTCGTCGAGGAGAGTAGGAAAGGCATTCATGGCAGGTCGATCATCGGATAAGCCCTTGATTGCAGATACAGGCGCGTCTTCGCATATGTTTTGCGACCGCCACTACTTCATCTCCTATACCAGGCTTTCTGGCTCGGAAACCGTCTCTGTAGGCAACGGCAACGAAATCCCAGTAGTGGGTACTGGTTCCGTTCGCTTTTTGGCGAAGCTACCAGGCAACGCGTTTCGTGAAATTATTCTTAAGGATGCCCTCTACATCCCCGATATGGAATGCAACCTCATCAGCATTGGAACTATTCAACGGCTAGGATACGGGTTGGTTGGCTATCGGGATAGACAGGCCACAGGGCTAGCAGTTACAGAGTCGACAGGATCTACGGTGGAACTATTTCGGGCAGAACTCCGTGGCACATTGTACCATATTGATGTTTTAGATGACACGGAGAATGTTGCATACCTTGCCTCGAGTGGGAGTTTACGCCTCTGGCATCGTCGCATGGGTCATTTGCACCTTGACGCCATTCGTGAATTGGACCGGAAGAACATGGTTGACGGACTGGATATATCCTCTAAAGAATATGATCACGTTTGCGAAGGATGTGCCTTCGGCAAATCACATCGATTACCTCTACCCAAGGCGAGCACTTCAAGGTACGAGAAGATGGACCTTCTTGTCTTTGATCTTACTGGTCCGATGAGCACTGCGACGTGGGGAGGGATGTCCTACGCGCTTGTCGTCATCGACGTTGGTACTCGGTACCCAGTAGGAAAGCTTCTTCCGTCGAAGGAAGCTGCTGCTCCGGCCTTGATAGTGATTGTTTCGATGATGGAACGACAGTCGGGGAAGAAAGTGAAGCGGATGCGGACAGATAATGGGACGGAGTTCGTGCAGAAGATGATCCAGGATTTCTGCGAGAAGAATGGTATCATTCACGAGACAACCATGCCCTACACACCTGAGCAGAATGGCATTGCAGAGAGAGCCATTGCTGTGTTCTTCGAGATGGTGAGGTGTATGCTCCATGCAGCAGATTTGGACTTGCGCTATTGGGGGGAAGCTTTCCTCTATGCGATCCACATTCGGAGCCTCTCGCCCTCTTCTGCGTTGAACGGTGTTGTCCCCCTTCAAGCTTGGTCAAACAAGAAGCCCGACGTGTCACACCTTCGGATATTTGGGTCCATCGCGTACGCCAATATCCCGAAGAAAATTAGGAGGGGTAAATTAATGGTTACTTCGATCAAGTGCCGTTTACTGGGGTGGTATACGGATGAGTCGAAGGGATACAGGTTGGAGGATGTGGAGAAGAACACACTGATAGCTTCGAGGGATGTTCGTTTTGTGGAAGACAGCTCTCCGGGAGATTTGGCGGTCATCGAGACGACTCAGACGAGAGGGAAAGCACCAACAACGGAGGAGCTAGACCGTTTACCACCCGAGGACTTGCGTTCTCAGGTCAACCCGACCACTAGCTCTGCCCACAGGCAATCCCGAATGCTCGAGACGAAGAACGACCCCCTTCCGCAGATAACAATAACGATCCTGCGCTGGTCGAAGCTGATTCAGTAGCTGAACCGGTTCCAAAACCACCGAAAACCTCGAAATGGAGTAACTTACCCGCTCGAGATCACCCACAACGTATGCGGACGCAGAAAGTACAATATGGCGTGCCAGCTACGGAAGAAGAAATCGAGGAATCCTCGAATCGAACGACGGCTGGTGCTAGCCGTGCGTATGTGACTTTCTCCAGCAATGAGCCACGAAATTTTCGCGAAGCAATGGAGTCACCCTACTCGAAGCAGTGGGAGATGGCAATTGCAATCGAGCACAAACAGCTACAAGACACGGATACCTACGAATGGGTTGCGAGCCTCCCAGAAGGTCGAACCGCAATTGGTAGTCGCGTGGTCTTCAAGCAGAAACGAGACGGTAGCGGTAGTATCGTCAAGTTTAAGGCTCGAATCGTCGCAAAGGGCTTCTCGCAGATTCCTGGGCAGGATTTCACGAACACTTTCTCATCCGTTGCGAAATTCACGACCCTCCGCACGCTTTTCTCGCTCGCTGCTCACCTGGACATGGAACTACACCAGCTAGATGTTATTGGTGCCTATCTACGTGGAGACTTAGAGGAGGAATTATACATGGAGATACCGGAGGGTGTGAAGGACGAAGGAAAGAAAGGCGGGTATTGGAAGCTGAAGAAACCGTTGTATGGACTGAAGCAGGCGGGACGACAGTGGAAGGTGAAGTTGGACGACGCAATGAGGAAGTTGGGATTTACGAAGAGCACAGCGGACGACTGCCTCTACGTTCTCCGAAAGGAGGAGTCGGAGGAGATCTTGCTGCTGGTGCTAGTATACGTTGATGATATGGCCATCGCAGGGCGCGAGCTTTCGAACGTCGTAAAGTTCAAGACCGACTTCGCGAAGGTCTTCGAAATCACGGACCTGGGAGAACTGAAATATATCCTCGGTATTCAAGTCGTTCGAAATCGAAAAGCACGCACCATTTCCCTGAATCAAACGGCATACATCGAACAAATCCTCTCCCGCTTCGGAATGCACGATTCCTCTCCCGTAACCACCCCGCTTGAAGTCAAAAACAAACTATCAGTTTCGCAATCACCCACAAACGACGCCGAACGCAAGGCTTACCTTGAATATGCGAACGGCTTGAAGCACCTCGAAGTCGTCGGTGCACTGTTGTACGCGACGCAAACTCGACCCGACATTCAACACGCAGTCGGGGTCGTTGCACAATTTGGCGGTAATCCAGGCATACCGCACCTCGCAGCAGCCAAGCGAATACTTAGGTACCTTCGTGGTACTTCGCGTTTTTCGTTGGTGCTTGGTCATCGAGACCACGATTCCGTCGACCTCGTTGGATGGACGGACTCCAATTGGGCTGAGGACACGGATTCGCCGCTCAGTTGGTGGGTTCCTTTTCGACGTGGCCGGCAGCTCCGTTTCTTGGTCATCCAAGAAACAACCGACCGTCGCCCTCTCGACAGTCGAAGCCGAATATATGGCGGCATCCAATGCGACCAAGGAAGCCATCTGGTTACGGACTCTCCTCGAAGATCTCGGATATCCGCGAACCAGAGCAACTGTAATACACGCAGACAATCAGGGATGCATTGCTCTGGCGCAGAATCCGGTAACTCACTCACGGGCAAAGCACATCGACATCCGACCATTTCATTCGCGAAAGGATCGAGTCCAACGAGATCGAGCTGGAGTTTTGTTCGACAAAGGATATGCTCGCCGACATATTCACTAAGCAGCTTCCGCGGGAGGCATTCGAGAAGTTTCGGGTGGCGTTGGGAGTGGGAGAAATGGATAACTCTGCGAGTGGGAGTGACGAGAAAAATTGACTGGACTTTCTCTTTTCTATCGCATCGTTATCACATCTTCCGATCAGACGTTGTAGACACACAGGGACAAACATTCACGTAGGCTATGTTCATGTTTTCCACCTGGAGTTCCTTAGTATTCTCTCGTGAACTCCAGGTACGTATAGTTATTTATTCTATGTAGTGTCTACTCTAATATATAGTATTCTCTCGTGAACTCCAGTTCCTCGAGCGCTGTCTTTCGGCCTACCCCGCGCTACGTTCTAGGCGTGTCCGGCTGTTAAAGTAGGGACAGGTAAGGAATCTGGATTGTTCGCACCACATTTTAGCTACCACAATACACAATGTACAACTCAAAAAAGAGGTGGAGTGGGCATTGAGCTGGCTCCGAAGAACAAGAATCTATTAACCAACATCAATCAACAAGACAAATGAAGGAATCGTGGCGATAAAGACCTTGAAGAAACGAGGTGGGGAGGCCGAATTGCAGGAGGCTTGATGTACAGGCGTCGGGGTTGCAAAATACGAAGGGGTAGGCTGTGACTTGGCGCAAAACGAGATGGAGGAGGAGGAGGCGCGGATGCGGGAGACCCAACACACAGGTGTTGGTTGTGGAATGCATGCCGCTACATCGCGTTTTTGATTCCAAGCACAGTCAATTCCTGCCCGCCGCGTAGGCACACTGCAACGTAGCAGGGGCAGTGGACGGCGCCATGTCATGAAGTGGCAGGGTGGGCCAGTCGCCGCCATCATACTCCTGCCAGGCCAACGATTGGGACCGGCATGCGTAGCGGGCTCTGGGATATGACAAGTTACACGCGAGCTGCGTTGCAAGTGACAGGATAAGGGCAGTCAATCATATTCCGGAAATTGGAAGGGAATGCAAAAGATCTATAGGTGCTAGGGATTGTCACGGGTACGACGACCCGTGCGGGTAGGGGTGCGGGTTTTGCTGGGGTACGGGTACGGGTAGGCGATTTTGTACCCCAGACAAACCCATACCCCCGACGCGGGTTGGCGGGTTAAGCGCTGAGTTTAAATTCGGCGCTTATTGGCCGTTCCACACGAAGATTTTGTTACCGGAGGCAATTTTTAAGATGCCTCTGGTAAGATTGTGTTTGTTTGATGAGGTTAAACGCCCCTTAGATAGCTTAAAAAAATGTAGACATAGTTTAAACGTCATAAAAGAATCTATTTGATGCACTTTCCCCTTGCATTACAGTGTTTTAAGCTCAAAGAGTCAAATAAAATGCTATTTAATCCGTGAAGTACAAGATTTACAGCTGACTTGTTGACTCTACCATGCACCCACCTGACCCGCCGTGACCCGTACCCGTACCCGCCAAAAACCCGTACCCTTGAGCGTGGGTACAGGTTTTTGCGGGTAAGGGTACGGGTAGCCCTGGAACTGTGACAATCCCTATTAGGCGCAGGTGTTGGTCTTCATCCACGAAACGGCTGGCATACGAGGTCAGTAGGCGGTGCACTGATGTTGACAATGTGACATCTTTGGAGCGGAAGGAGTCCAAAGGACCAATCATCTAGTTAGCAATGGTGAAAAGATACGGAGAGCATGCTCACCTGCTCCCATTGTCCTCATCTCCGACGCCCGGTCCTTACCGCCTGCTGGCTTTGTTGTTCCAAATGGCTGCTGGGCACGCACTGTCAAAGCCGTTAGCGTGTGTGGGTCGGTCAAATGGCTGAGAGAAACAAGGCCCTGATGAAGCCCTGGTATTGTGCTGGCATAGACTGCGGGGCTACCCAGATGTCCATTCCGCGGTGCCAGCAAACACAGAGTATCAATGCATGGGGCGCAGGTGAGCTGAAATGTGGTGACAGGTTGATGAGCTGAACGACGGGGTCATTTTTGTGAAATACCTGTGACTTCCCAACTCGATCTCTGGACTATATCCCGAGTGGCATTCAGAGCACCGCTGTGCATTGTTTTAGACATCCAGATGAGGGTCGAGGAGGACGGAATGTGAGTTGAAGTCAAACACCGACAATGGCGGAAATAGAAGCCAGTCTCGGCATTTTCCGGCTGATGCATCTCCCTCGGTGGAGCAAACGCGTGGGAATACGACTTGGAGCCAACGATTCAATTCGGTGATATGCCTACGACACGCTATGCCGTGCAAAACACACAACAAATGCGCGGGTTCTAGGGATCCAACAACGGGACTGGACGAGGTACGAGGGTCAAGCGACAAGAACGAGGACGAGAGCGATGACGAAAACGAGCAGCCGCGACGACGAAGGCGGCCGGAAACGAAATACGAAGACGAAACGAGGTACAAAGTGGACGAAATCCGAGGGGGAAACTACGAGTGCGATTCACTGACTGTAAACTACAGTACAGGAGAGTTTTTATGGTATAAATACGTCGGGAATAGAAACAGAAAGGGTATGTACAAGTGAAATGAGAAATGAGAATACAAGAATTTGATTCTGAGAATTGGGGTGAGGAGAAAAGGATCGAAGAATGATGAAATAAAAGAGTTCTTGATGTCGAAAGGCTGTCTAGACTTTGAAAAACGAACTTGTATACTCTTTGAGGACGAGTTTTGCCGTGCGAAGCATCTGCCTTCCAAGTCTTAGTAAACAAGTTCGAGGTTCAAGGTACGCCGAACCAGTTCGACTTCCACCGCAGTGGGCGAGATGTCCTCAATTTGCCATAATAGGTTCCAAGATATTCACCGTGTGAAGGGTACAAGAATAAAAAACTACGCCCCTTGTGGTTACCTGTGCAGTTATTTATGGCCATCGGAGACCGCGAGGAAGAGTCAGGTGCAATGCATGGGACGTCACTCCCCGTCCCGTAACTGGCAATCCTGGAAGGCCAGAGGGAATGACATTCCAAACGAAGACTCACAGTGAGACGGCATTACTGTACTATTTCATGCAATTCGGCAGTCACGCGTCACGGTGCTTTCAAAATCGCCGAAATGTCACGGTCGTCACGAAGTTTTTTTCAAGGTGCCGAAACCATTTCGGCATTCCACCCTCAACATGGTAAAATTTTGCGGCCTGCGGCGCCAGACTACCGAAAATTTGGGCATGCCCTGCCGAATTGAATGAAATGGTACAGTCTACTTCGTTTCCCAGAATCCAATATAGGAAACGACAGCAGCTCTATTTTTAGTAGACATTAGTAGATATTGTCCTCGCGACTCAAGTAGGCTTATTCTTTGATAGATTTTTGATACTAAGTACAGGAAAAAAATGGAAGGAAATCCGCTGGAACGCTAGCAATTTTATTTGTTAAAACCATAGAGAGATAAGCACACAAACGAATAGGTGTGTGTCGATGAGGTCGCCCTACTACCGTTTTCACCAGGCACTCTGTCGAGGAAACCCCTTTTTAGAAGGGTCGGTCACGAGTCCAACAGTCAGTTTATATATCAGATCTCCTAGTCTCCCATGCTTTTCCCAGCTCAGCTTTCTCCAACTGCTCTGCACGCCTTCTTTGCAGGTTTGCGACTGATCTTCGCTATGCCCTCGGCTCCTTACGCCGCCGTGGTTGCTTTTCTCCTCACCACTGACTTTCGTCGTGGGGTCGGCTGGGACTCGGAAGAAACCATTTCCCTTCTGGGCATTTACCGGCCGCCCCTCAAGCCTGTTGCTGGAAAAGTCTACCAAGGCTTCCCGAACCATAAAGCTGTCCGCCTCGTCGCAGAGTACCTCGGTGTTGCTCAAGGTCTGCCTACGGATGACCGTCTTGAATTTCTCGAGAACCGCAGCGAAACGTTTGAATATTATGAGCATTCGGCGGCTTATCGTGATTGGTTTCGCACTTTCCTTTCCAAAAAGGTCAACGCCGCTATTGATAAAGCAATGTTGGAAACCCAGACACGGCCGGATAATATTATGGAAGGTCAGACCGATGATAGCTACCCCACCCTGGATTTGATGGTTACAGTGGCTCTGGATCAAATTGCGAGCAGAGTTTTTGGGTCGTTTATTTTGCATTCAAAATTTATTGCAAGCGAGGCGTTAACGCCACTCAAAACCATCCTTCTTCACGTCGTCGGGCGCTACAAGAAGTATTACAATACTGCTCGACAAGTCGCGTATGGAATCGGTAAACGTCGCAATACGAAAGGCCCAACAAAAGTTTGGAATACATTCCAGGAACAGATGAAGAGTGGGCGCCATTTTTTTCACTTTGTTGGTCTTACTGTCGATTGATATGTTTCGTTTTTCAGCTTTGAAGGAGTCCGAAGACATTGATCCGTTTGTTTTGAGGGACGCACTCATAGCCATGAAAAGTTTGATCGGGTATATGGTCTGGCTGCCGTCCATCCAGGTGGAATTCAACGAGAATAAGCAGTTCATTTTGGGCGTAGCCGAGAAGGCAGGGGTCGCGACCGACGACACGGTGGACGAGACCGGACACCCGGGCGAGGTTGCCAAATGTCAGTCTGTCGGTTCTTCACTGATCCTAAACTTTGATGCTCACAAAGTTTCGTTCAGCGCTCGCGGCGCGTGCAAAAGGAAGAAGCAAGACGCTTGCCACAGCAACCATCGATCCACAGCGTCTTGCCCTCATTTTCCAAGAACTTGCCGATTTCTTCAGTACGACGAACAACGTTACCGTTACTGAGTTGTTAGACGGAGACGACCTACGCGACGTTTTTTCCACCGACGGCGATATTGGAGTGTCGGTTTGGAAGGACAAGGACGAGAACGAGCTCAGTGCTCTCCTTGGATTTGACGAAGGTCGCCCAACACTTTTTGCCAAATACCGTGCCAACAACAGCGAAGTCAATTCTTGGGATAATCCCACATTTGCCGATTGGATGGGAGATGGTGGTGTTGATGTCACCAAACTGACCATGCAGTGGCACCAGCTCTGTGGGATTGCGGCAATGGTCGACAAAACCTTCGGGCCCCCCGCGGATGTGGTCGCCGCTGCCGCTACGAACATTCTGGTTGGGGATGACGTTGGCCTTGGGAAAACTGGCCAAGTCATGGGATTCATAGCATTTTTGGTGTCAGTTTGGTTTGTGGAAACGCAGAAGGCGAAAGATGATTTGGTTCGCCCCTCTATTATTAATAGCGGTGAGTTTGTATTTTACTTGTTGCCGGACGACTGGGAGGGCCGTCCTGGACGGCCCCCTGAGAACGGCCGTTCGTGTATGGATAAAGATGGCACGTGAGCCGGCGCATGTGTGTGGCGTCATGTGGGAGTGCCGTCCTGGATGGCCGCGTTTGCCCACTGGCACCCTGGACTCTCACCGTTCTACGCAGTCTTCGCCGACCCAGGAAACGCTTTCGTGGTTACGTGTCTTGTTGATTGCTGACTCTGGCTTTTTAGCTGGCAAAGCACTGTTCATGAGGAAGGGCCCTGTTCCCGACCTCCCCCACCTGATTTTAATTCCAAACTCACTGCTGGATCAATGGATCCAAGAGCTGAAACGGTTTTTTTCCAAAAATTCAATTGAAATTTACGAGCTGCCTTCTTCGGAATCGGAAGTCGAGAAATTTTTTTCCGACGAGAAGTCTCCCTGGGTAAGGTCGAGCACACCCCTTATCATGCGGGTTGTCCTCTGCACACATTCCGTGAGTCTATCTATTTACATCTACCTACCTCTTTCGCTGGATATTTTTAACCTTTTGAGTTCTAGTCCTTCGCCAACCTGTCCAGTCAACGATTTGACGTTAAGGCACGTAACGGTGGACGCCCTCCCGATACTCCACGGGAGTTGCAGAAAAATTCCCTTCCAAAGGGAATTTTCACAATGGAATGGTGTCTGTTGGCCATCGACGAGATACACGAGTTCAGGAGTGAACGTTGCCGAGGATTTCATGGTGTTATTGGACTCGGACCCCAAACACGGTTGATAATCGGCTGCACCGCAACACCCGTCATTTCTCAACCCAAGGTGAGGTGTATTCGCGATCTCAACGATTGAAAACAACTTACCTGTTCTGCGTAGGACACCCACAACATAGCGCGCATGCTGAGGATCCCTGGCTGCTGCGGAGACGAAGGAAAGAACCTAGAATTGCACCACAACCGCATAATCTCGGCGGCGAGGAAGACCCTCAGTTTCGAAGACAAAGGAAAAGGGCTGAGAAAGTTACAAGACGCCCTTCACCAAGGTTCAGCGGACGCTGCCTCTGTTCTTGTCGATCCAGTCAAGGCCGCCAAGTACGCCTACGTTCGTGACTTGCAGCACCGCATGGCCAATTCCTTTATCCGTCGCACGTTGGCCTCGAAAAAACCGAATGGTGAAGGTGTCCAGGCGGCTCTACCTGGTAAAGTAACCCATCCTTACATGGTCTGGTTCACCGACGCGGAGCACTCGCTTCTTGAGCAAGAGCTTGGCCAGATAGGCGTTAAACGCGGTAATCTGGAAATTTCTTTCGAGGTACGAACTTTCTCAGATAGTATCCACCCATGATGAATCATTTCAACTCTAACTAAACCTTAGACATTCTTCATCAAATACCGCATGATGATTGCTCTTCCGATAACCGAAATTTTGGGTCATAGTGGGAAAGATATTTCGTGGCCGATTTTTGAGACGAAGGAGCAATTCGAGGAGGCAGGAGGTTCAAAGCTCCACGAATTGATCAAACTGCTTCAACATCATCTGGCTGATGATAACGTCGAGCCCGTCACCGTTCCGGACAACAAAGGCGAGAAAATGGAATACCCTCCGTTGCCTGTTTATCCCGAAGGCGAGAAACCCAAGCAAGAAAACAAGATCCTGATATATTTCGGATTCGCTATGATGACTGAATCCCTCCGATCTGTGCGTCTTGTGTTAATTTTTTTCTTTTGCAATCATTGATCTTGGTTTGACCCTATAGGCCCTTAACCTGCATGGTATCAAGGCCAAATTCATAACTGGCGCTATCCCCGCCAAACGTCGAACCGCTACTATCAATGAGTGGAAGAATGATCCAGAATCCAGAGTACTCGCATTCAGCAACATCGCGGCGACTGGTCTCAATTTGGCTGAGGCCAATATCGTCATTCATTACGTATGTTCATTGGTTGTCGCTGCAACTGCTGAGCGCTGAGCGACTGATATCCTAGGATGTCTCGTGGTCTGCTGTGTATCAACAGCAAATTGATGGGCGCGCCTGCCGGTGGGGTCAAGACAAATTGGTGCACTCATACCATCTGCTTGCGAGTGGGACGACGGACATCATCATGAATTCCATGGCGTCGGAGAAGACGACGATGCTTAGCGCGCTTGTGAGTGCTGAGAAAAACGAATTTCTCGAAAAGATCTTGTCTGGAGATGACGACAAAGACGACTGAGGAGGGTGAAGATAGTGATGTGGCGAAGAATTGGAAGCTCAAATCGCTGATGTCCTTGGAACTTCGGGACAAAAAAAGCCGTCTGCTCATCGAACCAAGGCCGTCGGTAAAGAGAAAGCGCCCGCAAAAGGTAAGGCGACCACGAAAGATAAAGCGCCGGCGAAACAGAACAAAACTAAGTCGTCGTCCGCTGTACCGCCAGAGCCGTCTGGGACTGCGAAAGCATCTGGTTCCCGTGCTCCGCCAGCAAAGAAGAAAGGCAAAGGGAAGAATAGAGAGAAGGAAGACGTGGACATGGAGGACACCACCACCACCAAAGCGACAGGCAAGTCGAAGGCAACGAAGGCGCCGCGTTTGACGACTTCTTCTCCGAGGAAATCTGATGACGGAGGCGCAACATTGGGGCAGTCGAGGACCGCCGCAACACATGTTCCCCAAAGCCGTTCAGACACCGTATCTGAAAGTGTCAATGGAAAAGATGGTAAGATCCGTGGTATGATACGTCTCACGACCCTTTGACTCACTAACGATTTGTTTTTTCAATTTTACAGCTGCGCTATCTGCGCATGGCATCCAGGAGACACCAACCCCTACAAGGGCTCAGCCGGGTAGAGTGTCTGCTGACCCCGTTCCCCTCGTCCCAGGTGGCGCACGTTCTCCAGACCTTCCGTCATTAATTCTGATTCCTCTGCTAGATGTCATCCCACCTTCTGCGACACAAGACAGTCATATTTCTGTGAACGAGAATACAGATACTGTCATGGGCAATGTTGATGCGAACAGAGATTTTGTCATAGGAGAAGATGTTACCGTGAGAGACACAGTGGATCGCAAAGCCACTGCAAAACAGAAGTCCTCCACTAAGACCAAAACAAAGGCTCTGTCAAAGGCTAAGTCAACCACCTCACTTCTGGAGTCGTCACGGACCGCGACAGCCACGTCCTCCACTAGAACCAATTCCAAGGTTCTGTCAAATGCTAAGCCAACCTCCTCCACGACTGCGACAGCCTCGTCTTCAAAAGTTGCAGCCACGGACAAGGAGAAGGAGATGTCTGGCCCGTTTTCATCAGCCCAACCGAATGTCGTCGTGGACATGGAAGAAGCTCCCTCTACGGTGACACCAAAGTCAACCAGGACAAAGGTCATCTCCAAGCTTCTTTCCACGACCTCTGGGCAGTCTGATCCTCTCCAAAACAATGCAGATACCACTGCACAAGAGGACGCGCTTCCTCTCTCAGCCACACCTTCCAAGCGAAAATCATCGCCTTCATCTCAAGATAGTCCCCGAAAGACGCAGAAAATCTTATCGACGACAGAGGATAATCGCACCTCTGCTACACAATCGTATTCTCCAATCGAACTTCAAGATACCTGCGAGCCGCCTTCGAATGCTAACGAAGCAGGTTAGATTTATTTGCGTATAATATATGAACCTACTTCCTCCATTTTTCCAACAGATACCGCACCACCTATTGTTGCTCAGCCTCAGGCTCGTAATCGGTTACCCAAAAGCGTAGTCTCACGCAGCAACCAGTATCATTGGGACACTGATGAGGAGGCCAACAAGACTGCGTTGGACAGTGCCAGTGAAGGGGAGCTGCCTCCGCCAACACCGATCGGGCTTGCATTTCTTTGGGGTTTCGACACCGTTGAGCAAATGCTTGGAGGTGCTTCACTGACCAATCCTCCTTCAGCTGAGGACAATGATGCCTTACCTCACTATGGCAAAAGAAAACGTGTCGACAGCCCCCTGCCAAATGCTAAAACCACTGAAGAGGCTTCCACTATGAAATTTGGCCCTCCAAAAGGCAAGCCAAAATTGCAGTCTGCAGAACGAAAGAAGCCAAAGCTTGATAAGCAACCTTCGATACAGGCTAGAAACAGTCAAAACAAAAAGCCTCGGCAGAATACAAAGTAATTGTAAAAAATTTTTTGTGTCCATGTGTGTCTGTCCACAATTTTATATGTAAATGCCACTGCACTTCATATTTTTATTTGTCTTTGTGCACTTGTTTTGTAGGCCATTGCAGAGCATGGCATATCCGAGTCCCCGTCCCCTTTCTTTTACTTCACAGCATTCAATATAAGATATATATTTGTAGAAAAATAACAATCTATTATTTACCTACTACTCTAGTAGGAACGGGTTGGTCACAGAGGGTGTGAAACGAGGCGGGGAGGCCGAACTGCAGGAGGCTTGATGTACAGGCGTCGGGGTCGCAAAATGCGAAGGGTGGGTTACGACTGGGCGCGAAACAAGGTGGAGGAGGCGCGCTACATGGCGGTTGCAATTCCAGGCTGCGTCAGTTCCTGCCCGATGCGTGGGAGGGACAGTGAACGACGCCACGTCGTGAAGTGGTGGGTTGGGTCAGTCGCCAATCCCAACCGCTGACCTTGCAGGAGTATGACGGCGGCGGCTAATGACCGAGTTGAATTAAGTGAAGAAAAATCGATTGGACATGAAACTTACGTTGTCCGACGATGTTGACATGAACTTGGCTAGTGTAAGCCAGTGCTATTCGCATGGCAGGGACGAGTCCTAATTGTGAAAGTATGGTGGTTGACAAACTGGAGTAGAGATAAATGATATAGTTCATAATATTTTCGTACATACTTACATAGATGGCTATAAAGTAAGCTAGATGATATTCAGTGTTCATACCGTAGCATAACAACACCAGAAACCACACGCTCAACAGTATGCATGAGGAAAAGATCCTCGCAGATGCCTGCAGTTGCGAATAGGTGCTGTGGGAGGGCCAAAACATGGTCAGGGGATCGTGAATGCAAGTAGGAGGGCATTGGATCTTGGCGACGCAGGTGTGGGCGTAGTGATTGCGCCTCGCATAGGAAAGGACAAAAAATCGAGGTTGTCGGACTCGATGCTCAGGCACCAAGTCCCAGAATGCGAGAGCATGAGGGCGTGGTCCCAGCAGTTGCGAGTGGCACGACACTGTCGCGGAAAATAACGCGGTTTGCTCGATGTAAAAGAGGATGTGGGTAATGCCGCAGCACAAAATGACGAGGGAGGAGACGTTGCTGGCCATCGTCATCCTCGACCTGGCTTCCGGCGTTTGCAAGGGGAGGCGGCAGGCGCAGGCGGTGGCTGTTACTGGTGCCATGATCACGAATGGAGCCATGGAAGTCGCAGGGCACTGGCCGGGGCCGTCAACAACGACAGGGCTGCCCTTACAAGGTCGAAGGGGGGTGGTGATAGGTAGTGGTCAGCCCATTGATGAGCTGTTCTATTCCGGGCCTCGTTTGGCGGTGCACGCGCGCGGTCGCTGGGAGCAGCATACGCACCGATGCGGGACAGTCGAGGATGACATTGCGCAGCCCCGGGGCGCAAGAGAAGATGTCGATTTCGAGGGCTCGTGGACCTGGGGGGGCTAGGTGTTCCAAATCGTCTTCGGTGGTGCTCCAGTACAGTGTCCGCAAGGAAGGTACTTTGCCTTTCGCGCCTTTGAAAAACTCAAACGCATAGGAAGGCACATCGTCGAAAGAGATGTTCCTCCACCTCGACGAGTGGCGTATCAAGAGCTCAATGACGGCATGTCCGTGCTCCCGGATTTCGAGAGCATATTTGTGGAGGGTCCCAGCACCGGGATGGCATGCGAGAAATGGCGCGCTAATTACTTGCTGCTTGTTATTGCCATTGTAGCAATCCTGTTAATGATGCGATGGTGAGAACAATGAGGTGGGTGTACTCGAGTGAATACCCACTGCTCTAGACTTTCTGACCGACTTTTCCTTACCCCGCTCCCAATTCCTTACCCCCTACGCCAGATGTGGCATGAACTGATGCTGTTTTGTGTTGATGTGAATACCTTCTTGGTAGTCGCCAGCCGTTCGCTCAACCCAAGCAGAACGAAGCCAAGTTGACAAGTTGACGGAGGAGTAAGATCAACCAAAGCCGGCGAGATCGGAAAGGAGTTGTGACGCTTATGTAATCCCATCACGGGAGTTACCGGCGTCTTAAACGTTCCCCTCGCCAAAATTTGGCCTGGTCTGGAGATTATGTAAACGAGTCCTCCTTCGTCGGACTCGTAAAATCACGTGACAGACCCGGGTAAGGACCCGAGTAGTATAGTTTGCTATGATGATCGGGGACTATCCCTGACATTTGTGCTGAACGCTGTCAAGGACGTTCTACCATTAATTCGGTTTAGAACTCCATAGACGCTGTTGCTGTCTGGATACTGACTCTCACGGAGTCGGGTTCATGTCAAGCAGGTGTTCTAGGCGCTGTGCGCTTCTATTTTCTGCACGCTCTATTTTTACACCAATGCTGACACAACCCAGTTTATCCCACCAGATAACCTTTTACCATCCAATCAACTATGTCTTCTTACACTGCCGCCTCTTCCTCCACTTCCATCAACGTCAATGAGATCCCTCGCTTCAATGGCACTGACTACCGCGTCTGGTCCGAGAAAATGACTCAGGTCCTCTTGTTGACCAAGACTTACGGTATCGTCTCTGGGACTCTCACAGCTCCTGGGACTGAGCCTACCATCAGTGCACCCCCGCCAAATCTTCCTCTGAATGCCACTGAGGATCAGATTACTCTCAGTACTCACCAATGGACCTCTTATGGCACCCGGCTATCTGCGCATCAAGCTGAGCACGAGAATTGGCATAAGGCCAAATCAGCCTACAACGACGCCAATGACCAACTCAAGGGTCTTCTTGCAAAGGCTCTCAATTATGGCATCTGGTCTCAGGTTGTCGACAAGAATGGCAAAGAAGCTTGGGATTATCTTAAGACCACTTATGCCAAGGTCCAGATTGTCGAAGTTCTTGCGGATATCTCAGCTCTCACGAAATTCAGGTTCGACATGTCCAACCCTGCCCCTCAGATCGCCGCTTTCCACCGCATTTACGAACGCCTCCCTCCCTCCAAACCTACCACTACAGTTCGGGTTGTAACCGAACAGATGGCATGCCTTCTCCTCGTCTCCGCCCTCCCTACTGCTGCTAAAGCTGGGGACTCCAACGTCTATCAGCATGTCATAGAAACTATTTACAAGGATGACAAGATTAATACTCTTGATCTCCAAGAAATCTATGGGCAAATACGGGACGTCTGGGCTGCGCGCTTCGGTAATCTACCAGAGAACCAACAGCCCCGCAAAGGCACGACCTACGAGGATCCCAAGGGTAAGGCTCCGGCCAAACCCAAGGTTGAGGTACAGCAGAACACTGCTATCAAGGGCAAGGGTCCCGATCCCTCCCACAAGGAACAACAGAACGCTGGCAAGCCCAGCAGTTCGGGTTCCGGTTCTGGGAAGAAACCCCATCGCCAAGGAGCGAAATGGAAAGGCAAGGCTCACTCTCATGTGGCCGAAACCTCCTCCGATTTCGTCCTTGCTTCCACGGCCGTCACCTATGTGAACGAGCCATCGCTTCCCGCTCCCACCGCCCACACCATCACCCACATTGGACAGACGGGCTCCACTTCCCGTCGTCAATCAAGTGGACAGGCGTGGCATGCACAAGGGACTCATCCCTACCCACACGTTCACCGCTCCCGCGACCTCATGGGACTTTGGTCCCTCAGAAAACCGGTCCGGAATGTATCCCCCCGGCCACCTCACTGCTCTCAGGGATAGCACCCCTGATCGAGCTCCCACACCTGGTCGAGTTCCTTCCCCAGACCCTGAGGAATTAGCAGCTAGAACGCCCTCTCCTAACCTTCCTGTGCCTGAGGCAACGGCCGAGGATTGGGAACGGCAGGACCAGTTCGAGTGGGAGTTCCGGCAACGGACATGGGACAGTACCGGCGGATATTCGGAGATGGACTTAGACGACAATAACATGGATTACTGGCAAGTACCTTCATGTTCACAGGGCAATCGATCACATGCTGATCACCACACAGATCAGGCTTTGGAGCTAGTCTCGCCCTCTTCTGTACACGGTAGATCGGTAGATAGCATATTATATAGCTACTACCAAATATATGTTGATCATTTTGCTTATTGTTTGAACTGTAAGGGAAAAGACAACGAAGAGGAAATACTTCCCTTCAATGAATGGATTCTAGACTCAGGAGCATCGATTCATTTCACAGGTGAAAAGTCTGATTTTTCGGACTTTACCGAATTCACTGGGAAAGACAGACCCACAGCCAATACTGCCAACGGCATGGCTGAAATTGCTGGTCACGGCACTGTCTTCATTGAGACATTCTTACCCAGGAATGGCAAAATGGAAATGACGGTTGTACGTTTACATCCGGTCTTCTATTTACCCACTATGACTACTCGATTGCTCTCTATGGGTCAATTCCTGCAGCATAACATGCGCATAGAAGGTGACGCTAAGTCCCTTCAAATTATTAACAACACAACGGACGAAGTAGCATTAATTGCGAAACCGAAGTTGTTCCGGAACAATACCATTTATTGGATTGATTCCAAGATCGTCACTGGAAGTGACTTGATCTCGCACACGTCCATGCATACAGACGACTATGATCTCTGGCATTGACGACTTGGTCACCCATCTAGACAGGTGTTTGACAAATTCAAGGATCATTCCGAGAATTTTCCGCCTATCAAAATTCCGAAAGAGCTGCCAATCTGTGATGGCTGCGCTAAAGGGAAGATGTCATCTCGACCCTTTCCCACAAATGTTAAACGCGCCTCCAGACCATTTGAGCGTGTTCATTCTGACCTAATGGAGTATGCGACTTTGTCATATCGTCGCTTCAAGTATTACATATCATTTTTTGATGATTGTACCTCCAGCTCCTGGATCACCCTTCTCAAGAAGAAGAGTGAAGCCAGAGAAGCAACCGAACAATTCTTAGCCATGGTTAAAAATCAATACAACCAAACGGTCAAAGAATGGATGTCGGATAACGGAGGAGAGTACATTGACAAAGAATACTTGAAACTTCTGAAGGATCACGGAATTGAGATCCAGCGGAGCGTTCCCAGCCAGCCTCAAATGAATGGCAGGGTTGAACGCTTTAATCGGACCTTGGATGAGAAGTCCGAGTCGATGCGACACCAAGCGTGTCTGCCTGACAGTTGGTGGGAGTTTTGTGTTATTCATGCTAACTACGTCTATAACCGCACTCCCATGCGTCGACTTGAATGGAAATCTCCAAAGGAATTCCTTTCCAAGGAGAAACCTGACATCTCACACCTGCGGGTATTGGGCTGCGCGGCCTACGTGTACATTCACAAGGACGTGACGGGACGGTCCAGGACGTCCGTGCAAACAAATTAGCTCCGAAATCCGAGTTAATGGTATTTTTCGGTTTCCGCGGACACGAGTCCAACATGATATTCATGCGCTCGCCCAATAACGTCATCTTTACAGCGGCTACTGCCCTGTTTGATGAAAAACTCTTTCCCAAGTGTGCAAAAGACAAAGTGCCACCTGTCACTAAAATACAGAAGCCTATTTCGGAGGAACCTGAGATCAAGATCGAGACAGAAAGTGTTCCTGATGAGGATGAACCTTTCATGCCTCCTCCTCCACCATTCATTCCGCCAAGAGACGAAGAGGCGCCACATGACGATGAAGGCCCTCGGAGTCCTCCTCAGTCTCCACCACCGCCACCCGGACCTGCTCCAGGGGGAGCCCCCGGTGGAGGACATAAGTCCGATAGACAGAGGACTTTGACGAGAAAGGAAGGGAACGTATACCCTCCTGGCACGCAAACAGATACAGATCGCCGTAAAAGATTGCCAGCAACAGGCACCACGAGTTCCCCTCCCAATTTAGGAGAGAAATCTAACACGGTTGATTCTAATACTGAACGTGACCTGTCAATTGCTAAATTAGCAGCGGAAGGGGGAGTACAGTGGTACAATTATTTGCTTTTGAAGGCAGTACCACATCATGATTTCCCAGATCCATTGAATGTCCGTGACTGGACTTCAAAGGACATCGGCAAATTACCTGCCGATGATCAAAAGGCATGGCGCGAAGCTCAACTTCAGGAATTAGAGGCCCTGAAGAGATGAAAAGTCTACGAGTTAGCTGACCTACCTCCGGCCGGAAGGCCATCAAAAATCGCTGGGTATTTGATATTAAGTCCGATGGACGAAAAAAGGCCCGCTTAGTCGCTAAAGGCTTCTCTCAGATAGAAGGCCTAGACTTTGACGAGATCTTCTCACCGGTTGTCCAGTTTGAGTCGGTCCGAACCATTCTCGCGCTAGCCGCGCTTGAGAATTGGAAAGTTGAATCACTTGACGTGGTTACGGCTTTTCTTTATGGAAAGCTTGACGAGGAACTATACATGGAACAACCCGAAGGTTTCAAAGTCCCCGGTCAGCCACAAAAAGTCCTTCGACTTCTCAGAGCCATCTATGGCCTGAAACAAGCTGCTCGTGCATGGTGGAGCGAACTTGATCAATCTCTCAAAGATCTCGGGTTCACACGCTTACATGCAGAAGCTGGTATCTTTGTCACTAGACATAGCGACGGCACTCTTGTGATCATGTTAGCATATGTCGATGACATCATCATAACTGGTCCAAATGCCACCCTAGTCGCATCCAAGAAGAAGCTCTTTATGGAGAAATGGGAATGCCGCGACTTAGGAGTATGTAAGGAGTTTTTGCGCATGAGAATCGAGTACAAGGATGGGAAGACTTATGTCGATCAAACGTCCTACCTTGAGAAAGTTCTCAAACGTTTTGGTATGGCCGATGCCAAGATTGCCAATACTCCGCTTCCCACGGGTTACAAGACTGAACCATTTGATGGGACTACCACGCCCCAACTTTGTTCGCAATACCAGTCGGTAATCGGATCCCTACTCTATTTGATGTTGGGAACACGTCCCGATTTGGCTTATGCTGTAACTCAAATGGCGAAGTTTGCAGCTAACCCATCACCGGACCATCTGAACAAGGCAATGTACATTATGCGCTACCTAGTCGGTACTCGCAAATACGCGCTTGTGTTCGATGGAAAACGTGACCAAGGCCTATATGCCTACTGTGATGCCTCGTATGGTGATGACAGATTGGATCTGGACCGAAAACGCCGATCCACGCAGGGATACTTCTTTTCCCTTGCCGGCGCCAGTGTCAAATGGCACTCCAAAACCCAGACCCTTGTATCGACATCTTCCACAATGGCCGAGTACATGGCACTCTCTGACTGTGCGCGTGATTGCGCATGGTACAAAATTCTATTGGAGGAATTAGGGAAACCTATTCCACACATACCCCTCTACGGAGATAGCCACGGTGCGGTCTTCAACGCTCAAAACCCTGTTACTCAAAAGGGTATTAAGCATATCGAGATCCGCTACCATTATATCCGTGAGCAAATCGAGAAAGGAACAATTAAAATCTATGTAGTTCCCACGTCGGAGAACACGGCAGATATCTTCACAAAGAATCTTGGACCGATGCTGTTTACAAAGCATCGACAAGGGCTTGGCTTGGTCTTCTACCCGTAAGAAGACTAACCATATTTTTAATATGACAGAAAGTGTCAGCTTGACTTGAAGTCGCTGACGCGGCATGATAGCTGTCGACTTGCCTATTGCAGTGAGAAGTCAATCGAAGAAATCATTGACACACTCTGCCGAACAAGCGAGTCGTTCGCCTTTACAGTTGCCTTCAAGGAACTTTGTCATATCAAAGTGCCCTGTGCATCCATCATCCTCGACTGCTCTGGTAGAGTCTTCTCTTGGGAGTCCCCACTCATATATATGAGTAGTGCACACTAAGTACGTAGATAGATTTTGTCTCAGAACAAGTATGTGCGCTATGCGCTGCACTACTTGAGGGGGAGTGTTGACATGAAAATCACGTGACAGACCCAGGTAAGGACCCGAGTAGTATATTTATAGATTACATGGTCTGTGCGCACATCCTGTAGGTGTATATAAACCCCATGTATTTCATACTAGAAATATAAGTTATTACTTCTTGCTATACGTTGCACTAGCTGCCTCTAACCACACAATACAACCCAGGTATGTAGACGTAGTTGAGTTAGTAAACCCCTGCGCAGGCTGATCCCCTCTGGCTGATCACCAATATATGCGCTCAACAGACGATATCCTGAATGAGGTCATAGGCATCGGATAAGCTCGCAGCAGAGTCGGCATTGGAACGACCTTCGCCATAGAATACAGCAGAGGCAAGCATGAGAATCCTGCCCAGAAGCTTGAGTCAGGAAATCAAGACGAATCTTCAGTGAAAAACATACAAAGAATTGATCATAACCGCAAACCCAAGCAAACTCCCAATGCTATCAAACATGCCATAGTAAATGTGCGCACAGACAAACTCATACGAGTTATTTTGTTGTTGACTGTGGCGAGTGACGGCGGTCGCGGTGGTGACTGGCGTAGCATGCACTCTGTGATATGACAAGGTACGTGAGCGAGCTGTGTCGTGCTTGACGGGATATGGGCAGTCGCTGTCGACCTTGGTATTCCTGCGATTGGGGCCGCAAAGGATCCACATCAGGAAAAACCCCACTTGCTTATCCGTAGATATAAGCTGAAATACGAAAGAATATGTCAAATATAAGCTCATATAAGTCACAAATAGTCGAGTAAGTTGAATCAGCCAAATAATATCCCCGACTTATTTTCTACTTATTTTCAACTGATTATGCCTCATTCCACAGTCAGTTGGAAGTCAGTCAGTGATCAGTCAGTAATCTACTAGTATTCAGGTGCATATTCTCAGATTGTGCTCAGAAATTGTATCGAACAATGGATTACAGAACATCAAATATATTTGGGAACAGTATTGAACAAAAGCTAAACTAATTAGCTCAATCTGGGACTTCCGAAGCATATTACTCTGAACTAGGACACATGTATCAGGGTATAAACCTTAGTATTTAGCAATATAAATAAATTAGACCTGAAAATACTGAGCATGTCAATAAGCCAAGTGAATAAATATAAGAGCATTGACTTACAGCTATCACGTCGGCGACCACGAGCTTGTGTAGGTAGGAAGCGGATTGCAGGCAAACAGGCAGTGTGAATGACTGGTATACAGGCGTCAGTGAGGTACAATGAGAAGATGATGTGGGCCTACAAGGTCCACACAGCGGGTAATTGCAGCGCAAATAGCCACCACACCAAAGCTAGCATGCGCATCAGTTGGAGATAGACCAGGGAGGTGGAGAGGGCTTACACAGTCGGTTTAGACCTCCAGCACAGTGACATGCACACTGGTGCATGCGTGGATGTTTGCGAGAGGATAGACATCAGTTGGGCAAGGTGGAGAGGAGGTGTGCGCTTACAAGGTGGACCGAATTGTCGGTGATGCGCGTCACAAATCTCTGTGTAAGTGGAGAGCAGAGTGCAAGCGTACAGGTGACGTGCGTCATCGACGATCAAGAACCCATGTAAATCGGAGCGGATAGGCGCAGGGGGCAACTTGCATGACTAGCATACACAGTCGTTAGTAAGGTGCAGGGGAAGCGGATGCGAGCCTTGAAGGTCTGTTGCGGGACGCGATCGCAGCGTGGGTAAACGACATGGCAACACTAGCATACGCGGCGTCAAGGGGCTACGCCCGGAAGACTCCGAGACACGACGTACCCTGTCGATGTTCCTTCAGCTGCGTCTGGAGTCCTGGTCACGAGTCCACCATATCAGGAAGGAGGCCACCTGGAACCGCTCAGCAAACATCCGCTTAGATGGCAAAGATACGCAGCATCAATTACAACTTTATCTTCCCCTCTCCAGAAAGAACTTTCCAGGCATCCGTATAATTATAACGTCTTTATGTAGTGCTTGAAGCTGATATTCTCACAAATGCAACATTGCCTTGTCCCCTCTACTGTGTGATGCCACGGGCGCACAAATCGTACAATGCTATTCTGACAAACCCTGTCAAAGATGTATTCTTTCAGGATGCGACCGGTGCCGCAATGTATCAGCATATCTATCGTGAAGTTACTTAAATGCGGTGTTTGTGATCTCTACATTCACTTGCCTCCCAGTCGGTCACTCCAGCCTTTCTTCAAACACTCTGGGAGCAAAGAATGTGAGAACGAGAGGAAGAAAAGAGAGAAGGAGGAATCTTTGCAAGAGGAGCGGCAGCGAGAAGCTATTGCACTGAAAACGGCTTTTGGGCAACCGGTTGTATCGACAAGAACATCCAACAAGGTTTTAGGTGAGGTCAAAATATATTATTTGTCCTACAACTCATACAAATCCTTTGGTCAAGATTCCAGCTTGGCGGAGATGCCATTGCAGTCTCCTTTAACCCCGATGGCCTCGACAAATTATGTGGCGGATTTAACGCCGCGTGCATCGCGCGCCAATCTTAGATCACAGGATAACACGGATCACCGTGACAATGACCTGGGGCTAATCGAACTTGAGCGCCTAGGTGTTGACGACACAGTAGCTGCCTCTGAACCTTTCAGCCCAGAAAATGACGAGTATGACTCAGATAGGCCATTTGAGGGTGATCTAGAGGGTGAAGGCTTAGAGGATTCCAAGGAAGATATAAGGGAACCTGATTGCAAAGGACAGCCAGTGGAATGGGTTGCGGGATCGGTTTTTGAGACGTATGCCTATCAACAACATGTCACAGAGGAAATTGGCTGGAAACCAATTGGTTATTCAGAAGATTCCAAGTGGATAAAATTGCGCTCAAAATTCTGTACTCGATTTCTCCCACTGGACTCACTCGACTCGGATCAACCCAGGGATGGGGAATGGGTTTGTATGTCGTGTGCTTCACTATTAAATTCCCAACAGCTGCACCATTTTATGTCTCGAGCTATCCCAGACAGCGCACCCAGCACACCTTATACATATCGCAATTTTCGGCAATTAAAGACAGCACTGGTTTTGACTGTAAAGAACAATAATTCAATGAAATTGGCGGTATGGACTCTTCTAACTCTGTCACCAATCTCTTAATCAAAAGTGTGTACAGATCATGAACTACAAGCGTAAAATTGGCCGGTTGGAAAAGAAAATGCACGACTACAAGCGAATGGTTATGCTTCTCTCACAAAATAAAATTGCAGGTGTCTCGAGGATCTTGTCTATTGCGCTTTAAAATGGAGCCAGTCCAGACGCAATATGCACTAAGCTTCATCAGGCAATTTCAGGAACTTACCGGCCACGATCAGGCTGGACTGAGAAGGAATTTGATATTGCATTTCTTATTAAAGCACTCAGTGGACCGCGGCTTCTCTATACCCTACAGAAGGCAGAAGGTTACCCATCCTTAACAACCTTGCGGGAGCGAAAGCATATTCCGGAACTATTGATATCAATTGGAATCCCAAGCAGGAATGAATTTCGACAAAACATCGAGTCATTCCTTGGCAAGAAAGGACGTCAGCCGCCAAAGAATATAAAGGTCGGACAAGTTTTTATGATGGATGGTGTGGCAACCGAAGAATCTATTCGATATTATGAGCGTCAAAGATGTCTTGTGGGTTTGTGTCGTGAACACTCCTCCCATATTAAAAAGGTTGTTGAAAGCGTTGACGACCTTAAAATTGTGTCAGCAGCTCTCTACCCTACTGATCCCTCAGTTCAGCCTACCACTCATTGCGGAAAGGATGCGACAGTTCTCGGGATCGCGCCAGTAACGGATGAAGAAAATTACCATGTTGTTCCACTTGTTCTCTCAGGATCCTGCAAAACCGAGAACGCAAAGGATATGCAGAGTTGGGTTGAAGCTGCATTGGAAGAATACCAAACAAGTCCATGGGGGGCACAGCGTCATGGCGAGGTTGTAAACCTTTCAACTGACGGGGAGTCATCGTTTCGAAAGCTCCGAAATCTTATTTGTTTGGTTCAAGATCTAGATCGATCCTATGCTCTGGGGCAGGTCCTATATAAATTGGTAGGATTAAATTGTCGGACTGGCCGAAACGGAATTATTGGCACTTGTGATCCAAAACATGTTGTCAAACGCTTTGCGACCATGCTCAGGTCCCCCAGTGGAATCCAGGCTGGAGATATGAGCCTTACGAGAGATGACGCCCAACAAGCGCTACAGGAATCAATGGAACCAAAAGCAGCAGCTTCATTGCTTAATCCGGCTGACAAACAAAATGTCCCGAAAGCTGTGAACCTTGTTCAAAGTCTGCATCAGACCTCGACGGAACAGCCAAAGCATCCACTTCCTTCGATGAATTCTCGAATCAAGGCAGTTGGTTTCGTTGCAAAAGTCCTCACTTTCTTTTTTTTCCTTTCATTGATGTCACAATGACATTATCCAAACAAATCCGATCTCTTTCTACATTTGCACACCTCGTAACAGCACTCTATCGGAAGCATCGGCTTGGATTCTTGACAAGCGCTCTTTTAGCTGATTCCCAGGCAATTGTCAAGAGCATCTTGTTCAATACTGCGCGACTTCAGCTTGCCGACCCAGATATAAATTATTATATCCTGTTTGAAGGAACAGATCGACTCGAAAATGTTTTCTCCCATGCTCGGACTCAAGACCACACTCCCAACTTTGATATTCTTCAGCTTTCACATAAGCTCAGTATTGGCGCTGAGATTGATGCAATATTTCAACGATACCCCGATCTTGACCGCGGTCATGTCCGACGCAACCTCATTAAAGCCCGAGGGGTAGACCACATAAATCCAAAATCCTGGATTGGAAATGTGCGCGTTGGAAATGTTGACATCCACAAGGAATATAAAGCCGGGAGGGACGAAGCCAATGAAGTGATGGTTGGACGATTTGGCTTAGTCAAAGGATTTACCGACTTCGATAAAATCTTTTCTGAGCCTGAAACAGATCATCTTCGACCTGGTGGAAAAATCTATGTCGGCTTTCAAAGCTCCAACTCTGATGAAATAGAAGAGGAAGAAGATGATGGCTTTTTAACTGGAAGTCTTCTTTCACTCACCGATCAAGATACTGACGATGAAAATGAGTTTGAAGATGCTAGCAACACCATAAACCCTCAAGAAATGAATAATGTTGCAGTCGAGGCTCAGGAGCTCAATCCATCATCAAGTAAAAATGATGCGCACTATCTAAAAGTTAACGGCGAAGAGTTTTACATCCCAGTTTTGGTAAAAGAATATTTATCTCCGGACAAGGAACTTGAAGATAATCCGCTTTTTTGCACTTACAATACTTGGTTCACAGGTTGGAAGCAACCCATGTGGGTGGTGTGGATCGGATTCACTTGGATGCGAAACTCAACTCTTCAGATCTCCATCAAAAGCTCCAACAACGACAGCAAACTGCAAATATCATTATAAGGAAATGAACTACACAAAAGCAGCAGAATTTTCAGATCGCACACCTTGCACAAACATTCCCATCCATTGTCCAGTATGTCCTCAAACTCCAGACAGCGCTCGCACCACTTTTTGGAAGTACAACCTCAAATACCACATTGAAACAAACCACACTGACGACGATGGAAAGCGAGCGTCACTTCCTTTAGAGCTCGTTGTTACCTCCTATATCACACGCGATGAACATTTCAAGATCGGTATTCCTGCTGAGAAGATCGATAAGTATAGAAAAGACGGGACATTCCCAACAGCGATGATCTCCAGGCGATGGTGGAAGACGAGCGGGATGGGAGAAAAAGAGGCATGTCTGATGTTTCGGTATCAACTACACACTCCGATTCCAGACAGCCGTCGCCGTCTAAATTACAGCGCATGTATCGTCCATAGACTGAAGAGAGTCGAGACGGTGATCTAAGCGACGTTGCCGAGCGGTTCCAGGTGGCCTCCTTCCTGATATGGTGGACTCGTGACCAGGACTCCAGACGCAGCTGAAGGAACATCGACAGGGTACGTCGTGTCTCGGAGTCTTCCGGGCGTAGCCCCTTGCGCGGCGTCAGCTAGGTAGGTTAAGGACGCAGAAAGGGCTTACACAATCGGCTTGAACTTCATGGCGCTGGTGGCGTGCGCGCTACGTTCATGGGACATTCGCGAGGCAGCCAGGGGGCACAATCGGCACGACGGGGTTGGCGTGGGCATTCACTGTGCCACGGCTGATAAAGAACTGAGTGTCAGCTATCAGTTCAAAACAACAATGAAAAACTTACTAAAAACCGTGCATGACCAAATCAACAACATAACCGGATCTCAATCATGAAGACACAGTACTAAGGACCTAGGGATAATGCGTACTGGTCAAGGCAGTTGCGATTGAAGGCGCGACATTGGCAGAGAACTCGAAATGTGGGAGGGGAGGTGATGGAACGGGATCAAGTTGAGTTTTGTTGATTTCTCACCGTTCAACGGCAGCTTCGCCATGTCAAGGGATTTCCGAAAGCGGATGAATTTCGATCAAGGACCGAATTTGACCGAGCAGACCGATTGAAAATCCGAAGGACCGATTTAAGGCACGTGACCAAACGCGTCCAAATTCACGCGTCGGGAGTTATGTGCAAGCGGGCTTCCACATTGCGCAGGAAGTCCAGTTTTGCTCTTAAAATTCTGAAACTTTTCCAGAACGTGTATAATTAGGTTTCAAGTAAGTTTGTTGAAAAATATATTGAAATACTGGACAACTACCAGCTGTAATGGTCAAATTTTGCAGAAGCACTGCCCAAGGAACACACCATGGCAGGTGCAGTGAAGCCATATTCAATTTATATCCACCAGATGTTTTAAATAATGATATATAAGTGTATTTTCTGAGTGCTACTAAAGTTCAAGGCAGTAAATGCACTCATAGAATGCAGAAATGAGCAGATTTTTCGAAATTTGTACCAGATCAGGGGGACAAAATGAAGCATAGCTACCTCAATTCTTACTCAAATCACTTGATTTTTTTGTGTCCTGTGCGCATAAATAGGCTCAATTTAAATCCTCAAAGACGACAGGGCTGCGCC
>JAEDXJ010000089.1:0-82671 GCA_023014345.1 Galerina sulciceps
GACGACGGGTGACACGTCATTGATCGATTCGCCGTCGGTGGTATTGCCGGGAGTGGGACTACGAGCTTGCTCTACGACGATGCTGGAACGGGTCTGTCGTCGGTCTTGAGGTCTAACAAAAAGTATATTAGCCACGTAAACATTCGTTACACCTCGCAGACCCAAACCATGAGACGAAGTCAACATGGTAAGTCGAAGTCAACAACTCGGAGGGAGACGAAGTCAACCCTGGCGCCGTAGTGTACGAGGTATAACGTCGACAAGAACAAGTAGGAACTCACGTTGAACCTCCCTTCTGACGCTTGGGTTCCACGTATTCGTCGCCTGGAGACTACGAGCACCAGATGATCAAGCCAGCACAGAGACGAACACAAAACTTACGATTGGTCGCTTTTTGACTTTCCTGTTCGCCATACTGGGAGGTGGTGGTGGTGGTAGAAAGAAGGTAAGGTTGAACCCTGGAACACGGGCCTAAATAATCCAAACAAATGGGACGATGTGTCACGGCTTAGTTATTGGTCCTTGTATACATTTGTATGGCGCTTTGGGAAACCACTTCAATTTAAACGACCGCCGACAAACGGCCCGAATGTACTTTACATCCGGATTAGGAAGACATTTCCTTACTTGTCTTCGCCACGTTGTCAGCTCATATCCCGAGGTGCATTTTGTATTCTAGTCAAATCTACCCTTCCACTTCCTACATTGGACCCGACATTTGGCTGGGGCAAGGATTAGCAATCCGAGGAAAAGTACAACGGTACAACAGTACAAGGAACTATAAAACATGCGCCACGCGACGCTTGGAGATGGAATTGCGAGTAAAAAAGGTATATGCTATTTTATCCCACGTAAAATAGGTAGATTGTTAGTTAAGAGATGCGGGTTCCGATGCTGATGATGGAATTGGTGGTGTTGAAAGCCCGGAACTGTACTCTCTCTATCTACTACGGTTGGGTTCCTGGTATTCGGGTTTCAATGGATCTACAGTTGGATTGCTCGAATTCGCGTATCGACCGATCTAAAGGGACCAATGTCTTGTCAGCAGGTCATAGACTACTATGCCAATAATGAGACGCACCAAGGATTCATCAATTACGGGCGCCACACAACACAGACTACCGCGCACCACCTGGTCTTTGACGATGACACATAACCTGGGACCTAAAACAGCTTCAGCAAAGGAAAGACGAAAAGTAAGACTATTATAATAGTACATCGAACATACCTGCGGGATGAACATGACGATGGCTTGGCAAGAAACTAGGGGACTTCCAACAGGAGGACGAGATATGTGCGAGAGACACAAGTCAACTCGGACTCTTGACGGTGCGGACAGAGTCAGTGCACCTGTACACGAGAGACAAAGTCAACTCGGACGACGAAGGGCGGAAAGTGATGAGGCTGTAAGTGGGTTCTTATTAGTTGATCTAGAACTGTATAAATGTACATCACCGAAGTTGATGCCCACTACGCGTCGCCCAAGAGGGCGTAGAAGGGGGTGGAGGCAAGAAGTGGATGGAATGGAGGCAAGAAGTGGGTGGAAGCCAAAAGCGAGTGAAGGTGAACGATGAAAACGAAGTTGAACTTCGAACGAACTTGGAAATTCACATCATCACCACGAGATCATATCGGCATCTTCCGAAGTTCAAGCCCGCACAGGTTCATTCGACTTTACTTATCTATCGATCGCACTCCCCACCCACCTGTACGCCTCAGGAGCTGACTTGTTCTCTCCTCGTTTGATATGGTCGTATCTCTCTCTTAAGGTAAGTCGCTTCATCACCTCTTGATCAACATACCGGTTTAAAGATTCAATTTCAGATCGTTCTTCACTTTCTCTCGTCGAATTTATTTACGCCTTCTCCTCGCTGCGTATCACGCACTGGCTCCGAGTTGACTATGTCTCTCGCCCATTGACTTGAGTCGATCTGTCAATGTATCACTCAAATTCAGGTCAGTCAGTTCAGCTCCTCTTAATCAACATACTAGTTAATGGATTAAACTTCAAGATTATCAGATCCCTCTTCACTTCCTGTTGTTGAAATCATTTCAACCTGTTCCTCACTGCCTAGCACGCCCTCAAGCTCCGAGTCGACCAGCACGCCCTCAAGCGCGACGAGTTCACCACGTCTCTCGCCCATTTACTCAACGTATCACTCCAACTCAACTCTGTCATGAATACACGACGCAGGTCACCAGTTACCTTGTTCGCTATCTACGTTGTCCGAGTTATGCATTGTTCGCCCACTGTCTTGTACCTGTACTCTAGTTCTGAATAGATTGTTCATATCTGAATCGAGAGTTGACTATGTCTCTCAATACTGGGAATTGTGCAACGTTTAAGAGCTCGGAGCGACTCTTTGTATACACCAACCCCACCACGTCTATTCAAGCCCTTGCCTTATTGTATAACCAAACCCCACCGCGTTTATTCGAGCCCTTGCCTTAGTTATAGGAGGATATAAATTTTCTTGGTGGTCTGAAGCGTTTACGGTAAGCTCGTATCATCACACTTGTACTCCTTCTATTGACCCGACCATCTTGCTTTTGTTTCTTTTTGAAGACGTCGTTGGGGCCGCATTACCGTTTCTACAAACCCGACATGGGTTTCGTGTTGCATTTTTTTTTTTCTATTTTACGCCCAACTCCAGGAGGCTCATACTAGGTCATCCATAAGCCGACCTACTTCTACTTTAACCTTCGTATCTGACAACGTGGGCATTGACTACGCGTTAACTCGACTGCTGCAACATCGGCGCTGACGTTCGTCGGCCCGCGCGCCTAGTTCATTTCCCGATTTGGGTTGACGCGGCACTCTCTTCCTGATCGCTCACTTTCTCCTCAGTCCGTTTCTTTACTTCCTCCTGGTGAGCTGTCCACTTCATTTTTTAGCTTCTTTTGCTCAAGGTATCGACAGCATACTCTGCCATGGCCCAACCCCAGCGCAACCCCGAAAATATCGCACGTACGCCCGCTCCATCGGGAATCTTCGAACCAGAGTTGTTCAGGACGGTCAACCGTGGTGGGGATGTGGGCGTCGAGTTCTGCGATTCTGCAGGTGCGTAGATTTACTGCTTTGGCCTTCGCAGATGCTAACGTTCGTGAATCCGCTCAAGTTGATGGGATACGTGGTACGTTTGATCTATCGGCTATAGTCGATTATCAACCGGCGCCTTTCCAGTTAGGACCCCTCCAGACGCCGAAAATACGATCGCGCCGCGACAGAAGCCGAAAACAACGGTGCGTGATCAACTTATACTTGACGCCGAGCTCGATTACCGAACCTCTTCACAGCATCTTCGCCCCTCTCGGGATCAGACGACAGTAAGTGCATTTCATTATAGAAGATACTAATCTAACGAGTAATCTAGCTTCCACGCACGCGACTTGCGCCAGTCCGATCGCGGATGGTGAGGGAGACGTGCAATCGCGCCCTGATGGTAAGTGTTCGTTCCCTTGCTGAAGTTTTTCTTCACATAATCCTAGTCATTCATATTTCCGGCGGTTCGTACACCGATTGCGAATTCCACGCCGACACGATTCACTTCTCCGGTGGTCTGTACATTAATGGCCAATTTCACGCCGACACGATCAACATCGATGGGGGTACCTTTAACCTCATTGTCAACGATTCGGGTTAGTATTTCATCCACACTGTTTCTTTTTCTGTACTAATGGTCTTATTCCATCTTTTTTTATTCATGCAATTATTGTTCATTCACATTGAATGCTGTTACTTTTACTACTGGCAACATTTATGGCTGGCCAATGAACCTTAAAAATATCTATATTCATTACTAACATACCAACTATATCATGTACTAGCTAAAGATCAACGAATAAAAGAGCTGGAAGACGAGCTTGAGCGCGTGAAACTTATTAATAGCCGTACCTAGTTTTTTGAGTGTTTGATCCGTTGAGATAATGAATTGATCGTCTCGTGTCCCGAGATCGAGCTGAGTGCGAAAATGTCGGACCGATCAATGCTTTGTTAATACTTGTTAGGATCTCACGCCGATCACCTGCTTGTTGAATCATTCTCACTCACCTTTCGAGGTGTTCAGCGTTCGTTTGGTCTGCTCATCTCTCCTCTCAGGTAAGTCGTCTTTACTTTATCGGTTTCGTGCCCACTCACGGAGTTGACTTGGTCTCTCCTTGCTCGCAATTTGACTTCGTCTTTTGCGACACTCTGCGATGGCTGGATTTATGGAGTTGACTGTGTCTCTCCCCTCACGCAACTCAACTTATGAATCCAGACCTTCTCCGTTGGTCCGCCGTCGGTATCGTGCCAGAGACTTTCTCTAATCGTTCTTCTGGATCTTTCGGCCTATCACACGTCCCCCGATTCGACTCGTCCTCCTAGTCAACGCGACGACTGATGCTCCTTTTCACAGTCTGAATATGCCAGTTGTATACTCCCCTCCAGGACCTTTAAGCTATCCATGTAAGTGCCAGCACCTTCGTTAAATACCCTGACTTTGTATGTTGTTATAGACGGCAAGGTTGATTGTTATGGAATTCGCCGGTTGGAGTCAGGGAAGGCTGTATTCGAGTCGAATTGGGTTCCTGAAGGTACGTTTGTATTGTTTTCGTAGTCATTTTCGCACCTCACATATGTTTTTTAGAACAATGTCAGTATTTACTTTTTCTAGGATATATCAACCACTCATGTCTTCACCACAGTCGCATTGAACGGTACAGACGCCCTGGTAATCGCCGAACTACCCAACTTGCAGTACCGCGTCGTTGGTCTGAAATGCGATTTGGACCCTGGCATACTGGAGTCTGGGTATAGGCGCCCCCTCACTTATTTCGTCACTTCGGCGAATATGGACTATATACCCCATTTTGGTCGCGATTCCTGCACAGTTCGCCCTCGTTTGGATGGACGGTTCGGCACACATGACTTAATGCTTTGGCCGCAATGGTACTTTGAGGCCACTCGATACCTACCTTATGTTTTGAAGAAACCCTCTCACGACAAACTCGTCAACCACGAGTATCGCCTCGCTTGGTATAAACTTCGACCCGAAGACTTCGAGCTCGAACCTGGCTCCGTTTCCGACATCGGGATGATTTCGCTGGATCTTCGACGACAAGTCCTGGACCTGAGGTCGAAGCTTTACGAAAAAATTCGTCTATACTTGCAAGATAAATCTCTCACTGAAAACAACGCTGAAGTTCGAGACCTCCTGCATTGTAACCTCCAGCAACGATATGCCTGCATCGCCCTCGAGTCTTGTCCTCAAACCTATTTGAACACTCTAATCACCTTCACTTCTTTTCAACGTCACTTTCTTGAGGCATTGGCCTGTCTGGATTACTATACAAAATGGCGAGAGATCGAATTGCGCGCGTCCTGTGGAGTGGAACTGCCTGTTGATACGAACATTATTGGGTGCATAACCCCGGACCTTAGCCTTGCGCAGAAGTTTTACGAAATGGGTGTACCATATTGGTTGGTGCGCCCAATGTCAGCGTTTTCTAGGTACCTCCACATTGTCAACCCCGTTGAGTTGGAAATGCCGGAGATCGAGCTTCGGATGTGCGAAGACATAGGTGTAGTATGGGAGGGTGCTCCTTCGGCCCAGCGCAACAGGGCTTGTCAGACTTTGCGCATAGGGTGCATCAATATAGGTCATTCCGCCTTTGAACTTATTCCCGAGGAAGTGAGCACTGCTTCCAAATACAGTATGTTTTCTTTTCTCTCTAATTTATATACTCCACTTATTTGTCTCCGGTCCAGTTTCCCCCTCATCTCAGCCCTCGGGTTCACCGGCAGATATTCCTCGGCTCCTCTCGTTAACTTCTACTTTGCTGGAGCACGGTAAGTCATCCAAAGCTTGCTGTTAAAGCACATGTCTTATTGGCTTGATTAGTTTCTTTGCCTTCTCTTCTTATATCTTCGTCGTCACCTTCGATCCCTCTGTTCGGTGCACCTTATGTTCCCCGTCACCGAGTCAAGCTCGGGCGGCAAATCAATTTCGAAAAATTTAAAGAGCCTGTGTCAGTATGTTGTCCGGAAGCCTCGACCTTCTGGAGCTTCGCTCTGCAGTCCGTCAAACCCGACTGGCGCCTCGTGTGGGATCACCCCAATCAATCGCTGTTGCGGGGCTATCCGGTCTTGGACCCGGCAGTGTTGACCACTTCAAGTGCCCGAAGCGACCTATACTTTCTTGCTTGGCTCCTTTTCCGCTCGACTTGCCTCTCAAGGACTCTAGAACCCGGGATGAGGTTGCATACTGCTACGACTAGGCGCGGAATGGCCAAACCAGGACCTCAGGAGTGGCGTGAATTCCTTTGGCAGTTGGGCAAGGCTTATTCTTTGAGATCGGACGACGGCCTTCAGAGGCTCGCCAAGAAGGCCAAGATAGTAGAAGATGTCGCGACGACATTTGATTTTCCTATGCCCAGCGGTTCTATTGCAAAATCTGTTTACTGGCAAGGTCTAAAGGTTATATCGTCGTCTTCAATTCTAGCAGGTGTACGTGAGTTGGATCGAAAGACGCGTCAGCAGATCGTGTGGGATCTGTACGAACATAATTTTCGCCTGGAACTATTGGCTTTGGATTGCTGCATCTTCCCCCGTGAACTGATGCCGGATTCGGTTGTTGGGTTGAGGGATGAAATGATGTTGGGCGTCTTCCCGGAACAGAAGGTCATCAGCTTACAGCTTCCCTCTCGCGACGAAGGACTCGGCGCCAAGAGCTGGCGTGCTAGACTCCCTTATGTCGAAGCTTTCCGTAGTCTGCTGTCTTGGTGGCCTGGCGAAGAAGCCGTCAACCTGAAGAAGATGTCCGTCGGGACAACGGAACAATATGTCATGGAGGTCGAAAAGTTGGCATACCCCTTCTACTGCCGAACTTTCTTCGAGTACTTCGGCAGGGCCCCTTGCACTCCGCACCGTTTGCCGCAGTAGATGCGTACTGCCATCTTCGTTTCTTGTTGTTTCTCGTGAGTTTCTTATGGTACGTTGTACACCCATGTGCTGACTTTTTTTCACCTTTAGCTGTTGTTGATGTAGATCTGTCGGTTCACGCTGTGCATTATTTACTCTCGCCTAACTGTATATTTTTGTTCTTGCACCTTGTTTCGGCGCCGCTTGATATTTTGTGACGTCGACCTATTTTTATTTGATGCGGTCATTTGGCAAGTTGCCTTTATTGGCATTTCATTGACATCACGAGTGACTGCGTGGATGATCGATAAGCGAACAACTCGTGTAAGTAACTACTAACTATCTTTCTTACCTCTGATTCTGCCTATTTCAATGCCTTCCGCTCCTTCACGTATTCGGCGTCGGGTCAGGGCAAAAGTTCAAGTTGCAGGACCTGGGGAGCATCTGCCACCTGGCACTCTAGTTCATGATAGTGAATGGCAGGGTCCTCGACAGCCTCATGGTCTCTTGGGTACTGGTTTTGGCCAGGAGGGCAGGATCTTGGGCCCGGGTGGTATCTTTCATCAGGTCCCAGGTGCTGGTACTGGTGTCTTTGCTGGGGATGTTCCTGATGGTTCTGGTGATAAAGAGCAGGATGGTGCATCTGGTGATGAAGATGGGGGTGTAGGTCCTGATGGTATTGATGAAGTGAATGGTGAGGGTGAGGGTGCTGTAGAGGATAAGAAGGAACAGGATCCTATACAAACCAAGAAAAGGCAGAGGCAGTGGGCAAGGTGGAATCAAGTTATTATCCCTCAGATGCTAGAGCCTTATGTGAAGTTACTTCGGGAGACTGAGTCACTCCGGAACATGTCTGTAGTCAATTCAAGGGTTCTCTGCAAGGGTTGCCATCTGGGTGCACTTCTTGAAGTCTCATCTATTTATTTTGATAGTATGTCTTGCCTTTATTTGCTTTGAATCTTTTTGGTTGATTGTTGCTATAGGGATTGAGAAAATTCAACTGTGTACTTGTAAGGAACCTGCCATTGTGCTCCTGTCTCTTGGTCTATTTCCATGTGCACCAACACGACCTACTCTTGCTGTGGACCTGAATATGCTGGATTTTGTACGAAACCTTTCACAAAATGCTGCACCAAACACCACTGCATGGTGTGAGACTCTTGAATCATTTTTAAGCGCAAGGCAGTTCAAGCTTACAACACGTGTAAGTTATATTAAATACATCTTGTGTTTTTTTTATATTTTCTAGGATACACTCCGCAAACGTTTTAGTAATGCTTTGCAGTGGTATGCTGTACTGCAAGACCTCAAAAATCTTACAATGCGTGACTTTCTGGATGACATGCGATCATACGTTGACATGAATGATTCAGAAAATCAAGGTTTGTGGTTTGAATATCTTTGTGAAAGGGTTGACTAAGGAACCACAGATGACACTGGTGGCAACTGTACTGTACAGGGTCAAGAGCAAGCAGGTATGAAGATTCCAAATTACTGTATTGCTTCAACTTACATATGTGACAGAACCAGGTCATGTGCCATCTGAGAATGGAGATCAAAACAATCCAAAGGATGAAAGTCAGTTTATTACACTATTTATAATTGACATGGTTTGAATGATGAAATGCAGGTGAGACTGGACTTGATCGACCAAGTGAATACTTGAGAGAAAGGTGCCCTCTTTGCTTTGGTGGATCTAACTGGCATCAACCAGATGAGGTGTATGTTATAATTTTGTGATTATTTGAGAATCAAATTAATTTATTATTAATATATAGCTGATGCTATTGTCTGTCTTGATGCCTGTTTCACTCAAAAGCGTAGAAAAAGTCAGGGAAATGCATGGGCTGCACCGCGTTCACATCCTGAAACTATATTTGTCCCTGAAGAGGATGTTGCCAAGATGGAGGCCACTGTAGAGGAGGCACGACCTTCTCGCAAACAGAAACCTTCAAGAGACAAAAATTATGAATCTGGCATGAAGGTCCCTTCTGCTGTTTTGGATCAGTGCCATGAATCATTTATAGCAGCTGACTCTAGCCGTGTTAAAGCAAGCACACAGTTCTTTGCTGACACAGGATTTATGGCTCTTTTATGTCGCCATGACCGAGTTCTCTGGCTTGTTAATATGACCTCTGGGGGTGAAAAGCAGTACTATGCTCTGTGTCTGCTTAAGAAACTCTTTGAGCATCTTCCTCCTGCTATGAGGGTTGGTGTATTATATGACATTGGCTGCCAACTTCACCGCAGCTGTCTAAAGTACAGCTTCCTTGATGACATCATGGACCGCATTACCTTTGGAATATCTGTCTTCCATGCATATGGTCATCAATGGCCATGTCAAATCATCTATCACCCACGCAAGTGTGTTGGGTTTGGTTTAACAGATGGTGAAGGATGTGAACGCTTTTGGAGTTCTATCAAGGCACTCATCCCATCTTTGCGGGTGTCTGGATTTTATACACGCCTTTATGCCATTGATACCAAGATCAAACATGTTGACCAAATATCTCTTTTGGGCATGGGTAAATGGCTTCGACGGAAGTGGATTACAACTATGGACCGAAAGGCAGAGGCTATGGAGACTTTGGATGCTATATTTGAAAATGGCATCACTGAAGACATCATACGAGCTGAATGGGCTGCACAGGTTGAACAGCAAACTCAACCTCTGGCTCGCCAATCGAAGAATCTTGCAGACAAGGAAATACAAGCCATTCTTATCCAACAAGAACAGCTTGATGGCTATTTGAAGGAACGGGCCACATATCAGGACATGCTCAATTCTGGAGTATATGAGTTGGGATGGACTGTTATTGAGGTTGAATCCCATCTAGATGACTTGCAGGCCCAGATAAAGAAGACGTCTAAGACAATTCAAAATGCAAAGGCAAAACTCTCTGTAGACAGCAAAGCAAATCTCAATAGGCTTTTGGGCAACAAGTTTTTGCGAACTCGGATGAATGCTCTTGCCTTGAAGCAGCGAATCCGACAAAGACTTTGCCAACGCAAGTTTGAACTCAACAGCCTGGAAAGATCATACCGTAAAACCATCAACAGGCTCAAATTAGAGAAGCATGCCCAGCAGCAGTTAAAACGGAAGGAGCCAGGTATTCAGCTTCTGGTGAAGAAATATAACAAACTTTGTGAGGAGTTAGCAAAGCAAATCAAATCCAAAGCTGCTCCAAAAGGTGCTACCGCACCGCTACCCATTGACACCGGCAAGATGTTGGTTTGACAGATGATACTGATGACTTTGATTCTATTCCAGGTTGGTTGGCGAATGAGGATATCCGAAGTGGCATCAAAGCTCAATTGCAACTTGATCGATGCATGGAAGAGGAGAGGCGCCTAACAAAGGAAAGAATCAGCATGCAGCAATGGTTTTTGGAAGAATGGAAGACTGTGCAAGTGGCCTTCGACTCAACAAGCAATCTTGATATAATCTATCAACTTCAGCTACGCAAAGATTACTTGCTACGGTTGTGTCTTACATGGGAAAACATGGTCCGGATAATTCCTTGCAACTTGTCAAACATTTGGGGACCAACAGTTGAAGAATTATTCAATGCAAAAAGAATTGAAGTGACAGAGCAGCTTGTGTAGGGAGATACAAGATGATGAAGGGTTCATGGATGACCAGTCTGATGCTAGTGATGGTGCTTCAGTTTTGGATATATTGGAGGAACTTTTTATTTAAATATGTAGGTATTTTGAAACCTGTCTGAAATACATTTTGGAAGATTCATTATTGAATACATTTTGAATATTTGTTATTGAATACATTTCAAAGATTTGTTATTGAATACATTGGTGGAGAACTCAGAGATTTGTTTGCTGTGAATAAGCAAGGATGGTACCTAAATCAAGTACACATATGCCATATCAAAATTGGAGCTATATAAACATTTTCAGAAACATTCTTTGAAGTTGATAATATTTTGAAAACATTCTGCGTAACTCTGTTGAAGTGGAAAACATTTTGAAAATGTTTTGCATAATTGAGTTGAAGTGGAAAACATTTTGAAAACATTCTGCATAACTCAGTAGAAGTGGAAAACATTTTGGAAATATTTTAATGTGAAACATTTTGAAAACATTCTGCATAACTCAGTAGAAGTGGAAAACATTTTGGAAATATTTTAATGTGAAACATTTTGAAAACATTCTGCGTAACTCGGTAAAGTGGAAAACATTTTGAAAATGTTCTCCATAATTCAGTCAAAGTGAAAAACATTTTGAATATATTTATACTGAAATTTTTTGAAAACATTCTGTGTAACTCAGTTGAAAGGGAAAACATTTTGGAAATATTTTTTTGTAACCTCATCTCAAAGGATGTTTTCCAGGTGTCAGCTGGTAATGAACCCATATATTTGCACAGACAAATACCCATGCAGTTCATCCAATCTATATAGGCACATACTTCTATTCATGTAGGTCCATATCCACGCATACATGTATCTATACGGTTCTATATCCACACGGGTGTGATACCCATGTGGTCTTATATCCATGTGGTCATCCATGTGGTTATCCACCCATGCGGTCCCATATCCACATCCATGTAGTTATCTACCATGTAGTTCTATATCCATGTGGTCATCCATGCGGTTATCTACCTATGTGGACACCCATGTGGTTGTCTACCCATGTGGTCCCATATCCGCACAGGCATCTATCCACGTATTCCTATCTACCCATGTGGACATCCATGTGGTCATCCATGTGGTTATCCACCCATGTGGTCCTATATCCGCATCCACGTTTTTCTATCTACCCATGCAGTCCCATATCCGCATCCATGTGGTTATCCACCTATGCGGTCCCATATCCGAATCCATGGGGTTATCCACCCACGCGGTCCCACTTTCATGTGCTTATCCACCCATGCGGTCCTATATCCGCATCCATGTATTTCTATCTACCCATGCAGTCCTATAGCCATGTGGTGCGGTCCCACATTCATGTGGTTATCCACCCATGTGGTCCTATATCCGCATCCATGTGGTTATCCACCCATATGGTCCTATATCCGCACAGGCGTGTATCCATGCAGTTCTATATCTGCAATAGGCTATTCAGAATACCCCTGAAAATGTAGCCCATCCATATATATTTTACCCCAAAAAATGTATCAGAAGCGTGGGAAAATTCATCAGAAAAACAAGGACCCGGGACACCTATGGGTCAAAATATATTTCAAAATATATCTTGAAGACTTGAAAATGTTTTCAATTTTGGGTGGGGGGTCACTCAAAAACATTTGCAAAAAAAATGTTTCAAAATATCTTTTCAAAACATATTACTTCTATATAAAACATTTTTTGGTACCTCTTAGGTAGGGTTAATCTTAAAGATTTACCCTACCTATGAGGTAGAACAAAAAGGGATCCTGAAGTGGACCATGAAGTACTGTAGATTTTTGTGGTCGGAATGGATTTCGAAGGGGTTGGGGGAGCCATGTAAGTAACGTCGCCAGTCTGATAGTGCTCGCATGATAGATAGGAGTTCGCGGTCATGGATTTCATAATTCCTTTTGACCTCGTTCAGGGCCTTTGAGAAGAAAGCCACTGGACGCCAATGGTCGTCTTGCAGCTGGCTTAGTACAGCACCAGTTGCATAACCCGAACTGTCGGCCTCAATTCGAAAAGGAGCATCATCGATAGGCAGTGCGAGTGTTGGGCCTTCTGCACCTGCTTTACGAAGGGCTTGGAATGCATCATTCTCGACTGAAGTCCAGGTCCAAGGTACTGAACCACAGAGTCTGTTGAGAGGTGTCGCAATCTTGGCGAAATTGCGGATGAAGCGTCGGTAAAAATTGACAAATCCGAGAAATTGCTGGACATCCTTCTTGTTCCGTGGTACTGGCCAGCTTGTCAATGCTTCGATTTTCTTGGGATCCATGCGTAGTTGGCCATGTGACACAATGACGCCGAGATACTCGACCTCCTCTGCCTCGAAGACGCACTTTTCTGGCTTCAGGTAGAGTTTATTTGCACTTAAGATCTCGAGAACTTGACGGGTGATGCGCCGATGAGTTGCTAAGTCGTAGGTAAAGATGAGGATGTCGTCCATATAGATGATAACATGTCCTTCGGAGATAAGGTCCCGGAACAAGTCGTTCATCATGTTTTGGAACGTAGCTGGCGAATTTGTGAGTCCAAAGAACATCACCAACGGTTCGAATAAACCACGGTTCGTTATAAAAGCAGCCTTGTGCTCGTCGCCCTCTTTCATACGAATGTTGTTGTAGCCCCATCGGATGTCAAGTTTCGTGAAGAATCGCACCCCTTTCAGTTTGTCGATGAGCTCTGAGACGAGGGGAAGAGGGTATCGGTTCTTAATTGTCATCTCGTTGAGTCGTCGGTAGTCTTGAACAGGGCGAAGTGAACCATCTTTCTTTTTGACAAAAAAGAAGGGCGATGCCATTGACGACTTTGAGGGGCAAATACGGCCTGATTTTAGGTGTTCGTCGAGGAAGGCATCTAATTCAACCTGTTCTGATTTTGAAAGGGGGTAGATTTGCTTGAAATTGGCTTTGCATCTGCTTTGAGTTCGATTGCGTGATCCCAAGGTCGCCGAGGTGGGAGGTGGTCGAAGTCGGATTTTGAGAAGACGGGTGCAAATTCCTTCACATACTTGTCAGGGAGACTTGCTGATTCTCGTTGTTGACGTAAAAACGCGGTGATAGAAGGATCTACGTTTTGATCATCCGATTCTTGTATGTCCTGTACGTCAACATAGAGGAGAGATTCATCATCCGTCGATAGTTCTGCAGAAAGGAAAGTGGCCCATTCCTGAGCAACGTCTTCTGGTTCTTCCAGGACGGGAGTAAATTCATCCATGGAACGGACATGTTCGACATCGGGACCAAGATCGGCAGAAGGACTGGGGGGGTTGGCTAAGGACCAGGAATCTGCAGACACACGACGTAATGGTGGTTCGTCGTTGTTGTGAGAACCGCATGTGAGTGGGCAGTCAATGAAGAATAGACGGTTGGCCCTCCAGTTGACGTGTGGGTTGTGGTGTCGTAGCCAGCTTAGTCCTAGGATGACATCTGAAGACCCTGTGTTGGTGATAGAGAAGGTCATTTTCTCTACATGTTCGCCGATCGTCATTGACAGAGTTGCCGTGTGTGTGATAGATCCTGATGCATTGCGTGTACCATCAGCATTGTAAACGCCGACTGGGTGAGCGAGTGGAGTGGTTGGTAGGTTATGTTCGGTAACAAATCTGTGATGTAAGTATCCCCAACCCGAAGCACCACAGTCCACCAGGCCATCTTGTTGGATATGTTTACTGTCACCAGGAACTTTTAGCGACAATGGGATTGTCATGGAGTGTGAGTTGTCCAATTTTCCAATCGTTTCTGGGCGGTAGTTGGCCAGTTGAGCACGAGGGAGTCGAAGTTGTTGTAGGATCGTTAGGGACAATTCTTCGTCGAGAAATAAGATAGATTTTATCAATGATTCGTCGACTTCGCTTTGGCGACCATGGTGAACCCATTGGGAAAGAATACGTGAAATTTGAGAGATGTTGGGATGTGATTTTCGACATTTCCGAAGGACGGATTCTTCAGCTGATTCTTTTGGAGTTGTGGTCTTTCGATGAGGTGCGGGCCAAGAAGGAGTAGTGTCGTCAGGTTCAAGTGGTTTGCTGTCTATGTGCGCGCAGACTTCATTGTGTGGTGAAGGATTCAGAGTTCGTTGGAGGTGTGCATCTTCGTCGTCAATTTCAATTATGGTTGTAGCTCGTGATACGGGTTTTGCAGAAGCAACGCTGTTATCTGATTGTTGTGAGATAATTACATTGTCTGTTTCCGACGAGGACATATCCTTCACTCGTCGGATGCTACAAAAAACGAAGGGAGCTCATCCATGAGACGAATAAATACTTCCCGATCCTCCTCAGCCTCTTCAAGGTCATCAACACGATCCAGTAACAACCGCAGTCTTTCCATGTTGTTGTCCAGTTCCGCAACTTCCTCTAAGAGTTGGCGCGTGAGCTTTCCATTCTTCTTTAGCTCGACTTTGCATTCCCGACCGATGTGTCCTGTTCCCCCACATTTCCAGCAAAGGGTTTTAGCATTGGCAACAAACGGTTTCTTGTGGTCAGGAGCTGGATTTGTTGTGGTAGGCGTAGTCGTTGTTAATGCAGTGGTTGAGGAAGCACGAGGGTTTGACGTGGAAACTGCATTGGTTTGTGGACGGAAAGGGAGTTTGTTGGTACGAGGAGCATAGAAGTTGTTTGCGTTAGTTGCCTCACGTAAATCCTGATCGACCTGGAGAACAGCTGTCTTCCATCCTCGGTAGGTTGTGGGAGTTGGTCGACGTCGTAGGAGTTCAGTCCGGACATTCGTTCGTAATGCCCTTTTTAGCTGGAAGATAATAGTCGCTTCGCAAAAACCGGCAACATGCTTAAGATCTTCGAATGCGATGAAAAATTCCTCGGCAGTCCTGTCACCTTGCATGATCTGATGTAGCTCTCGTTGTGCATTTTCCACGCGATGTGGATTCCCGAAGGAGTCACGGACAGAGTCTTCGAAATCCGACCAGGTTGGCATAACGTGTAGTGGATCATTCATCTCCCGGATCATGGCGTCCCGCCAGTTGATAGAACCCTCTTTGAAGAACGAGAGTGCAAACCGAATTTTAGATTCATCAGTACGATATACAAGTGGCTGAGCGATAAATATGTTTAAACACGAGTTCAAGAAGTTCTCTGTGTTTTTGGGTGAGCCATCGAAATCGTCAGGGTCGTTCATCCGCATTTTCATGGGTGATGTAGGAGCGGGATTCTGTGGGTGAGACTGCGAACTGATCACATTACTTAACATTATTTGAAAAGAGTTCATCATGATTGATTGTTGATTCGCGAGGATTCTCTCCAGTGATGACTGTTCGATCGCTGGTGAAAAGAGGCGAGGTTCTGAACGTCCACGAGGGATGCGTAGGTGAGGTGGCACATCGTGATCAAGCTGTTCCACCAGTAGCTGTTGGATTCATGTATGAATCTAGGACAGTTGTCCAACAAGGCTTTTACATCAGGACCATCAGTTGCCCTTTTGGACAGTTGCCCAACACGACGTAATTTATGCTCTAGAAGCGTGGGAAATGGTGATAGAGGGATGATTTGGGTGGATTCAGGGTCGCCTTGATGATTACGTCATCTTTCATCAGAGGTGCGAGACATTTCGAGCAGGTCTTAGGTAAGCTTACATAAGCCTGACTGACAATTGTCCAACGTTGGCAAACTGTCCAATGCTTATGTAAGATGTGCTCGGATTGTCTCGCACCTCTGACAAAAAATGACATAAGCATCAAGGCGACCCTGAATCCATCAAAAATTTCCCTTTATATCCATTTCCCGCACCGCTACAGCACAAACAAGCCGTGGGAACAAATTTCCTAAAAAGGAAATAATCTAATAATAGAAAGCCACCTATTTTTAGATATTTATGGCAGTTAAATGATGCCATCAAATGCATTTCCCACATAGATATAAGCTAAACAAATATTATGTAATTGGGGACTTTGCAAAATAAATCACCAAGTCCACCAGCTGACTAAACATTGCCCAAATCAGGAAATGGCATGTTTGTTTGCATTTGGGGACTGATGGAAAGACCCTGAGGCGCTATATTTATATTTGTTTGGATTTGAGGCCATAAAATTACATAAATGTGCGACAAGCATGTAAATAGAGGCAAATTCAAAGTCACATGACCTCTATTGATCCCATCATTAGCCAAATAAACACTATCGTTTCCCAGTGCTTACGTTTTACGAGATAAGACGTCGTGTTGGACAACTGTCCAAAAGGGCAACTGATGGTCCTGATGTAAAAGCCTTGTTGGACAACTGTCCAACCTGATTGCTTCATCTAACAGCACAGGCTGAAATATATGCGGTCCAAGTCAAAAGACAGTTATAGTAGGAACGCCTCGAGAGTGTTGTTATTGACACTAAGATAGAAGCCAAATATGACTTGGCCAGAAGCCATTGCTGCGCATGGCAAAAACAAGTTCTTACTTTGCTCCGACCTTTTAAATAATAAATACAGTGAATAATTCACAGTCCGCTCAATTCTGGACCAATTTAGATGATCAGGGGCTCGAAAAATCGAGAAAAATCAGGGCTTTCTAACAGTACCAAATTGGCCTGGTCACGTGACCAGGAAAGCCCTGATTTTTACGAATTTTTTGATACCAAAATCATAGAAATCGGCCCAGTATTGGCTGAGATACAGAAACTGTGCAGGGTCACTATAGCAGTGGGAGAATTTCCATCGTTACCGTTAGGAAGTGGTTTGGTCAATTTTGTAGTGCGTTTTCCCCCGGAAAACAAGTTCTTTTACTATGTAAGAACTTGTAACAAGAAGACCAGGCTGGTTGTGCTGAGGAGGAATATAGACAAGGAGAGCCGGGTTCCACGTTATGTGGTCGTCAACGTAGGTAGCAACAACGACTCCAAGATCTCTAGTTGGAAAGTCCAGAAATGGCTCGAGCAGTTCAAGAGGATCTAGTTCAGAAGGGGGCCACGGTTCGAAGTCTGGAAGTGAAGAAAAAGAAAGTGCAGGAGAGACAGCAGACGGGGATCTTTGGCGAGGAGTTTGATACGGATGAGGGATGTGTCGCAGGCGTTTGAGGGCAGTGAGAATTTTCAGGGAACGGAGACGAGCTATTTTGGAGGCAGTAGAGGGGTAATGGCCAAAGGCGGGATGAGTTTAAGTTGAAATTGGGCGGGGCGGTAAGGTGTATTGGCAAGAGAGGTGAAGATTTGAGGGCGTCGAGCAGGGAGGAAAGCACAGGGAATCGGTTATGATAGAAGAAACTTCTACCTAATGTTAGGAGGAGACCCGGAAGGGCGAGGGAATCGGGAGAGGAGGAGATGATGGGTGTATTAACCAGGTAGAAGTTACGGTACATGAGAGGCGCGTACGGACTATATAGGGAGGACGCGCTGAATAAGCAGGGAATACTAAAAAGGGATCTAGAGCTCTAACAGTATCCTGTGGCTGTGCTACCATAGATGAGATGTAATATAGAAAAGATAAATTATAGTGATTTTTTGATATTATTTGTGTGGGAATTGGCCAAGAAATAGCTGAAATATATGAAAAATATTCGATTTTGGTGGCTGTGCAACATTTTTTGTGATGAGTTGTGTGTGAATGAGGTAAATTATAAAAAATACGATTTTTTGTGATTTTTTGATATTATTTAAGTGGGAATTGGCCAAGTAATTGCTTAAATACATGGAAAATGCGCATTTTGGGTGGCTGTACAGAGTTCTCTGTGGCTGTACATACCCTAATCGGAAAGCCCTGATTTTTCTGAAATTTCAGAAAAATCAGGGCTTTCCGATTAGGGTATGTACAGCCACAGAGAACTCTGTACAGCCACCCAAAATGCGCATTTTCCATGTATTTAAGCAATTACTTGGCCAATTCCCACTTAAATAATATCAAAAAATCACAAAAAATCGTATTTTTTATAATTTACCTCATTCACACACAACTCATCACAAAAAATGTTGCACAGCCACCAAAATCGAATATTTTTCATATATTTCAGCTATTTCTTGGCCAATTCCCACACAAATAATATCAAAAAATCACTATAATTTATCTTTTCTATATTACATCTCATCTATGGTAGCACAGCCACAGTATACCATCAACAGTCAATGTAAATGATTATTTTTCAGGTATTTTTCGCAATTATTTGGCCACTTTTCATACAAATAACCAAGTTGTAGGCTGAACATAGACAATGTTAGCATAGCCACAGAGTGCCATGTATAGCCACCTTCAATAGTCATTCCAGGCTTGTGGTTGACAGTATTGATCACAAGATGGTTCATGTTATATAATCATTCCATGGATCACACAGCCACTGATGGACAGCCTGCCCTAAAGTTCTGTGTATATAAACATGTTCAACTTCAATTCCTTCTTTCTTCCCTACTATCACCATGCATTTTCTGACTTGGTTCTTTCTGCTATGGCCTCTGGCCACACTCTACTCTTACTTCTGCTGTTCTTCTGACCATCAGACACATCCAATCTTCCCTGGACAATCTGTGTTACTGTTGGATGATCTCATGTCCTCTGGACAATCTGTTTTACTGTTGGACGATCTCATGTCTTCTGATCATCTGAATGATTCTTTTGGCAATCAACAAGTCAGACTGTCTTCTGAATCAAGCTTGGTAATGGATAGCCTTCTATCTGTAGACCTCTTTGAATCTGAACATACCTATGAGACAACAATTAATAAGTTCAAGTCTTTATGATAAGTCAATTTGATTCTAATATTCAACTTTGCAGTCTCATCTGCTATATTAGCATATAATGTTAATCTGAATACATCATCTTTGGCATTAGCTTATGTTGATCTGGCATTTATCTCTGGCAATCATTTGGCATTGGAAATTAACAGTGATATGAATATATCATTTACATTGGCATCTTACATGAATCTAATTGATTCAAACTGGTATTTGCATTTGCATGGAATAGTATGTGACATTGATCATGTTGTTTTTTGTGATAAAAATCATAATCAATTTCAAAATCAAATCAATTTTAATTGGAAAAAAATTGAAATATATTTTCAAAAAAAACTACATCAACTTCAAACATCTTTTATACTTGAATTCTATATAAGGTTTATGCATTCTATCTTGAACATATCAGACATAATTTTGAAAAAGGATTTGCCTTATGTCCAGTGTCAAATATTGAATTTGAAGTTTCAAAGAAACTGTTTTTATAAACATGACTTCAAAGCTAAAATGAGTAAACTTACAGGTCATACTATTGTTGTATATCCACTTCTGCTTTCTAGAGCTGTTGTTCTTCCACATTTATTTGCATTTAGACTTATATATCAATTTGTTCTGAAACCACTTTGCCAAATGAGCCAAAAAATTATAAATCCTTTCAAAATAAAAATTTATGATGTAATATCTGAGATTATACTTTGCTTTTCAGATATGGATGAATCTGAAACATCCAAAGTTAAAATTGTTGGTGGTGGACCATCCTATGAGTTTAGTTACAAAGAACTTGCATCTTATTCTTCAGACATCCAACCTGATAAAAAATATTTATTTCAATCATATATACTTGAATCAGACAAATCATAAAAGAAAGCTCAGATTTGGTTTTTATTTCTGGCATACCTTTAAGTAACATTCTATCTCAACTAAGTGTTTCACATCTTAAAACTATTGCATCTGCCCATGGTTTAAAAATTCATTTAAAAATGAAAAGTCATGAACTTCAAACTATAATTGAATCACATATTTGTTATTCTTGTCCTTTGTATATATGTGTTTTTAAAAGTATTGACCAAGCAGAAAAGCTAAAAAAGAAAAAAGAAAAAAATTTAAAAGCAGTTAAAAATTATCAAATGTCAAATATTCAAAAATACAAAGCTGAAAATTTAGCAGCAGTTAAAAGTTATCAAGTTTCAAATTTTGAAACATACAAGGATGAACATCTAAAAGCAGTTAAAAAGAATCAAATGTTAAATCCTGAAAAATACAAGGCTGAAAATTTAGAGGCAGTTAAAAATTATCAAGCATTGAATCCTGAAAAATACAAAGAAGATCATTTAGCAGCAGTTAAAAAAAATCAAATGTCAAATCCTGAAAAATACAAGGCTGAAAATTTAGAAGCAGTTAAAAATTATCAAATGTTAAACCCTGAAAAATACAAAGCTGAAAATTTAAAAGCAGTTAAAAACTATCAAACCTCAAATCTTGAAAAATATAAATCAGATCATTTGGTAGCAGTGAAAAAAAACCAGATAAAATCAGAATTTAAATTTCCACCTTCTTCATTATCTGAGAAACTTCAACATATTATCATTTCTAAATTTTGTAATGATACCAAACCTAACAAGTTTGAAGAGTCAGGATGTTCAGTCTGTGGAAAATTAACACTACTTACAGAACTATTAAAATTGTCTGACTTAAATTTGGATCTTAACTTTTTACATCAACCAGGTGTAACTCAAATTGAAAGACATTCATCAGATGATTGTTTTAAAGAAATTGATGGTCCTGTGCTTGAAAATAACCTGGATAGTATTTGTAAATCTTGTCATAAATCTGTTTCAAGAGGAAAAATGCCTGTATTTGCATTAGCAAATGGCAAATGGTTAGGAAAAATACCACCTCAACTTCAAAATTTATCCTATGCTGAACAATTACTTGTTGCTCGTGTTCGACATAATAGATGTTTGGTCAGAGTTTCATCTGGAATGCATAAAATGAGAGCCAATGCTATTTCATTTGCAAACCCAACTCCTAAGATCTATAATATACTTCCACCACCTGTAGAAGAAATGGATGATGTTTTGGCATTTATTTACACTGGTCCATGTCAACCTACCAAGGCTGATTTTGAAAGAATACCACCATAAAAAGGTTGCAGCTGCACTTGAATGGTTAAAATTGAATCATCAAGATTACTTTGACTTGGAAATTTCATATGAAAATCTCAAAGCTTATCCAGAAGATGTTCCACCAGTTGTAGTTGACTATAAAGAATCAAGTTTCAATAAAGATCCAGAAGCTACAGCTGTTAATGATATGGAAGATGAAATTGGTACTGAAAATGGACCTTGTCCTTTTGTTGTACATGGTCTGACTGGAGAAGAATATTCAACCAAAAGTCTTAAAGCTTTAAAAGTCATTGCACTTAAACATTTAACTGATAATAAAAAGATTTTAGCAGTTGGACATGAAAAAAATCCACAATCAATTTACAATAATCCACAACTTTTTCCTCAGATGATGCCTTGGTTATTTCCTTATGGACTTGGTCGAATTGGAAACAAACTTCAAAAGAATCATATATCAGACTTGGCCCACAAGAGACATCTGCTGATGTATTATGATAAAAGATTTCAAACTGATCCACATTTTCCACTTATTGCATTCAATCATGAGCAGATTAAAGAAAGCACAACAGCTGGTTATTTATTGGCAAATAAACCAAAGTTTGATAATATTTCTAAAAGACTAATGGAAATTGATGTTGGAGTTCTTACTAATTTGATAAAAAGAATGGAAGAAGGTGAAAGAGTCAAACCTGAATCTGATGAAGAAAAACTTTGTTTTCAATTAATTAAAGACCTTGATCATGTTGGTGGATCTGTTAAAGGCTCAACTACAACTAAGAAATACATGCGCAATGAAATTTGGTCTTTGATTTCATATTTAGGTGCACCTTCATGGTTTATTACATTTTCTCCAGCAGATAATAAACATCCAATCAGTTTGTATTTTGCAGATACCCAGGAGAAGTTTAGTCCATTGTTAAGAAATGAAAATGAACATTTCAGATTAATAGCTCATAATCCTGTGGCTGGTGCCAGATTTTTTCATTTCATGTGTGAAATGTTTATTAAACATGTTCTTGGAGTTGGAGAAAGTCATTTTGGTCTTTATGGCAATACAAATGCATACTATGGAACTGTTGAACAGCAAGGTAGACTAACATTGCATTTGCATATGTTACTTTGGTTAAAGGGTGCTCTGTCTCCACAAGAAATTAGAGATAAAATCATGGATCCAACTTCAGAATTTCAAAAACAAATAGTTGAATATTTGGAAAGTGTTCATCTTGGTGAATTTATAACTGGAACACAAGATGAAATTGGTCAAAAAGTCAATATTGAAAAAACTCAGAATCAAAACTACCAAGATCCAACTCAAACTTTGCCTGATCCACCTCCTCCAATGTGTATAAACAAAAACTGTGAAGACAGTCATTGTCTTGAATGTAAAAATCTTGAAACCTGGTGGCAAAAATTTAAAAATACTACAGATGACTTGATTTTCAAATCCAATGTTCATACTTGCAGAGGCTTTAAGTCTGATGAAAAAACTCCAAAAAAAGATAGACCTGGCTGTATTAATAAACATGGAAATTGCAAAGCTAGATTTCCTAGAGAAGTTTTTGAACAAACTCAAGTTGATTCTAAAACTGGTGCTTTGAATGTCAAAAAAGGTGAACCATGGATCAATACTTTTACACCAGCAGTAACTTATCTTTTAAGATGTAATTCAGATGTTACCAGTTTGCTTTCTGGCACAGCAATAAAATCCACTGTAGCTTATATTTCAGACTATGTAACAAAGCCTGGACTTAAGACTTATAGTATATTTGATACTATCAGAAGTGTTTTCAATAGAAATACAGAAATGCTTGGTGGAACTTTGGAAAGAAAAGAAAAAGCAAGAAGATTGATTACTCAAACTGTCAATTCACTAACTGCTAAGATGGAAATTGGTGGTCCAATGGCTGCTTTATATTTATTAGGCAATCCTGATCATTATACCAGTCATAAATTTGTGACTGTTTATTGGAGAAATTATGTGACAGAAGTTCTTAAATTTTGGAGATCTGAAAAAGACTTGAAAGAAATCATGCCTGAAAAATTAGTAATTCAAAAAGATAAAGATGGTCAATATATAGGCTTTTCAGCAGTACATGATTATATATATAGACCTGAAGTTTTTAAGGACAGGACATTGTATGAATGGATTCAAATGGCAACTAGAGTTAAAGCTTCAAGTTTTAAACACAAAAATAAAGCTGAATCTGAAGATGAATTGGATTTACTCAATGAAAAATCTTCATATCAATTTGTCAAGCCTATTGAATCTGACAAAGATAAAGTTTTTATTGAAGAAGAAGATACAGCTGATGAACTTAACATTAATTCTGATGAATCTGATCAAGATGAATTTGACTCTGAAAGTGAATGTTTAGATTTTGACACTGATGAATCTGATATAGAAACACCAAATATAAGGCTTCATTCATTTTTAAAAGAACATCCTCTTTATAAAACACATAAGATTCAATTTGATGAAAGAAAGCATAATACTGTCCCTAATTTTGTAGGTGGTTCACTGCCAAGATGTGACAGAGGTGACAGAGAATATTATTGTGCAACTATGCTTACTTTATTACAAGTTCTTACGTAGTAAAAGAACTTGTTTACTGGCCTGCGAAGCAGGCATCAAAGTTCCTAACGGAAACGATGGAAATTCTCCCACTGCTATAGTGACCCTGCACGGTTTCTGTATCTCACCCATTTCTAGGCCGATTTTTATGATTTTGGTATCAAAAAATTCATAAAAATCAGGGCCTTCCTGGTCACGTGACCAGGCACATTTGGTATCATTAGAAAGCCCTGATTTTTCTCAATTTTTCAAGCCTCTAATCATATAAATTGGTTCAGAATTGAGTGTGCTATGTATTATTTACTGTATTCATTATTTTAAAAGGTCGGACTTCGTGCAGAAATAAGAACTTGTTTTTGCCATGCGCAGCAATGGCCTCTGGCCAAGTTTAAACCTTGGAGATCTGGAAAGGATTTAAAAAATGCAGACTATAGCTGGGATGAAACTTTCAATCTATTTGATTTTACTGATCAACAAAAACAATATATGAAACACTTTAATGTCAGATATGAATGTAATGATGCCAGAGATGATTATTCTGCTCAGCTTAAAAAAGGAAATGCAAATGGTGGATTGTTTCCTCAATGGATGAACTCTGAAGTTCTTGATGACTCATCCGTTCTTTGTCTTGTACTGTCACAGTGCGACCGTGGGAATTTCATTGCTCACTGTCTACCCCGTCCTACAACCACAACAGCACTCTTGATCTTCGATCAGCACAGTACCCCAGCTCCATAGAGCACCCACCACTATGTCACCCAAAGCGCCTAGCGCGGAAGGCGGCGGATCTTCCAGATCCGTCGCAGCAAGCAACGAGCAGTCTGCTCTCGGTTCAGCACGCCCTTCGGAGCTGCAAGCCCCCTCCTCTGGCCCATCCGGTGCCAGGGGTACCCATTCGCAAGGCCCTACACCCGCACCGCCGCAGGAGGAGAGGGACTCCACCCACGGGTCGGCGACACCCATGCCGCCCCCACCCCAATCTGACACCCCCTCAGTTGCCCCCTCCGCTTCGGATGTGGTAATGCAAGGGGAAGAAGATACCTCATCCGCCGAGGAGACTGCTGCTCCAAAGCACCCCCGATTCAAATCGCTGGAAGACGCTGACACTCTGAAGCTTACCTTCGGAGACGATTGGGACTGGGACGGAACTGCCGTCTGGTCAGCGATGGACCAACTCGCCGACTGGATCGACTATAGGACATCCAACGACGTTCCCGACTCCGCACTCGAAGCAGACGAGTGGGATTGCATCGCAGATGCAGGCGCCAGGCTCGCCCGGAGCTTCTTCCATTCCAGATTCGCTGAGGCGGATCGTTCCACCGCAGATGGGTCACTGAAGAGCATTGTTGATGACTTCAGGGACTATCTGGGGCCTCCTTTTCAGGCAGTTACCTCGCGTCGTCGACGAGGGAAGGCCCCTGCTTCCTCCATCCCCCCCGGACCGTCTGGCGTTGCGCCGGCACCGCCTACAGGGAGAAGGCCCGTTTCGAAACCGCAAGGGGGTGTGCCAGATGTGGTCATGGCGCCTGCAAAGCCCAAGGCTATCCTCAACACGGCTATCGCCCCCCGACCCCAGCCTAACAAGCCGGTGGTCACTTTCCAGAGGATGCAGGCTAGGCCTCCTCCTCCACTCAACATGAAGACCAAGCCAGGTCAGAAGAGGAGCTACTCCTCTATGGCGGCTCGGCCCTCATCCATCCCTTCTGCCCGCGCTCAGACGCCAGCACCACCCTCCCACGCGGCCACTCCTGCTCCCAAGAAGCAGAAGAGATCTGTGCCCTCCTATACCGCTCGTGGTCTCAACCACAAGCAGGTACTATGCACGTGGTCAGACGGTCATCCCCCAGCGGGACTGGACTGCCACACTGTTAAAGTTTGACCCCCCACTCTCCATAACACTCCATTTCATGCCATCTTATCTTATCAGATTAGATTAGATCTTTATCAGTTTGCACTTCTTTTGCATAGTTCTCTTCATCTGATGTTTATCAGATTCTTATCACTTTATCCCCATTTGGGTATATTGCTCCTTTTCATATATAAAGAGCTAGCTAGTTGCCAGAAGTCCCCAGTTACTCACACCGGACTTCAGGCAAGTATATAGTCATTTTGCAATGTCATAAGTTACTCACTCCGGACTTCAGCTCGTCATAGCTCCTTCGTCCCTCGCACTGAGTTTCTCATATTTGGCACTCTGCTGCCTCACCTGTTCCCACGCTCGCCTGCTTTAACACACACCGTATACGAGGGTGTCAATCGCCTTCTTCAAGAGAAGAAGATGCGCGCCTCGTTCCGCATCCTGTCGGTGAGCCTCGCTTACGACGGGATTGCTCTTAGGGCGACCGACGTTGCCAATGCACAGGAGATGGCCTACATCCGGGGCTATCTCCTCCATCACTACCCCACCCAGGAGAATCTCTGGGTAGGCCTGCCGCAGTCGAAGTCCTTTATGAGGGCTATTGACGTTCCTTTATACGACGGGGTCGACGAGGAAGGTCACCCTAAGCTTATCACTCCCCAGACCATCGAGGCGGCCATCCAGGCAAGCCCGGCATGGTCTGACTTTATGTCCTTCACCGGACCCGTGCGCATCGTGAAGCAGTCCCCGGCGGCTGTCTTTGCGACTGCATATTTCGACATTTGGGACACGAGCACCGGGCGCAATGCCAAGCTCCTCAACGGTCGATCCTTCATGCTCCGAGGTCTCCCTATCCGTATTCAGACGGCGGCGGCCCGAGTTGGTGCCCCTCTTTGCACTCGTTGCTGGAGGTGGAGCCATGTCACCCAGGCGTGTCGTGCGCCTCGGGTTGTATGCCCTCACTGTTCCGGACCTCACCGTCTGGAACAGCATAGGGACACGGCACCGTGCTGCGCCCCCAATCCTAAAGCTAACCCTCCCAAAGTCGGTACCCCCGCAGGAGAGGCATGCCCCCACCCCCCTCGTTGCCCCAATTGTGGTCTTGAGCACCGAGCGGACTCCAAGAAATGCAAGTATTGGAGCCACCGCTTTGAGCCTGCTTGGGCCGTCGAGGAATATCGGAAGGTACGAGCTATCAAGTCTCGTCGTCTTTCACGCTCTAACCCCCCCCTCAGAAGAAATGATTGAGTCTCCGGACGCAGGACTTTTGGAGAGCGGGGAGATTAGGGTGTTATCTTTCAACTGCGCGAAGTCGGCGACTAGTGTAGAAATTATACTCGAAAAATATATTGATTCGTTTGATATTCTTTTCATTCAAGAACCGCCTTGGTGGATCATAAGACAAGCCCCCTCCACCTCTAATCCAGAGGGAGAGGACGTCGTAGGCACGCCACTCCATCCAGAATGGTTGCCCATGGTACGGCTTCCAGCCACTTCCCAGCTTAGTCAGCAAGCTCAACCAGTTGAGCTTGCTGATGTAAGCAATTCCAGTACTCGTCCGCGCGTGATGGCCTATGTGTCTCACAGACTGGCGAAGTACAGACCATCCATGCGACGCGATATCATCGATCATTGCGACATACTAGTACTCAGCCTCTTCGCTACCAAGGGAGCTGTCCACCTTATGAACGTTTACTCAGACGATCAACACACCGCTATCAATTATATTGAGAAGCATATCGAGAGCCTTCCCCCCTTTATCTACATGGGTGGGGATTTCAATTCACACTCGAGGGAGTGGGACCCAGATGCTCAAGGGCACCCGGGCCACGCCTCGTCACTTCTTGATTCGGCGGCGGAGTTGGGCCTAGGGCTCGCATTATTTGTGAACCCGGGACCAACTCATGTTCCGCGCATCGAGGGCTATAGACCTACGGTCATAGACCTCGTCTTTGTCCCTCTGGACCGGACAATCTCTTCAGATGTCACACGCAGAGAGGACCTGATCGGGGATGCAGATCACTACCCGATCTCATCCCTTGTTCTGGTTCCATTGGCGATTCCAATTGAGAATCGCCGGTCAATCAAATCGGACATCGAAGACCAACAGGCCTTCGCCTTCCACATCATGAGTTTGATCCGGCAATTAGACGTGCCGGCAGAACTCGATTCCGTTGACAGCATCAACGAGACGGCCTCGGCTGTCGCGCGGGTGTTCTCTGCAGCATGGGATAAGTGCTCCAGAGAGGTCAAAGTTACTAAGCGCTCGAAGCGGTGGTGGTCCGACTCGTGCAGCGAAGCCCTGGCCAGTTATCGGGAGGAGAGATCCCCCGAGAACTGGAAAACCTTTCGCAAAGCCTGTAAACAGGCGAAGCAAACCTTCTTCGATCATCGTATTGGAGAAATTGCGAGCGAAAACAAGTGTGCTTGGGATCTCATGGCTTGGATCCAACCGCGCAAGCTCCCACCCTGTGAAGCAATCCAATATAAGGGAAATCCGTGTCATGACATGGACGACCTCTGGGATGCGCTTCATGGCACTTACAATGCAGCGTCGGACAGGCCGTTCGACCTCTCTCCTCTCGATGAACTGCCGGACCTTCCCACTAGGTCTTGGCAGCCGTTCTCCCGACTGGAACTTCGAGACGCTCTCAAGTCCTGTTCAAACACCTCAAGTCCTGGACCCGACCATGTCGGGTGGAGGCACTTGAAGATTATCTGTAAGGAAGACGACATCGTCGACTTCTTCCTCTCGATTGCCAATGGCTGCCTCTCGGTGGGCCACTGGCCTTCTCACTTTAAGGAATCCCGGTCGGTTATCATACTGAAACCGGGAAAGCCTTCCTATTCTGCCCCTAAAGCGTTTAGGCCCATAGTATTATTAAATACTATTGGAAAACTTATCGAGAAAATGCTCTCGAACTGCATACAGTTTGACGGCGTTGCCGTCGATGTATTCCATCCAAATCAGATTGGTGGGGTGCGACAGCGCTCCACCGAGGACGCTGGACTCATCCTGGTGCACATGGTGCGCGCAGGGTGGGCCAAGGGACTCAAGACTAGCGTCGTCGCTTTTGACCTCGCTCAGTTCTTTCCCTCCCTTAACCACGAGGTTCTCGTGGCCATTTTGCGGAAGTTAGGGTTCCCGGACAATGTAGTCCGGTTCTTCTCTTCCTACCTTGTCGGACGCTCCACAAAATATTCATGGAACTCCTTTACCTTGGGTTCACGGAGCGCGGATGTTGGGGTAGGCCAGGGATCTGCCCTGTCCCCTGTCCTCTCTGCTCTCTACTTGGCCCACATTATGCGCCTATTCGAAAAGCATTTCTTCGCAATAGGCGTGTTTCTTCTCTCATATGTGGACGATGGAACGTTAATATTCCAGTCCAAATCCCTCATCCGTAATTGCAATGCACTCACCAATGCATACGGAGTCATATTTGATTTATTCACTTGTTTAGAGGCCATTGCTTTGCATGGCAGTAAACGAGTTCTTCTTAATAGGGCTTGCATGTCTTTGGGTAGGTTATAATGGGCTATGACAGGCTAGTGCAGGTATAGATATCTCACATGTAATATGTTAAAAAGGCAACATGTGGTAGCAAATGACATAATACTCAGCTACTACAAGCTATGTCTTCCCAAGCACCTTTCTAAGTTTGTCAAGCTCAAGCTTGATGGCCACCTTACTGAGCATAGCCACAGTCTTAATATTTCTATTTTTCACTAAACCTGCAAGGCTGCAAGATCCTGTAAGGGCAATCGCAAGCCAGTCTTAGCCAGAGCAGTTTGCATGTAGTGGCTGACACAATGGAATACCTAAGAAAATACTAATTTACAGGGTATGTTCATGATATTCTTTCACTGTGTTGACATAAATGAAATGTAATATGGAAAACATGAATTTTAGCAACTTTTTTAATATTATTTGTGTGGGATTTAGCCAAAAAATAGCTGAAATATCCGAAAAATATTCAATTATGGTGGCTGTGCAATGCTTTTTGTGGTAAACTCTTTGTATGCAATTTGAAATATAAAAATATGAATTTTTGTGATTTTTTAAATATTATTTAAGGGGGAATTAGCCAAGTAACTGCTTAAATACATAGAAAATGCGCAATTTGTGTGGCTGTACAGATTTTTCTGTGGCTGTACATACCCTCATCTAAAAGCCCCGATTTTTCTGAAATTTTCGATATATTTTTCGTAATATTTGATGCAGTATCAAGGGAAATATACTAATTCCGATGTTTATGGTGGCTGTGCAAGGAGTACCGATGCGTCGGTACTCTGGTCAGTGCAGCCACAAAGAAAAAGAAAAATCAGCTTTTAGTCTAATACTGGATCAAATTTCACAAAAAATATATCCAAAAATTAAGAAAAATCAGGGCTTCAAGATGGGGAGGTGTACAGCCACATAGCATGATTTACAGCCACCTCAAATGCGCATTTTCTATGTATTTTAGCAATTACTTTGTTAATTCCCACTTAAATATTATTTAAAAAATCATAAAATTTATATTTTTTATATTTAACCTTATTTGTACATGCACAGCCACATTATTCTCTGTATAGCAGTCTTAAAATGCCACTTTGGCTGTTTTCTACATCAAAATTCGACTTTACTTGTGGCTGTGAAAGTATTATGTAACTGAGCATGTACAAATAAGGTTAAATATAAAAAATACGAATTTTCGTGATTTTTTTCTATTATTTGAGTGGGAATTAATAAAGTAATTGTTGAAATACATAGAAAATGCGCACTTTGGGTGGCTGTACAGAATTCTCTGTGGCTGTGCATACCCTTACCTGAAAGCCCCGATTTTTCTGAAATTTTCAATATATTTTTTGTAATATTTAAGGCTGTAACAAGTGAACTACACCAATTCCGACATTTTTGGTGGCTGTGCAAGGAGTACCGACGTGTCGGTACTCTAGTGGCAGCACCGAACTATGCAGCCACAAAGAAAAAGAAAAATCAGTTTGTCCACTAATACTGAGTCAAATCTCACAAAAAATATATCAAAAAATTCAGAAAAATCAGGGCTTTAAGATGAGGAGGTGCACAGCCACATATAACTATGTACAGCCACTGTGAATTCGTGTTTTCTGCGTATTTTGGCTACTACTAAGTCAATTCGCACTTAAATAAAATCAAAAAATCACAAAAAAATCATATTTTTATGTTTAATCCTATTTGTACCTGCACAGCCACATAATATATTCACAGACACAGGTCAAGTCAGATTTTGACTTAGGTATGGTTGGCTGTACAGTGTCCAATGCACACTCTCTGAATGGCTTTGCACAGCCACTTAATCATTTTCTTTACCTTATAAACATAGTTTTACACTTTTGTGTTTTGGTGGCAGTGCCAGAGTACCGACGCGTCGGTACTCTTGTTGCTGTAATATGTAATCTCATCTTATCTTGCTTATATAACGTGTGACTTGTAACAGTGTTATAAACTGCCAGGTCATCGCTTCTTTCTTTCTTCTTGACCAGCACGCTCTGTACACTTGGATTAGTCTATAGTGTAAACCAGGTAGCCCTCCACCCATGTGTGTTGTGCACTTGGATTTACCAAGACAGCTGGTCATTCAAGTCATCTAGGTTCAATCACAAGGTAGGTGAGGCAGATTATGCTTTGCTGGCGCTTTTTTGGTGCTTTTTTACTCTCTTTTTCATGTAGATAGACTGTTTTCATTATGTAGGAGTCATCTTAACATGGTAGTCTACTATTCTAGGCTAGAAAAGTGCTTTGCTGGCGCTTTTTTTGCTTTTTTTGTGCTCTTTTTTCTTGTAGATAGGCCTTTCTTCTAGCATAGGTCATGTCAGTTGACTGTCCTAGTGCTTTGCTGGCGCTTTTTTTGCTCTTTTTTTGCCCTTTTTTCTGGTAGATAGGTCTTTCCCCTAGCATAGGTCATGTCAGTTGACTGTCTTAGTGCTTTGCTGGCGCTTTTTTTGCCCTTTTTTTCAGTCTCTTCTTGTAGATACACCTCTTTCTCAGCATAGGTCATGTCAGTTGACTGTTCTAGTGCTTTGCTGGCGCTTTTTTTGCCATTTTTTCTTGTAGATAGGCTATTTCTTCAGCATGGGTCATGTCAGTGACTGTCTTAGTGCTTTGCTGGCGCTTTTTTTGCCTTTTTTTTTTAGTCTTTTCTTGTAGGTAGGCCTTTCCCTCAGCATAGATTATGTCAGTTGACTGTTCTATTGCTTTGCTGGCGCTTTTTTTGTTTTTGTTTTTGTTTTTTTTTGTTTGTAGGATTTTCTATTAGCAGAGTACCGAGTACTGACACGTCGGTACTCTGCTGATAGAAGTGGCTGTGCAAAGAGTACTGACATGTCGGTACTCTTTGCACAGCCACAGACTCTTCTGTACTAGTCCTTTGCTGGTGCTTTTTTTGCTTTTTTCTGCTCAATTTTCTTGCAGATAGGCCTTTCTCCTAGCATAGGTCATGTCACTTGACTGTTCTAGTGCTTTGCTGGCACTTTTTTTGCTCTTTTTTCTTGTAGTTAGGTCTTTTTTTCAGCATAAGTCATGTCAGCTGACTTTTCTAGTGCTTTGCTGGCGCTTTTTTCCTTTTTTTTGGCAGTCTTTTTATTGGAGATAGGCTTTTTTCTAACTATAGATCATGTAGTCTATGCTTTGGTGGCGCTTTTTTTTTTTTTACTCTACTTTTTTTGGTAGGCTTGTCTCTCAGCGGAGTACCGACGTGTCGGTACTCTTTGCACAGCCACAGAAATAAAATTGATCAACTTTGCTTTTAAATTCACATTTCAATATTATACTTATGCATAAGGCACATGTCTAAGAAATTCAATTGAAGTTCAAACATATTAAATCATAATGTCTCTCTATATACTGAAAACAAGTGCGTCCAACAAGAATTTAGCCAGCTTACAAATAAAACCTAACCCCGGTTTAGGTTTTGTTAGATTTCTAGGCACAAAGTCTAAAAATAGTCCATAGCAACGCATATCAGAAAAATATTCCCATGGTCAGTACAAAAGTTTCCACATTACAATAGATTGTAGTCTTTTAATTCAGGGTTGTCTACAAATTATGAAGCAGTGGGAGAATTTCCATTGTTACCGTTAGGAAGTGATTTGGTCAAAAATTTACTGCTTCTGTGGGTGGAAAACGAGTTCTTTTACTACGTAAGAACTCGTAAAGAAATTCGCACTCATTCTCGAGCACGATAAGACGGAGCTTTTCCACTTTGATCGATCGCGCTCGGACGAAAACCCCTCCATCGACTTGGGCTACGCGCCTTACACCGGTGACACCCCTCTGAAACCCAAGCCGTTCTGGCGGTACTTGGGTTTTTACTTTGATCGCAAGCTCACTTTCCATGAGCATGTGAGATATTATTCCACCAAAGCAATCTCCTCGCTTAAGGCAATGAAAATGCTTGGGTCCTCTACCAGGGGCTTGCAACCATTAGACAAGCGCCTCTTGTATCGCTCATGTGTGATTCCTATCGTCACATATGGGTATTCCATGTGGTATTTTAAAGGCGCTCGTAACAAAGGAGTCCTTAAAACCCTCAACTCTATGCAGCGTAAGGCTGCTTTATGGATCACTGGTGCATTCTGCACCACTCCAAACGCGGCGGCCGAGGCCCTTGCTGGTCTCGTCCCGTTCCCAATTCTCTTGCACCGTCTCTCCACTCGAGGGAGGATGCGGGTGGGCACCCTTACGTCCACTCACCCTGTCCGGGCCTTCATGTCTGGCTCAAACCTTGGACAGATGACTCCTCATGAGCTGTCTGTCGAAAAACTGTCCCCTGCAAGGCGTAGCATGGTTCATACTGCCCTACAGGAGGCTGATCTCGCTCTCCCCGACAAATTTCGCGGGGAATTGCACCCTATGGACCCGGCCTCCCGTCCAGGAGACCGCCTTATGGACCGGTTTGCAAGCCAGGTCCTCTTCGACGATTTCAAGCGCGACAAGGAAGACGACGAGGCTTCCTTGGAGGCTCGGCGTCAATATCTTGACAAGGTCCTGGGCGATTGCTCAGAACTTGGCACCATCGTGGTGGCGGTTGACGGCAGCCGTCCCCTTGGAGGAGCACTTCAGGCCACTTCGGCCGTGATCCTCTTCCGCAGCGGCAATGAGATCGAAAGATCTCGTCGGGCCGCAGGCGATGTTACTGCAAATGATGCAGAACTCGCTGCTATCCGATACGGTATCTGCGCCGCCATCTGGTCAGATATTGGAATCATTTGTATATTCACTGATTCAATGTCTTCAGCTCGTCGATCAGTGGATCCTTCCATTCATTCAGGCCAAGCGCACTCGCTCGCGGTCTGCAAGTCTCTGATGCCATGGTTCGAGGAGGATCCCGAGCGGCAATTATTATTCGTGTATGTCCCTTCTTGTCTAAAGTGGGGCATACACAAGCAAGCGCATGACTATGCAAGAGAGTTGCGCATCCCTCTTGGGATCAGACCCAAGAATTCTATTGATCGGATGAGGTCTCTCGCCGACAAATTACGGACAGACACCTGGACTCACCAGTTCCGTGCCAATGATAGGGGTGCTCGTTTTTATGACCTCCTGGGCTACGACGGTACGCCCCTCAAGCCAAAACATGCCGCACATAGCGGGTCTTGGCTTGAAATTGCGCAAGGACAGAGCCCCCAGCTCTTCGCGCGTGCTGCCCGGTGCATAACTGGACACGCACCCATCGGTGAATACCTTCATCGGTTTAACCTGGCTGATACAGCCGCCTGCCCGTGTGGATTCCCTCAAGAAACCCGCGAGCACATCTTCAACGGCTGCCCCCGGCACCCGAAAAAAATCGTAGGGGTCTTAGACGCGCCTCGGCGCATCTGGCAACTATACAACTGGCTAAAGGCGAACCCTCTCGCCTTTGCATTTCGACCTGAGCCTGCGGGTGTTGGTTGAAACGTGATGGGCTCCCCACTCTTCGGAATCGGGGGGGCCCATCATTAGTGTCTTGCTGGTGCGGCCTGGGGCAAATCCAGTTCTCGTCTGGGGTACACTGTGAAATGGCGGTTACCGCGGGGGCAACCCCAACAGGGGACGGTAGTTCCATCCCCACTGTGCCCAACCCTTTGGGTTGGCCAGTCCCGTCAGGTGTGGACCTGTACTTGTGTGCCGAGCTTCGGCGTTTGCGGAGGTTTCAGGCCTTCGTCGGACAACTTGGGGGCTACGAGATTAGCAGGGAGAGGCGCCTCGGGACGCATCCGCGTCTCCTTTCTGGCGAACGCGGTTAGCTCGCGTCGTCATTACCGAACCACTGGCTTAGTACTTGGGTGAGTGGGCCATTGCTGTGCATGGCATGTATGAGTCCTTTTCAATTTTTTATCAGTTTTTCAGTGTTTTTAAAGGGGAAAATCTCATAAAAAATCAATGAGTACACTATAAATTCTGGATTTAGCATCTTGAAAGTCACATGACTTGTCTACAAAAATTACCAAATTATAGTCCTGATTTTTCTGTTAATTTTACAATTTTTTAGGAAGAAATCCAATGAAAATTCAGCTACATAATTGTAAATTGATGGATGCTTAGAAAGCTACCCAATTTGGAAATATTTCCATTTTAGGAAAAAAATCAAAGTTGTGGGAAATGATTTGAAAATCCCACAACTGTCAAAATCATGTGACTAGCTGCCATCCTTATTGAGAAAAATGCAAAATACTTGAAAAAAGCCGACTCTTTTGTGATTTTTGGGCTTAAAAGGCAAATATCTCAGGATTGGAGATAGCTGGTCACATGATTTTTTCATATTTATAATCAAGGGACCTAAATCTATCATTTTGTCAAAAATTTCCTTTTTGGGAAATTTTTTTCCGCGGTGTCCAAACATCAATGAATCAATCAATGAATGAATCAAAATTTGAACTATGTTCTGGGTTTATAAAGAATGAGTCTTTGATAAATCAAAGGACTCATAACTGGTGGTCAATCTCGTCAAGGCGCGTTGAATCGGACTCGTTCGACGCGGAATCACGTTACGATCCCCGCGTTCCGCTGCAGTTTTCTGTGAGAGTGCGTTCGGGCGGGCGAAAAGGAGAAGGGCGGGGTCGCGAAAGGTTTCGGCTTAGTAGGACTTCAAACGGACACTCGTAGCTACAATCGTTTGTATTTTTGCGACCGGACTGCTATCGCGCACCAGTATATAAATTGTTGATGTAAAAAAAAAAAAAAAAAAAAAAAAAAAAAAAAAAAAAAAAAAAAAAGTTCTTTGATGACTTGGATGATGATAATAAAGTTCAAGGTGATGACTTTGGTGATGATGAACCTGATAATGACAAAGACTTCAATGCTAGCAAATATAATACTCTTTGAAGATTAGGCAAACTCAGGTTTCAAGAAATGGAAGACACTAGAATTGGTATAACTGAAGCTGGATGGCTTGATGATTCACCCAATGGCCTTGAAAAAATATCTAAAATTCCAATTACTCCAAAAATATTGCAAAATGGTTCAAGTTGGAAAGCTAGTGTTGAAGATCAGAAACAGAAAATTCTAACTAAAAGAGAAAAAAATATTCTAGCCAAGTCAGGAAAAAATATTCAAGATTCCAATGAAAATAATGTTCAACTTGTTGATAGATCTTACTTGAAAAAAAGCTATAAAGCCAAACTGAAATCTGATAGACAATTAATAGCAACTATTATTCAAAAATTCACTTTAAACTGTGAACAAAAAAGAGCATTTAGAATTGTAGCCAATCATTCAGTTGAATCTAAATCTGAACAGCTTAAGATGTACCTTGGTAGCATGGGTGGAACTGGTAAATCTCAAGTCATTAAAGCTTTAACAGAATTTTTTGAAGTCAAAAATGAAGCACATAAAATTATTGTTCTTGGACCAACTGGATCTTCAGCTGCATTGCTTAAAGGCTCAACTTATCATTCATTTCTTGGTATAAATCCTGGAGAAAATACAGCTAAAAAAATAGCACAAGTTAAAACCAAACTTGAAGGTGTTTGTTATATATTTATTGATGAAGTATCAATGATGTCTTGTAATGATATGTATAAAATTTCTGCTCAGCTTTCCAAAGCTTTGAATGCATTTGATCTTCCATTTGGTGGTATGAATATAATATTTGCAGGTGATTTTGCACAATTACCTCCAGTTGGTGGATCTTCATTGTTTAGTCAAGCTGTTGGTACCCAAGTTCATTCAGGACTTAGTCTCAGTGGTCAAGAAGCAGCTATTGGAAAAGCTTTATGGCATCAAATAACCACAGTTGTAATTTTAAGAGAAAACATGAGACAAAAAACACAATCTGCTCAAGATGCTGCTTTAAGAACTGCACTTGTTAATATGAGATATGGAAAATGTACACCTGAAGATATTATATTTTTGAGATCACTTCAAGCTGGAAAAAGACCTGGTCAGCCAAAAGTATCAGCTAAAGACTTTAGAAATGTAGCCATTATCTGTGGCAGACATACTCAAAAAGATGAAATAAATAATCTAGGTTGTCAAAGATTTGCAGATGAAACTGGTCAAAAATTAACCAACTTTTATTCTATTGATAAATGGGGAAAAGAAAAAGATCCAGCTTCAAAGTCAAAGTGGGGCAAGTCTAAATCTGCAGGAAAATTAAAACACAAGTCCAATGAAATTGAATTTGATGACCAGCTTGAAATTTGGAAACTTAGACATGGTGCTACTGAAAACTTTTCTGGAAAATTATCTTTATGTCTTGGTATGCCAGTTATGATCAGAAACAACGATGCTACTGAACTATGTATAACTAAAGGCCAAGAAGGAATTGTAGTTGGTTGGCAAGATGAAATTGGTCCACATGGAAAAAGAGTTCTTGATACATTGTTTGTCAAACTTATTAAACCTGCAAAAACAATTCAAATTCCTGGATTGCCTGAAAATGTTGTACCTTTGGTTAAAAATACCAAAACAATTACTTGTATATTTCCAAGTGATTTGAAAGAAAGTGTTGAACGTCAACAAGTTTGGGTTTTGCCTAATTTTGCAATGACTGATTATGCAAGTCAAGGAAAAACCAGACCTTATAATGTGGTGCATTTGAGTTCCTGCTATTCACATATGTCATATTATACTTGTTTGTCCAGAAGTGCAAGTGCTGCAGAAACAATCATTATGCAAGGCTTTGAACCAAGTATTATTACCAGAGGATGTTCAGGATATCTCAGACAAGAATTTAGAGAACATGAAATCCTTGATGATATTACAAAACTTAGATATGAAGACACTTTGCCAACAAATATTCAAGGACATACTAGAAATACATTGATCAGGCAATATCAATTGTGGAAAGGTGAAAACTATGTACCAGAAAAAGTTGATTCAGCACTTAAATGGACAGCCAAAGATCCATTAACTTTATTGCCTATGGTTACAGATAGTCCATGGCAAATTGTTCAGTCTAAGAAGAAAAAAAATACATCTAAGACAGCTCCTACTAGTACATTTGTTTCTGCAAAAGGAAGTCAAGCTTTAAAAAGAAAATACAGTGACTTGGAATTGGAAAGTAGAAAAAAAATTAAAGGTGACATTAATATTTCAAACAGAAATGGACCTATTGGTTTGAAATGGGATAGTAAAAATTATAGCTGCTCATATGACAGTTTATTGGTAATTTTATATGATATTTGGAAAGAAGATCCAGAGAAATGGACAAAACACTTTGAATTGATTAATGAAACCTATATGGAAAATTTAGCATATGGCTTTCAAGAAGTTTTTGAAGGCAATAAGTCTTTAGAAAATGTTAGAAATGACCTAAGAAATACTCTAAACAGTGTTAGTCCTGACAAATTTCCAATGGGAAAAAATAATGCCAGTGTGGCTGAACTTGCATTTGAATTATTAAATTGTGAGAATGAAAATGCAACATCACAAATTTCTTGTAATCAATGTGGCTATACTGGCATTGAATATTCTGATCAGCTTGGATATGTATTTGACATAGAAAAACATAGAGTGTCTTCAACTGAACAATGGTGTAAAAAATTAAAAGGATCAACTTCAGAAAAATGTGATAATTGTCATAGAAAACTTGATCATAAACTTCAATATAAAAGAGTCCAAAATTGATAATATTAGAGTATCCTTTTACTAATATTGAAACAAGTCATAAAATTAAAATAAAAAGTCAAGAACAAATAAATATATTGTCACTAAGAGGAATTGTTTATCATGGAGAAAATCACTTTGCTTCAAGAATTATTTCCATGGAAGGAAAGGTTTGGTATCATGATGGAATTGAAACAGGAAAAAAATCAGTAGAAAATGGTAATTTATCCTCTTTAAACAGTCAAGCATTGGCAATTTGTCAAGAAAAAAATCTTGTACTTGCTGTTTATGCATAAATTATTTGTCAGAAAAATGTAATAGGTAGATAGATCATAATATACCAATATTTATAGATATTTATTGTTAAATATATTGAAAAGAGAAAAAAAAAAGGACGAATACATGCCATGCGAAGCAATGGCCCACTACACCAAGTGGGAGGGTGCTGGTCGGATGAGTACTATCGCCTTGATTGCTGCCTGGTTGTCCACTCCGATGCGCACCGCCCGAACGCGACGTGTTAGGCTCCTCACCAGCTCCAGCCCTAATATGATCCCTACCCCTTCACCCTCATACACTGTGTGTCTCTTGGCGGTTCCTAGTCGGTGTCGTAGTACTGCTTTCAGCTCTTCCTCCGATATAGTACTGCGGCTGCTCCGATCTTCCCGTTGATGCCTGACCCATCTGCATACACCTTTATTTCTGTCCTATCCGCCCTATCCTCTGCCTCTGCTTCTTCCTTCGTCCCTGCAATCCTTATCTCCACTCCTGCTTGCCATTTTGGTCCCTTCCGCACTGCCGATATCTTTTCAATCTATTCTGGGTCCAGCTTAAACCTATGCATGAGCTCGTGTAGTGGTGTCGGATGCCGCTTGACCTTCCTCTTTGCTGCTGCTGCCACTGGCTTGTTTAACGGGTGTGTAGCTGGCAGTGTTGCCATCCGTAGGGCTGCACTGTGCTGGACTTTCTCTATGAGCAGATGGAAAGGAAGGAGGTTCGCATGGGCTTCCGCTGTGTTGCACAGCGATGATCGCATACCTCCTGTGATCATGTTTGCGGCCGTCCTTGCACACTGGCTAGCTTGTTTCTAATGGCACTCCCTGTTTGTCGACCCACTGTGCTGCTTCGTGTTGATGCTAAAAGATATCTGCTGCATATAGCATCCTCGGCACAGCGATGCTTAGATATAGCCGCCGTCGTGCTTGTGTAATATCCTCCTGATGGTTTGGCCAATCGTCCGAATTGCACGAGCCACCCTGCTCCTTTCGCGAGTGCTGCCGCTCCTTGCTCCTTCCACCGCAACTCTTGGTCTATATGCACTCCCAAGAACTTTAGAGGTTTTTACCCTGCCCCACCTGGAATGGGCGGAATCCGGCGCATTCCAGTGGAATCCAGTGGCATTCCGGTGGAATTTCTCTGCCAAAAATGTGAATTCCACTGGAATATGGCCAAAAAGTGCTCATTCCGCTGGACAAAATTCCAGTGTCAAAACTGGAATAGACTGGAATGGAATAACAGGAATAATTCCAGTGGATTCCACTGGAATAAACTAAATAAAATTTATTTTTAAGTATTTCTGACTGTATTACTGGCATACTTATACAAATAAAAAAATAAATATAACTGGAAGGCTTTGTCCATTGAAATTTTGAGGTATTTATAGCTATTGTTTGTATTAATTTTAAAAAATAAAATCAGTGTAATTAATTAGTTCTAAAATAGTTCTAAGAATAAAATTAATAAAAACTAATAGTTTTAAAATAAAATTAGTTAAGATAATCTTGGATTAGTTCTATTTATAGTTTTCAAAATAGAACTAATCAGATTAATTCTATTTTTAGAAATATAAATAAAACTGAAATAGACCTATAAATAGAACCAATTGGATGAGTTCTATTTTTAGAATTATAGATAGAACTTATTAGAATTTATTGATTATCATGATAGTTTTATTTATAGCTCACAATCTCACAATAGCTGATAAGTTCTATTTATAGTTCTATTTATAGTTCTAAAAATAGAACTAATTGCAATAACCTATAAGTTCTATTTATCTTATCAGTTATTGCAATAAGTTCTATTTTTACAACTATAAATAGAACTTATCGGTTATTGTAGTTCTAAAAATAGAACTTATTGGTTATCAATAAATAGAACTTATCAGTTATTACAATAAGTTCTATTTACAATAAGTTCTATTTAGAACTATAAATAGAACTTATTGGCTATCTAAAAATAGAATTTATTGCGCTAAAATAGAACTTATCAGTTTGATATAAGGTTATAAAATAATTTCTTTCAATATTTTTATTTAAATACTTGACTAATATTATTGGTGTATTTTATAGCATTCCTGTCTATTCATTCCACTGGAATATACTGGCAGTTGGTAGTTCTATATAGTTATTCCACTCCAGTGGATTCCAGTTTGCCATTCCAGTGGATTCCAGTGGATTCCAGTCTGCCATTCCAGTGGAATCCACTGGAATTTCCTTGTTTTTGGTGTGGTTTCCACCAGATTCCAGTGGATTCCAGTCGTTCCAGTGGATTCCAGTCATTCCAGGTGGGGCACAGTAAAGTACAGGAACTTTACGCAGCTGACTGGTTTGATACGATGGTCCCTGATGTGTAGTGTTGGCCTTGGCATTGGGATTCGCTTGCGTGCTCGGAAAGGACATGGGACTTTCTGTCTGGTCGCGTCAAGTAGCTGAAACTTCTCGATTCCGAATGTGCAGTTATGCTCCTCCGCCCATTCCAACACCCCCCCAGGTCTCTCCATCATCTCCTTCAGCTTTCTATGTGTCTCCTCAAAGTTTTTTCCTATCGCCACCAGCGCCACATCATCTACAAAAATGAATGCCCACTCGCCATTGCGAAAGACCGGAACAATTAGTATACCCACATTGTATAGAATGTATGCAATGAGGGACTGTGCGTCACCCTGATCCAGCCCATTGTCCATGTTATTGCTGTTTGCGGAAATGTTGGCAAAGTGGGAAATTTGATGCGAAATCAAAAATTTGAGAAATCCTGACCTCGGGTGCCGCGCGGCCTCTAGAACAATGAATTCTTGAGCTATGAGTACAATTTTGAGTGATTTGGAATTGTAAGAAGCTATGCTATCAGAATATGTAAAAATATTTGAAAATTACAAGGATTCAATGAAAATGGTCAAACCTTGAGCTGAAACAGTATTTCCCTCGCAGATGAATGAAAACAAAAGATTTCGCCACAAATTTTTACATTTCTGATATCAGGTAGACCTTGCAAAGGTGCTCAGAAAAATTCAAGGCGAAATCTTTATTTTGACGAAGTTAGGAAATCTGGATCTCGCAGATGATGACCTGGCACGGATTTGGACCTCCCGAAGCTTTGCTTTTGTCGAGAGACTTATATAACGCGTTTAACCTTGACAACAATTGGTTCCCACCCCTCCCGCCACCCCGAAACAGAGACAGTCCAACGTATGAGGGCAGATAAGGACGTCATAATTGGGGTAAGTTGCATAGTATCAGGCCTTGCAAATTTTCAAAGACAAAAGCCCAAATTGTTAGTGTGACTCTGTGTGAAGTATATTTAATGATTTTTACAAGTTTTGGGAGGTAACTTGAGTCCCAGAGCACAGAACTCTGTGCCAGGTCATCATCTGCGAGATCCAGATTTCCTAACTTTGTCAAAAATAAAGATTTCACCTTGAATTTTTCTGAGCACCTTCGCAATGTCTACCTGATATCAGAAATGTAAAAATTTGTGGCGAAATCTTTCGTTTTCATTCATCTGCGAGGGAAATACTGTTTCAGCTCAAGGTTTGACCATTTTCATTGAATCCTCGTAATTTTCAAATATTTTTACATATTCTGATAGCGTAGCTTCTTACAATTCCGAATCACTCAAAATTGTACTCATAGCTCAAGAATTCATTGTTCTAGAGGCCGCGCGGCACCCGAGGTCAGGATTTCTCAAATTTTTGATTTTGCATCAAATTTCCCACTTCGCCAACATTTCCGCAAACAGCAATAAACGGTGCTGATTGATAGTCGTCGAATAATATTGTTGTTTTTCGGCCTTCATTCCTCCTCCTCACCCACTCGACATGCTCCTTTGGTACCCCTCATGCGCAGCTCATGGACTAGCTTGTCAATTGCAACACTTGGAAATGCCCCCTTCACGTCAAGGAAGAGGACCGATGCAACCTGATTCTTCCTCCATGCATCTTTGATGGTCTTCACCACTAAATGCACCGAATCTGTTGTTGCTCGTCCTGGACGACCTCCAAAGTGATTGGGCGGGATGATTCCATTCTTCTCCGCCATCAGCACTGCATCTTCAGTTTTGCACATGTTCAGTACTCGTGCAAATCCGTCTGATAGGACTATTGGCCAATATGCTCCTGGTGACGTATAATCTGGCTTGCCGGGTTTGCGTAGGACAGGTGTTTCTGTGAGTTTCCATTTCTCTGGGTAGTGCTTGAGTGTGTCAGTTGCCCAATAGATTGGACCTAGGTATGGGATGAGCATCTCCCGCGCGTGTGTGAAGACGGAGTTTGGGGCAGTGCCTGATCGTGTTGCTTTATATGGCTTCATTTTTGCTATTGCCCATCGTATTTGTTTGTCTGTTACAGGCTCAAATCTCCATTTTGGCGGTGGGTATCCTGCCTTGTCTGGGGCATTGGTCACTGCAGGTTTCTCTGGGAAGAATGCCTTGAAGAACATTCTACTCTTCTCCTCGTTTGTTGTTGCCTGCTTTATGACCTGTCTCGTTACTGAATGCTTCTCCTCCAGTGTTGGTACTCGTGCCCTTCCTCCATCTGTTGCTGGCCCCATCACCAACCTACTTGCTGTCCACACCTCTTTCTCATCCAAGTTCTCCATCCATTCCTTCCAGTGATCCATCTTTGTATGCTTCATCAGCTCTGAATAATTATTACGGGCCTTCCGCAATTCTTCATGTATGGGGTCATCACGGTCACAGTTGGCTCGGAATGACTTGCGTGTGAGTTTCTGTGCTGCTGCTTTGACCTTCAACAGTTCCTTCGTCCACCATCTTTTTGCATATGGTGTTGGTTTCGTCATTGGGACATGTTTTGCGATCGCCCGCTGAACTGCCTGCTCTAACTTCTCTCTTGCCTCCTCCATTTCCCCCACTTCTCCTTCCTCAAACTCCCTTGGTCGTGCCAACGTCTCTAATTCCTCCCTTAGGTACTCCGTGAATGGCTCCCAATCTGTTGCCCTGTAGTTCCGTCGCAAGGCCTGTTCAACTGTGGTGGGTTGGATGTCTATTACTGATATGATTGGTAGGTGGTCAGTCTTTTGTAGCCGTTGATCTGGGTCGGTATTGCATTGGGTTACAAGTTCTTACGTAGTAAAAGAACTTGTTTACTGGCCTGCGAAGCAGGCATCAAAGTTCCTAACGGAAACGATGGAAATTCTCCCACTGCTATAGTGACCCTGCACGGTTTCTGTATCTCACCCATTTCTAGGCCGATTTTTATGATTTTGGTATCAAAAAATTCGTAAAAATCAGGGCTTTCATGTGGCATGGGTATCCAGGCACGATCAGGTCATGTGACTCACTCACACAGGCCCAAAGTGCGAATTTGTGCAAATTTAGACTTGAAACTGATTTCCGTGAGCTAGATATGGTGAAATATGTTTCCCAGACCAATCTAGGATAATGTACAAATATTTACATTTGTTTTTCAATGATGTCATAGTGTCCAAATCTGGCAAACAGCCAGCCAAACTTGTTCGGATGGTGGAAAACAGCTTGGATAAGCCATAAAAGGCACACCAAACATTGCCAAACATGACTAAAATGACTTTAAAATGATGTAAGAGATGCTTACATAATCAATGTCCCAGCCAAACTTTGTGCAATTGCCTTGAAATTGGTAATGCACCAACTTGAACCAAGAATATTCTCTATGATATCATGTGATGAGTGTGCACAGACCACCTGTTAGGTAAAAGAAACATTATTAGTCATTAATTCCAGTTTATTTATTTCAAAAATCTCACAATACAGATTATTTAGTGTGTATTTCAAACATTCTACCGCATTTGGTAAGTCACATAACGGTGTGACTATACCTATGTGACACCATTTTAAAGCCCCGATTTTTCTGAGAATTACGCAATTTATTTCAAGGCAATCCGATAAAAACTGAGACACGTAGCAAATTATCATGTTACAAGTTCTTACGTAGTAAAAGAACTTGTTTACTGGCCTGCGAAGCAGGCATCAAAGTTCCTAACGGAAACGATGGAAATTCTCCCACTGCTATAGTGACCCTGCACGGTTTCTGTATCTCACCCATTTCTAGGCCGATTTTTATGATTTTGGTATCAAAAAATTCGTAAAAATCAGGGCTTTCATGTGGCATGGGTATCCAGGCACGATCAGGTCATGTGACTCACTCACACAGGCCCAAAGTGCGAATTTGTGCAAATTTAGACTTGAAACTGATTTCCGTGAGCTAGATATGGTGAAATATGTTTCCCAGACCAATCTAGGATAATGTACAAATATTTACATTTGTTTTTCAATGATGTCATAGTGTCCAAATCTGGCAAACAGCCAGCCAAACTTGTTCGGATGGTGGAAAACAGCTTGGATAAGCCATAAAAGGCACACCAAACATTGCCAAACATGACTAAAATGACTTTAAAATGATGTAAGAGATGCTTACATAATCAATGTCCCAGCCAAACTTTGTGCAATTGCCTTGAAATTGGTAATGCACCAACTTGAACCAAGAATATTCTCTATGATATGTCATGTGATGAGTGTGCACAGACCACCTGTTAGGTAAAAGAAACATTATTAGTCATTAATTCCAGTTTATTTATTTCAAAAATCTCACAATACAGATTATTTAGTGTGTATTTCAAACATTCTACCGCATTTGGTAAGTCACATAACGGTGTGACTATACCTATGTGACACCATTTTAAAGCCCCGATTTTTCTGAGAATTACGCAATTTATTTCAAGGCAATCCGATAAAAACTGAGACACGTAGCAAATTATCATGTTACAAGTTCTTACGTAGTAAAAGAACTTGTTTACTGGCCTGCGAAGCAGGCATCAAAGTTCCTAACGGAAACGATGGAAATTCTCCCACTGCTATAGTGACCCTGCACGGTTTCTGTATCTCACCCATTTCTAGGCCGATTTTTATGATTTTGGTATCAAAAAATTCGTAAAAATCAGGGCCTTCCTGGTCACGTGACCAGGCACATTTGGTATCATTAGAAAGCCCTGATTTTTCTCGATTTTTCAAGCCCCTGATCATCCAGATTGGTCCAGAATTGAGCGGACTATGATTTATTCTCAGTATTTATTATTTAAAAGGTCGGACTCCCCACAGAAGTAAGAACTTGTTTTTGCCATGCGCAGCAATGGCCTCTGGCCAAGTGAACTGATCTAACAGGGCATCTGAGCAAAAGACGTTGTCAACCCTTGTTACAAGTTCTTACGTAGTAAAAGAACTTGTTTTCCGGCCTGCGAAGCAGGCACTTTGGTTCCTAACGGAAACGTTGGAAATTCTCCCACTGCTATAGTGACCCTGCACGGTTTCTGTATCTCAGCCATTTCTAGGCCGATTTTTATGATTTTGGTATCAAAAAATTTGTAAAAATCAGGGCTTTCCTGGTCTTTACAAATTTTTCGAGCCCCTGATCATCCAAATTGGTTCAGAATTGAGCGGACTATGATTTATTTACTATATTTAGTATTTTAAAAGGTCGGACTCTTGGCACAAGTAAGAACTTGTTTTTGCCATGCGCAGCAATGGCCTCTGGCCAAGTCAGGTTTTTGGTCCCGTGCGCCTCCAACGTCGGTATGTCCTTTGGCAAAGCCATTTTCATCTGAAACCGTGCCAGCATCCCCAACAATGGATCGGTGAGTCGCAGATGTTCCATCGTGAAGAAGTGATTGTTTCTTTCTTCCTCCCACAGAGGGTGATGCGGTTGAAGTCCCCTGCACAAACTACATGTAGCGGCGCGGCTAGCACTCGCTCTCTTTCCATCCTTTGCAAATGATTGGTTAAGACTGAGATGCTGTCATTGTGGTTGCAGTCATTGTAGATATTGTAAATTCTTAGAGTCCCAAACTCGCCATGTAGCTGCACTGCTGTGATGTCAAAAGAATCAACTATGATTTGTGTCCATGAATTTGTTGATATGCGGCGGTTGACCAGTAGGATGGATCGTGTTCTTGCTGGTTCCTCACTGTATGGGGGTGGGTATACTGCTATCCAGTGCTGGTTTGCTCGTGTCCGTCCCAGGTGATCGATGTGGGGTTCTTGCAGTAACGCTAAGTCATATATTTCCGGGTTTAGTGACTTAAGTAGGTCAAGTTGTGCAAAAAGCGACTTGTTAAGATTCTGTTGCCATATCCTCAGCTGTATACGTGGGGGTATATCATCGGATGTATCAGACATTGGCTACTGGATTGGGTCTTGGTGCTATCTGTGCTGCGTCGTCCGTGTCCTCCTCCACCGGCCACTGGCCTGCTGCATTTTTGTCCTGCTGTGTTGCCACTTCTTCTTGTGCTGCTGGTGCTCTTGTTACTGTCCCGAACGGTAGTGTTGACTGATGCATCCTATCTGTGGGCCCGTTTCCGCGCTTTCCTCCCCTTCTGTCCACCCCATCTGTTCTATTTTGCCCCAACGTCATTGTCACTGGTGCTCCTCCTCCTTCTCCAGCTCCTCCGCCTGCCAATCGCCCTCGTCCTCCTCCCTGATTCCCTCTCCGCACCTGCGTCCATCCACCCTGAAACCCGGCTGCTGTCGCCCACATCGCGTCCTGATTGTTTGTAAGTATGTCTCTGTCCTCCCCTGCCCTCCACGTTGCTGGATCGTTGGTTGGGAAATATCTGAGCTGCGTCTCTGGCCGGCGTCTGTGTGCTCGTTCTACTGCTTCCAAGAACCTGGGACACCGCCGGTCTGCCGCGCCGTGACCCCTGGCATTGCAGTTAGGGCAATGAAAGTTGCTGGGGTCTGTCGCCTTGCAATCCCTAGTACAATGGTCCTCTCTTGTGCCACACCGTCCACATATATCCTCTTTTGCGGTACACTGCTCTGCTGTATGGGCCGTGTCCATTGCCTGACACTTGTAGCATCTCCGTGGGTCCTGGATGTGCCTTCGTCCCCATACCCGCTTTCCCTCAATGAAAAGTCCGTGTTCGATGGCGTGGTTGGCTCCGTCAGCCTGCCGGAAGTCAACAATAGCGTGCGCTGTCTTCTGCCCGGGATTGCGCCGGAGGTGGTGTTTGATGTAGGTGAACGCCGCTATTGCCCCCTCTGCGAACCCGTTTGCCTTTTTGAGTGCCGTTATGGCGTGCTGCGTGCCCTGCTTGTCGCGAGTAACCCCCTCCTTCTCCGGCAGAAATGTCACCGGTACGTACTCCACCACCACCTGGAACTTCTTTTCTTTGATGATTGAAGCACCTCCCATCTTTTCCAGGAATTCTTTCTGTGTTTGCCCGCTTCTCAGCCACTTTGCTGCCTCCTTGTTCTTCATCTCGTATAACGCTCCTCCATGCTTCAGCTTCTTGACTGCCACAAATTCCGCCCCCTCCGGTTTCCCCTCCTCTGTTGCCGGCATGAGCTCCAAAGCCATATTGGCTTTGGCCACCAGCTCCTTCTCGCTGAGTGCTGCGAGCCCGTTTGTCGTGACTCCCGGTGCTTTGTCTATCAGAATGTGACGTCCTTCGGTTTCCACTGCAGTCCTCATTGCCGCAGGCATGGTTGGCGGAGCTCGTGCTGTCGTTTGCGCGTAGGTCGCTCTGGCTGGCCGCTCTGTACTGTCCCCCCCTCTGTGTTGGTGTTCGTCTCCATCCCGCACCGGCCTGCTGTCGTCTAGTACCAGTGCGATTCCATCTGCCGCGCTGCTTAATTGCGCAACTATCTCCTTGCATTCGTCGCAGAACTCCCCAAGCGCCTCAGAGGCTTTTTCCGCTGTTGTGTTGAACTCCGTGGCTGCCGCCTCGATCAGCTCCACCGTCGGCATCTGGCTGATGCCTTCCCCAAGCTTCTCTAGGACCATGTTCGCTATCCGCGCCGTGTCTTCCTCTACCTCTCTCTCCTCTAGCATATACACGACAGCGCGTAACATGTTGACTAGTACCTTTCCATCAATCACAACCGAAGACATTTGGAACAAGACAACAGCTAGAGCGGCTGCTGTTACGGGCTGTCCCTGCGCCATGTACCCTGTCTCTCGTAGACATTTCCTGGCTGTCTGTATGTCGTGTACCTTCGCTTTTGAGCCTGTTTCTCTCACTGGTGTCCGCCGCTGTGAAGCCGCTGGCATGGCTATATTGGGTCCAGCCATCGTTTCTGGTCCGTTTTGGTTGATTTTTGTTGTTTATCGTAAGTATTAGTTCCTTTCCTGTACTCTGCAATGAATTATAATTAGATTATAGTGCTTGTTGCTGTGCGTGCGCCTTGTTGGTCGTCTGCGGTGGCTGAAAAAGCCTTTTGATCTGGGGTCCTACCAGGGGTGCCGCGTGGTAGCTGAGAAAGGAAGTCCGATCACATGACCTGATCGTGCCTGGATACCCATGCCACATGAAAGCCCTGATTTTTATGAATTTTTTGATACCAAAATCATAAAAATCGGCCTAGAAATGGCTGAGATACAGAAACCGTGCAGGGTCACTATAGCAGTGGGAGAATTTCCAACATTTCCATTAGGAACCAAAGTGCCTGCTTTGCAGGCCGGTAAACAAGTTCTTTTACTACGTAAGAACTTGTAATACCAACACTCACTGAGTTCTGCATCCTGGCGATGTATAATGTCAATGTTTCCCATCCTTTCATGCAGCATGTTCATCTTCACAACAATATACTGGACCTTGGGCCTTTTTTCAAGAGCAAGACCAAATTTCTGAAGGCTGTTATAGCAGACCATAAGCGATGGCTGGATCCAGGCTCCTCGCACACAATCAGCACCCTTGATGGATGTGAGCAAGATTCCTGGGGCTTTACTGTAATGAAGGTCGTGCATTCTCTCATGCCAGAGCTTCCTGATCTCGAAGGTGCCCTGGTCGCTTTTCTCAAAGGCACAGAAAGCACATTCACCGAGAGATTCTCTGATGAATTTATAGAGGGAGAGGACATAGACAAGCTTGCTGCTGAAGACCAAGCAGAACTTTACTTTGCATCAACCAACAATGTAAACAAAGGAGGTTTGGGAAGTTGGCGTCTTGGACAACATCAACGGCCGAGTGAAACGATTGCTAAGTTTAACTCAAACTTTATCTTACGGCAAAATGACACTGAGACCTTCCATCAAGAGAAGCTGTCGACAGAAGAAGATGAAGCATATTTACAAAAGGTAGCCAGAGAACAAGCGTGCTTGACAGTGCGGAAATTGACAAGCTCAACAATGATGAGCTAAACCGGCAACTTGACTGGCATCGTGCTAACAAGAAAGAATTCCCGGCTCTCACAGAACGAGTACCCTTGAAGTCTCATATGTCATACAAGCCTGACCGTGTCCGGGAGCTCAAGAAAGCAGTGGAACGTTATGCAACATTTGTGGCAGGCTTGCAGCCTTCAGGAAACGCATTGGTTGATGTCAAAATGGTGGATTCTCGTCAATCTGATGCATTTTATGAGTTGGACTACAAAGATAACATGGTATAATTATTAGAACCCTCCAAAAATTCAATTTTATGTAAATATAATGTACTCTACATGTCTTGCTAGCACCCAATACAATATTTGACGCATGAATCTACCTACAACTCACATTCTTTGTGATTTTGCGAGTGAGAACGTCGATTTGCCATGTTTTTGGTGGCTGTGTGATGAGTCATCAACCCAAAAACAAAACAGGCGATGCACCTCTCCACTTACATCATTTTCAAGTCATTTGGCCATGTTTGGCAATGTTTGGTGTGCCTTTTATAGGTTATCTGGTCAGTTTAGCACCATCCAATCAAGTTTGGCTGGCTGTTTGCCAGATTTGGACATCATGACATCACTGCAAAACAAATGTAAATATTTGGACATTATTCTAGATTGGTCTGGGCAACATATTTGCCATATCTAGCTTGCGGAAATCCATTTCAAGTGTGAATTCACACAAATTTGCACTTTTTGGGTTATTTGAGCAGGTCACATGACCTAATTGTGCCTGGATACTCATGCCACATGAAAGCTCTGACTTTTACAAATTTTTTGATACCAAAATCATAAAAATTGACCCAGTATTGGCTGAGATACAGAAATGTGCAGGGTCACTATAGCAGTGGGAGAATTTCCATTGTTTCCGTTAGGAACTTTGATGCCTGCTTCGCAGGCCAGTAAACAAGTTCTTTTACTATGTAAGAACTTGTAATTGTTAGTATGCTATTGCGTAGAACAAAAAAGAAAACACATACCTAAATACCACAATTTGACCTGCACAGCATTTGCTGTTAATGTAAGCTTGTTGGTGGTTTCAAAGGCGTTGAGTGACGAGAATGCAGTTTTGACACCACAATGGAGTCGAGAGGACTGTCATCTTCAGGATTTATGATGCCGCCCAAATAAGAGCAGATATGTAAGAGGGTGGACTGACCTATAGAATGTACCTGAGACAATGGGGGAAAGAGAGACAGGAAAGAAATTGGACACACAACTGAATTGCCCATGTAAGCCAGGTCGCACACACTGCTGCATCGTGCTTTGCTACTCCAGGTTACTTCCACTCCTTTCATCCGGGACTGCCCAGTGATGGACATTTGAGTACACAGACAGGTCGGCACACAAACAGCAGAAGGTCGAGGTGCTGGGAGTAAAACTGAGCAGCTGTGGGTGACCGGCTGTGGGTAGACTTTGGGAGCCATGCACTGTGAGCAGCAGAAAAAGGCTGTGTTACTGTAAGGGAAATGTCAATTAGGATGCAACAAAGAGAAATGATGAGATCAATGAGACTTAATATACCAAGGAAGAGGTGAAGCAACAAGTTGGTCGTCATGGGTTGGAGGCAAAATGTGTTCTGACGAGGGCGGAAAGAGAGGCTGGTGTTTGCTGGCCCAATAAGGATTACAAAATTTTGGTGGGACTTGGTTCTGAAAAGAACAAGTCCTATAAATAGGACTCATAACTGAAGAAGGTACGGCCAGCCTTGTTACTACCTGATGCACCTGTACTTACCACTACTGTTTTCATTCAGGAGGACGGGCCACCTGCTGAAGTGCAGGAGGCTTGGCAAGGGACTTGTGTTGCGGTCACGCAGGCTTGGGAGATTGCTCGGGAGCTACCCATTGCCATCTTGATTGCCTTCAGAGTACTGGGAGAGGAGGTCCTCATGGAGGAGTCCACAGTTCCAACCAATTTGCAGGACACTGAAGACCTTCCAGCACCACCACAGTACTCAGAACATCCACCTGTGCCCTCACAGGATTTGGTGCAGCCACTAACACCTTCACAAGACCCCAGACTGCTGCCAGCACCTTTGCAGAACTCAGAGCAGCAGCCACCAACCTCTCTGCAGGACAGAGAAACTACCGCGCATTGTGTCCACGCTCTTCTCATTGCCCAGCAGCCCGATATGACTAGTCCAACCAAACAGGAAGCCAGGGAACCAGGAGAGATCCATTTCCCCAATACCCCACCTGTACCTATTCCTTGCCTTTCTCTACCTCCCAGTAGGGCTGAGCACGGGTGCGGGTGCTCACAGGTAACCTGGAGGTATACCCGTGGGAATACCTCCAGGTACTATGACCCGCGGATCCGGTTCACCCGCAGTGACGGGTCCTTGAGGGTGCAGGCTTGGATTTTTAGGCCGCCAGGTAACCTGCAGGTACCCGTACATTTTATAATATATTATGCTTTTTTCGCCACTGAAATTCGGATCAAACAAATCAGGTGATCAACGGAACAGGTCAATCAACAAACGAAGTTGAAATTTCGGCTCTCTCATTATCAACCATCCGTCCACTGTCCTCTTTCCTGCTGGTTCTTTTGCCTACCAGACGTCCACATCAAAGTAAGCCCCCCTTTTACCTTCTAACATAGCTTAGTCTTATGTATCCCAAAGAGTAGGGTCACACCGCTGTTTACCACGCACGGTTCTGCTAATGTAGCAGGCTCGATGACCGTTTCCCCAAAGTAAATCAATACAGCTTACCGCCCTCACCCTTTTACTTCAACCAGGTTGTGTATGTGGCCTAGGATACCCCGATTTAGCACTCCTGCGGCCGTCGCCGACGTGAACAAGCGCAGACATCAATGGCGGGGTTACTGGGCAGAAGGAGAGATAACAGAGAAATGAGGATTGTGTAGATCATCTGGTGCGTCATGAATGCGCATATGTAACCTACCACTTACGTTTTTCAAGCAATATAGTTACCTTTGCTGCTTACACGTGTCGCACGCGCTACTGCCCATGTAGCTTTGACTCAAGGATCAATGCCACCACCTGGCGCACACGTTGATACGCACCGCGACACTTCATGCTCCAATTCAGACTTTGCCACACGCACTGGACGCGCGTCTTGCACATCGCACGCTCACAAAGCGAATCGCACACTATCGGAGGCCACTTAGAAAAGCAACCCTGCTAAGCCGACATTCGGTTTTTGCACTCCCATCATACGCCGACATCCACTTTTTGCCCCATTTTCGCGTTTATAAACTCGTCCGACATTTATTTTCGCCATCTCGTCAATCGCGACGCATGTCGCCCCGACAAATCACTTCGAACTTCCACAGGAGTTCGTTTTTCAGATTCTAGACAGCATTTCATTATCGCAAACCTTCAAATATCGCCTGCTTTGCACTTTGTTTTGTTTTTTGGTTGCCTTTGTCGTTCGCAACACTCTTCTTCGCTTTTGCACTTTGTTTCCAGCCACCTTCGTCGTTGCAACATTTGTCCTCGACTCCTCGTCTTCGTCTTCAACATCGCACATCGTTTCTAGCTGCCTTCGTCTTTCCTTAGTTTTAATTCAGTCATTTTTTGCTGAATAAATTCATTTATACTATGTTTTATTGTTACCTACAGGTATACCTGCAGGTACCTGCGAATACCCGTCACCTTGGGTATACCTGTGAGTACCCGCGACCTGCAGGTTTTTGACATGCGGGTCCAGGTGATCCGTGGGAACGGGTCTTCGCAGGTCTGGGTATGACTTTGGTAGCAAAAATACCTGCAGGTACGGGTGCGGGTAACCTACAGGTGCACCTGTGCTCAGCCCTACCTCCCGGCCTTTGCACATCCCACATCGCACGTGCTAGAGCAGCCGCTCACTCAAACCCCATGTTTGTTCTCACATACAGTCCTTTTGTCTCACAAATTCCACAACGCACTTGATCTTTCAACTACACACACAAGTACTGACTTTACCTTCACCCGACTTATGCAGGGGATCGTCACCTCAACTTTGGTTACGGGAACCAGGATATTCGACAAGCCGCCTATGCTATTGACTCTGACTGACCTTGATGACAAAGATGATCATTCCCTTTTCTCAAGTGATGAGCTGGACCCCATTGAAGAAATAACTGCACTTCTACGGTTCAAACTTCCCATTACACATCAAATTGTCATCCCAGAGTTGTTATTGGCTGAAGAAGCGGATATGAGGTGTGATCAGGAAGGTCACATCTTCTACCGGTTCCCCAACATTGAGTGACTCCTGGCCTTCGCCATCAAATGGGCACTTCCCACCCCGGAATTGTCTCCAAGGTCCGAAAGTCCTACCGACGCACAGTTCATGGCTAGGTGCCCATATCTCGACAACCCTATCAAAGTTGATGCCGATTCCAGCTGATGGGAGACGACTTCATTGAGCGAGACTGACAATTTGGCTATCCTTTCGTCGCTTGCCTTCAACTTGCAATACCTGCCTTCTTTGACACTGTCTGACAAATCCACAAAACGACCCGCCAATAGTGTTTGAAAGTCCGGTCCGGTCCGGTTTTTTGGCCTCGAGAGCCTTAACCGCAGACCGGGACCGGTCTATCAAAATTAGGGATTGTCACGGGTACGACAACCTGTGCGGGTAGGGGTGCGGGTTTTGCTGGGGTACGGGTACGGGTAGGCGATTTCGTACCCCAGACAAACCCGTACCCCCGACGCGGGTTGGCGGGTCAAGCGCTGAGCTCAAATTCAGCGCTTATTGGCCATTCCAAGCGAAGATTTCGTTACCGGAGCCATTTTTTATAATGCCCCTGGTAAGATTGTGTTCGTTTAGTGAGGCTGGACGCCCCTTCAATAGCTTAAAAAAAGGTATATGTAGTTTAAACATCATATAAAAATATATTTCACGCACTATTATCTTGCTCTACAGTGTTTTAGGTGCATAACATGAAGTAAAATTTATTTAATCCATAAAGTATAAGTTTTACCACTGACCCGTTGAGTCTACCCACACACCTGCCGCGACCCGCCGCGACCCGCCGTGACCCGTACCCGTACCCGCCGAAAACCCGTACCCTTGAGCGCGGGTACGGGTTTTCGGGGGTACGGGTACGGGTAGCCCTGGAATACCCCAGGGTTACCCGTGACAATCCCTAAGATTCAAAATTCAGAAAGTGCAAAAAACCAAACCGGACTGCAGTAGACCGGTTAACGGCGGTTTTTTAGCGGTCTATGAACCGGTCTGGACCAGTTATGGTCAAAACCGGTTCAGGACTGGTTAAAAACCGGTTTTTTTCCTCTATTTACAGTTCCAGATCAGTATTTAGCCATTTACTCAGTGAAATTAGTGAGTATTAATATGACTAGAGTAGATTTAAGCTAGCTAATTAAAACACGACTACTTTCCTCTCCAAAATGAGGTCAAAAACACGAATATTCACTGACAATTAAGGAAGTTAGACATAAATGTAGTTGAATTTGAGTAATTTCACAAATTTGACTGTAACTTTATGAGTTTTTCGTTTAAAATTATGATCTTAGAGTCGTCGGAAAGGTATTTATTGGCGGTATCTACGTGTAAAATTACAGCCCGAACGACCGGTTGGAACCGGTTAAAACCGGTTTCGCGTCGGTCCTCAGATTTTCGAGAATATGGTAGACCGTTAACCGGACCGCGGTTAACGGTCTTCATCGGTCCTCGGGTTTTGCGGTCCTCATCGGTCTGGGTCCGGTTCGGTTACGGTCTTTTTGCAGTTTTGCGACCGGACTTCCAAACACTACCCGCCAAGGATACATGCACAGTTCATCCCCCTAGGTCTAACTGAGGTTCAAGTCATGGTACAACCAGTGGTGCAAATACATAGAATTTTGGTAGATCAAGTAAATGGTAAGTAAATGGTATAAGGTACTCTTGACCTCTAACACTCCTTTGTCAGACTCATAATAAAATAAAAGGCCTTAGTTGCCTTAGGGGGCACATGCATTGTAAGTATTTCTTTTTAGGAAAGTCAATGTGGGGGAAGAGCTGGGTCAGCTATCCCTAGCATCCATTGTCTCAACAACAATGCACCAACATCAACTTAAACCACCACATAAAAAATTTGATGGCCTGGGAGCCTCTCAACTCCTTTGGCCTGAACAAGACCTGGTGTTTTGACCAATGACCTCACCATCCTGTCATAAACGACAAGAAATTTGCAAACTTTGGCTGCCAGAACCGCAAATTTTCTGGACAAGGTCTTGGAGTGTCCCAGAGCCTAGGTGTTACACAGCAGAGGATCATCACCAGGAAGAATGCATGAAAGATGTTGGAAAGATGTATAAAACCGTAGATAAAACAAGCGAATAAAGAGCGAGGATCTCCAGTCAATTAACTTTTTCTCCTGAATGAGCAACCTGATATTTAGGACATGCACATAAGACAACGAACAGAGGATTAGTGAAGACCAATAACGCACCCTCCGTTAGTCTCGCCTTTCCACCCGTGGGCTGACATAGCACACTTGTGCACGATGGGCAGACGACGACCGTTTGGGCATGAGAGAATACGGTCGTAATGGCGAAGCAGCCTATTCAAAGACGACAGAGTGTCAATACGGCAATCTTTCCAGTACGAATATTGAGGACTGGATCGTGACCAGGAAGACAGACTTACCAGGACACTTCACATCCATGAAATACGAGTTAGGACTCTGCACGAGCCGCTTAAGTTTGTGTTGACGTGCTTCGTATTCGGCGGTGGGGTGGAGAAGGTCGACAGCGAGAGTCTGTGGGAGAGCGGAGAGTCAGTCAACTAGAAGGTAAGGCGAAATGAGGTTGTACCATTTTGAATTATAGTGAAGCTTTGGTAGCTGGACGCTGCAGGGAACAACGAATGGGCGGCAAGTTGTGTTGACAACGCCAAACAAGGTTTCCCGTTCAAGCGGAGTTTGACTTCCTCCAGCAAGAATCGGCAGTTACCGGTGGTCCTAGTCAGTTTCAAAGAATCAACAGAACATCACACATTAGCCATCGCCATCGCCATCGACCTCCTCACCGACAAAAATGGCCCAACGTGTTACCCTCCGAAAGCGCCAGTCATACAACACGACATCCAACCGCAGACGGGTGGTCAAAACCCCCGGTGGCAAACTCGTTTACCACCACCTCAAAAAACTCGGCTCAGCACCCAAGTGCGGTGACTGCGGCATTGCTCTCCCTGGTGTACGTTCATCTCTAATGAAACCCTCGACTTGTGTCTGACCCTCCCGGTATAGATCCCCGCTCTGCGTCCTCGCGAGTACGCCACTATCTCTAAGCGTCAGAAGACTGTGCGACGGGCCTATGGTGGCTCACGGTGCGGTGACTGCGTGAAGTCCCGGTGAGTCTCGAGTGTTGCGTCATGTTGTTAACATTTATCTCATTCTCGTTCTCTAGCATTCTGCGGGCATTTTTGGTGGAGGAAGCAAAGATTGTCAAGAAGGTCATCAAGTCGCAGGCTACTCGCAAGTAATTTAGATGTGCATGGACAGCTTTGCCTTGTTACCTGTGGATTCGGGGATGGGAGGGTGTCACTTTGCAGGGCGAGAGAGTAGTGCTTTTCGGTGGCCATCCACCTGCTTTTGTCACAAGTCTAGCATGCCGAAGTCGTTATGTCGTCTATGCCCTATGCAGCAAGCTGCTATGTTATTTACCAACCAAACACTCTGCCATCATTTTCCATGAACATTTCCGTGTCGAACCCGTACCCCGCATTTTTGTCTCGAGGCGATTGCTGGCAATTTACCTTTGGAAACGCTAGTAAAACGAATTATGTGTATGAACTATCATTCCTAAGAACATATCTACTATAAATCCGCAAAATTATTTGAGTTTTACAAACATCTCCCTCGACGTCTCCAATGTTGCTACCTCAGCCTCCAAAGTCTTCCGCTAAACAAAAATAACATGAATGAAGATAAGTGTAAAGTAGACGAAAACAGGCGTACCCTCTCAGAATTCGCTAATCGCACATTTTCTGGAACGGTCTCCTCGTAATCCGGCTGCGATTCGACCTTGACAACCTTTTGTAGGTTCATCTTTGCCAGATCAAGTTTCTTCTCGCACTTGGAAATCTCGTTGTCCAAATCCACGAGTCCCTAAAAACGAAAGAAATGAACATCATCCCACGTTAACTTATTTACCATTGCGTATTGAAATGATACGAACCCGAACAAGTGTATGCACGATAATTGACGAGGTCACCACCGCACTGCCACAGCCAGCCGGGACTTCACTGATGTCCCGCACGACTTTTGCGCTCTTGCAACCTTTCGACAGCGCCACGATCGTCGCCACCTGGGGCGTGAATAATGCCTCGTCTGCATCAGTCTGTACCTGGATGAAGACTACGAGCCGAAAAGTAAATAAAACACGAAATTGAACAGAGGACGGGAACGTACACTGGATATCGCTCTGCAGGGTATATGAAGCAGCCAGCGACCTTGAAGCTTTCAACGTCGAAAATACAAGATCAAACTGTCTGTCCGCATCTTCAAACACAAACGCTGGGTCCTAAACAGAAAAAAAATCGATTAATCATGGACCCCATTGAAGATAGCAATCCTCAACATACATTCACTGGGAATGGCGCCACCATGATTGACGGTGTGGGGTCATTTGGCATCCTCGGTAGGCGCTGCCATAGCTCCTCTGTAACAAACGGCATGAACGGGTGCAACAATCGCAGACCATAGTCCAGACAAGTATACAGTGTCTGCTGGGCGGACTTGCGTGTCGCGGCAGGGGCGGAGTCGTCTGTCATCGGTTTCATCGCTTCCTATAAGGAAATATGAAAACAATTCTCGAAGACGACTTAAGTGATCAGAACGTACGATATACACATCGCACAGCTCATACAACCAGAAGTTATAAGCTGCATTAGTAGCAGCCATGAAGTTGCGCTCCGCAAGCTGAACGTTGATCTCGGTTGCGGCGATGTTCAGCTTGTGCAGGATCCACTTCTCGACGAGGCTCTCGTTACCCGTGGGCTGATCCAAGTACATGCGACATTAGTCAAGAGCAGAACACCACCATCAGACCTGGTCACTGACCTTGGGTGACGCCTGGGGCACGAACGTCTCGTCCAGCTTCAGCATCGCGAACTTGGTCGCGTTGAAAATCTTGTTGCAGAACTTGCGGTACCCTTCCACTCTCAGATCTCCAGATTGATATCCCTTCCTAAAAAAGGAGCACATCAGTCCCCGTCTACGTACCACCTCACCATGACTCACCGCCCCCAGAATAAGCACACAACGCAAACCTCAGAGCATCCGTACCGCACTGCGGAATGCCCTTAGGGAAGTCCTTCTTCTGGCCCGCCTTGGCCTTGACCACCTCTCTCTCGTCTAAGTTGCCCTCTAGCAGCTTCTGATGCAGGTCCTCCAGGCTCAAGCCCTGGATGACATCCAGCGGGTCGATGACGTTCCCGAGTGACTTGCTCATCTTGCGCCCGTGCGCGTCGCGGATCATGGCGTGGCAGTACAGCTCCTTGAACGGCATGGACCGGAGGTGCAGCCGAGCATGACCATCCTTGCCACCCAGAAGAAGATGATGTCCCAGCCCGTCTCTAGCAAGCTCGATGGGTAAAAGTTTGCAGGTCCGGCGTCTGCACCGCACGAAAAACAGTATCAACACACCAGCTCTCAAAAATAATAAATGGATAAAAGCGAAAAAAAACGCACATTATCCGGCCACCCCATAATCGAGAACGGCCATAACCCCGAGCTAAACCACGTATCCAACACATCCTCATCCTGCACGAGCTCAAACGGCCGCCCATCCGCCATCTTCGCCGCCCGCTCCTCCGCCTCCTCCCTCGTCCGCCCGACTACCCAGTGCTCGCCATCATTCGGGTCCTGCTCGGCGCCAGAGATGCGCACAAAGTACGCGGGGCAGCGGTGCCCCCACCATAGCTGTCTTGAGATGCACCAGTCCTGGATGCTCTCGAGCCAGCGGTACCACTCGTTCTCGGACTGCTTGGGGTTAATGATGAGCTCGCCTGCGCGGGTACGCTGGACGGGTGGTGTGGTTGTTAGGAATAGCAGAGAGCGCAGTATGGGTGGGGATGTACCTTGATAGCCTCCTCGGCGAGAGGTTTGCAGTTCACCCACCACTGCGGCTTGAGTATGGGCTCGATGATATCCCTGATTTACTAACGAACAATGTCAATCGAATGCCTTCAAAAAAATGGAAAACCAAACCGAAACGCACAGGCAAATCGGGATCTGCATCTTATTCTCCTTCGTTTCCACATACAGCCCGAGCTCCTTGAGCGCCTTGACAACCTCCACTCTCGCATGGAACCTCTTCATGCCCTATATAACATCCCTTTCCCTCAGCACATACTCCTTAAATCCACAAACACAGCTCACCTCAAACTTCGGCCCAGCATTCGCATTCATCGTCCCATCATCATTCAGTACATTCACAAACTCCAGCCCATGCCTCTTGCCGACCTCATAATCATTCGGGTCGTGAGCAGGCGTGATCTTGACCGCACCCGTGCCGAACTCCATGTCGACGATGATCGAGTCTGTGACATGGGCACGCGCCGGGACAGGAGGAAGGGGTGTTTGAGGGTCTTGCCGGAGGTGCTACGATATACGGGCAAGCGTTGATGTGAGGGGATGGGAGGAAAGACATGAAGAGGGTGACTGACCTTGTATCGCGGGTCGTCGGGGTGCACGGCGACGGCTGTATCGCCAAGCATGGTCTCTGGACGGGTTGTGGCGATGACATGCGCTCGTCTGTCATCCGACGCGTTGTTAGCTCTAGAAATGAGACACGGGGGAAACACGTACCAGAGCCTTCAACCTCGTACGCAAAGCTAACGAGCACACCAAACTCGAATTTTTCCTTGGGATCGTATCCGGGTACGCTGAGCAGGGTGCGGCCTTCGAGTTCTTTTTGTCGACCTAGAAGTTTAGATTTCGTTAAACAACATGGCCGCATAAACACCTCGAGGTTGGAGAGAGTGGTATTGAGTTTACACACCAGTTGACGAGGCGGTTGGCGCGGTAAAGGATACCGTCTTCGTGTAACCTGCAAAATGTTTCGATGACGGCTTTGCTGAGTTTCTGTCAAGGATGAGAGGGGTAAGGCGTGAAGAAAGTAGAAACACACGTCGTCCATAGTAAAAGCCACCCTGTCCCAGTCGTAGCTACCACCGTCTGTATAGCTGGTTCGTGATTCTGCCTTGATAACTGAAGAAATTTTGTTGAGACAAATCAGATAAGCCAGCACACGTACTCGTTCTTCCAGTCCATACGGTCTCCAAAAACCTCTCTCTTCCAAGATCGTGTCTTGTCTTTCCCTCTGCTTTGAAGAGCCGCTTCTCGACGACGCTCTGTGTAGAGATGCCTGCGTGATCAAAACCTGGGGCAAAAAGAGTCTTGCGACCCAGCATGCGATTCCACCTGATCAAACCATCTTGAATAGCCACGGTCAGCGCGTGTCCGATGTGCAGACTGCCGTAACGTTGGGCGGAGGAGCAGGATGACAAAGGTTTCTCGGTCCTCGTCTTTGATGTGTTGTTGTGACGGGAGTTTATATTCGGGTTTGAAGAAACCCTGGGCAGCCCACCAGTCGTACCAGCAGACTCGACAGCTATGGGGTTGTACCCAGCGGACATGGGCTGGGACAGATCTAACATGTTAATTACACGAAAATAAATAGATTGAACGGTTGAGTCATACCCTTTTTATGACCTTTAGGTGTGGTGTTGACGAAGGCTCCTCGACATCGTCCTTTTTCTTCTCCTTTTCTGCCTTTGGTTTCTTGTCAGTTGGAGGAGCAGCAGGGGTTTTGGCAGCCTTTGCAGCGAGCTTTGCCTCTTTCTCGAGACGCTTCGCCTCTTTCTTGGCTGGGATAAAATTAGCGAGATGATGAAAGTGAGAACCAAGGCCCAGCACCTGCGCTTTTTGAATTTGGATCGCGGACGTTGTTTGGGTCGATTGGGTATCGCCATCCTGTGGAGATATGAACGAGTGGATAAGAGTCTGCATCGATTTGCAAGAGAGAACATAAATATAAGGATCGGTCATTTCCGAAACGAGTCACCCATTTGGATCTAATCGATATCTAATCGAATTTTGGACCGGAAGAAGCCGGAGACTCTTTATGCGACAACGACTGTACATCCTTCCCCGCGTCCGCTCAAACTCGCTCTCGACGCTGGCCGTGGCGCCGCCGACGTCCACCTCCCGCCCGGTCCTCTCGTCCCCGCCGCGTCTGCCGAGCGAGGCCCCGAAACAGTCGCAGCACTCCCAGCTCGCCCTCTCCCAGCCCACAACCGGCCTCCACCCGCCCCTCTTCCCCGCAACCCCACCGCTCTCTCCCAACTTCAGCCCCGTCCCCGCCCCTGTCTCCTCAGCCCTCGCTCCGAACAACCCGGACACCCCCCGCGCACACAAGCGGCAGCGACTGCAGTACCAGCTCGATGTCGGTGCATACGGCATCCCCAAGCACCGCCGTGCCTTCCACTCGTCCACCGCTACCCAGCCCGCACTCTCTGTCCAGGTCGGCGAGGACGCCTACTTTGTGCGCGACAATGCCATGGGCATCGCGGACGGCGTTGGCGGCTGGGCCCGCTGTGGTCCGCAATCCCCGCACCACCCAACACCCAGTGCCCTCTTCTCCCGCCGCCTCATGCACTTTTGCGCTGCCGAGATCGAGGCTATGGAAGATAATCCCACTGCCCGGCCCCCCACAACCCACTTTTCCTTTCAGCACCACCTCAAGCCCCGCTCCTTGAATTCCCCGCCACCCGCACCACCCTCCGTCTTCTCCTTCTCCGAACTCGAGGACTCCCTGCACTCCTCCCTCGAAGAACTCTCAGAGGGCATCGACGTGCTCAGCATTCTAGAGCGTGCCTACGACTCTACCGTCAAATCACACCTCGCCCCTTCTCAACCAACACCTACGCCTCTCACAACAGGCTCATCCACCGCCCTCCTCGCAGTCCTCGACCACCCACCCTCCTCTTCCTCAGGACCTCTCCCCCAGTCTCCTGAAGCCCCGCACAAGAACTATGCAGCAGGCTCAGTCTATACACCCGACGTTCTCCCACCGAGATCCGAACCTGAAATAGACACAAAAGATCCTGAGGCGAAACCCTACGACGCCGTCATCCGCATCGCACACCTTGGCGACTGCATGGGCATGCTCGTCCGTGGCGACAAGATTGCATGGCGCAGCGACGAAATGTGGTGGGGTGTAAGTCTCCTTGCTATTTTTTTCATATCGCTCATACTAAAGAATTACCTTGCAGTACAACCACCCCTCCAACTGGCCCACCACCTCCAACCACCTCACCCAATCATCCCAACACCAACAACACCCTCCCCGTAAAGCCACACACCTTCACCCTTCCCGTTCGCGCAGACGACATCCTCATCCTCGCCTCCGACGGCCTCTCCGACAACCTATGGGACGAAGACGTTCTCGACGAGGTTCTCAAGTTCCGCCAGAACGCTTCGTGGGGGCTTTCCTCACAGCCTTTGCCGCCAGAAACAGAAAATGACAAGACAACGACCAACCCCAGAGTCAGTCCACACCCAGCTCCTCCGGCGCAAAGCCTTCGCAGGCATGCTCTCCGAGGCTCTCTGCTCTCGTGCTAAACGCGTTTCCGAGATCCGGCCCAGGTCAGGGTCCTCGTCACCTCGGAAGCGTCCAGCCTCGCCCCAGCCGCATTTCAGCGTCATTACCGAGGAGGGCACGGAGAAAGACGTGTCGTCTTCTCAACCCACCGTTTCTCTAGTCACCTCAGAGGAAAGCAAAGACGAAAATGACGATGAATTTGAAGTCCCATTTGCACGTCGAGCAAAATTGCGGGAAGGTGTTCAGAGGGGGTAAACACGACGGTCAGTCCTCTTTGTTGCCATCTACAACCAGTCGAAACTCAATAAAATGTTTCTATCAGACATTTCAGTAATCGTAGCCATCATCTCCATCCCCACCAACACCCACCTCCTCAGAAGCTGCCAAAGCAACTTCAACTCCAACCCCTTCTCGAAGGCCCCCAACACGAGCAGAAGCCCAAGCATCGACCCAACACGGACACGGACTCGTCTATGATCACGAATGACCAATATTTCCAACATGATGTCACCCATGATCACCTCTTCTCACCTCCTTTCCTCGTGCGTATGTACCGGCCTGCCTACACCCATCCACCCATTCCAAATTCCAAAGCCGAGTCGCCGCCTCTTTCTTCCCTCTGAGAGCCTCGCCCTCCCACCCTCTCACCCATGACCCACCCTCGTCATCCCACATCCACCCGATCGCACCCCTCGGACAGAACCGGCACGCGCAAAGCAAAAGGAATTGAGACCAGAACAAGAATAGCCCTTCCTTCCTCTTCGAGTCTCGAGGAGCCCTTATCAGCCTATCAACGCACCCGACCGACCGCGCGCTCTTCCGACTTTTGTCCGTCTCCGCTCTAACCGTCCGGGGCTCCCGCCATCCCACATCCAAAAATACACTCGATATCATAGAGCGTCGCGGTGCCAGTTGACTCTGACTCTGAGTTTTTGCAGAGGACGTCCAACGGCGGATGTTCCACTTTCGCGTTCATTTGCTACGAGCATGGATGGGCGTCCATCCGGCCTGTCATCTTGCGTCTTCCCTCCTTGCCACATTGCTCTTGCCTGCACGACCCCGCGAGGCACATTAAGCTCATTATCATGACCATGGCGAACATTCTATCCAGGCTAAATTAGGGCCTGCATGCGTTGGCCATCCGTCTGTTTTTGGGTTCGGAAAAACTCGAAGATGCCTCCATCACATTAGCTGGCAAGTGCTGGCAGGATCGAGGCTCAGCTGAAGTCTTGTCTTACCCTACTCTGAAAGGTGATGGGCCAGATCCAGGAGCGCAAGGCGAACTCATCGAAGAGGTCACATACTGCCGACCATCTTTTTTTTCTTTTAGAGAACGCTTCAATTTCATTCTCGTCCAAGATTGTTTAAAGCCTACTTTTCTCTTCTGGTCTCTTCCCACCCAACTCTGCCGTTATTTTATCTAGCAACCAACACTTTGGCAAAATGTACAACCCCAATCTAAACATCTGTATGTCTATATGAGCCTCGCCTGGTCCCATTTAAATTCCCTTGCATCTATTATTCACCATTCATTGTTCATCATATCATCTTATGTACCAACCCCATAATTTGCTGCCCTTCCTCATTCTCCATCTTACTCATGTATGCACATAAATCTCATCTTCTCATTCCGTCCTGAAGAAATTAAATAAGTATGTAGAATTACTGTATTATACCCATTATTCTGGGTCTGTAGTCGAATCAACCAAAGTACATACAACTTGTACTTGCCAAAGTCTGAATTCAGGTACGAGGATTTCGACCATTGGTGACCACAGCTCGACATGCAACTGCACAGGAATCTTTCTCCTATGATGTGTTTTGCAAGCCAGATCCCTGACAACTTCATTCAAGCAACAACTACACATATACCACTGGGTAAGTACGCCTCTCTTACCTTACATCTCGCCGAATTCGTATTCGAACCTTCACCCAAATTAGCTGCCGCACCCGCCAGCCTCGCCAATGTCCTCTCTTTCCCAATCACATCCATAATATCTGCGAGCGTAGGGCCATCCTACAATAAGGTATGTTAAACCCAAGAATTTCCAAAGCTCGGCAAAGAAAGCGAGAAAGCAAACACACCTTCATCCCTGTAACCGCATGCCTCAGCGCCTTCATGAACACCTTCGTCGGCACCCAAGCGCCTTCTGCTCCTTGTGCAGCACTCGAGGATGTCGAGGTCGTCCCACGGGGTGCTTGCGCTGGCTTCGTCCAATCTGGCATGCGGCGTTCAGCACTTGCACTGTGTTAAGAAATTAAAGTGAGCTAGAGAGCTGTAGGAAATGGCCAGGTGAAGCCCACCATATTCATCTGTAGGCACCTGGCTCCGCATAGACTGTGCCAGCACCGTCGTGAGGTCAGGCTCGACGAAGACGTACGGTGCATGGATGGGTATGTCGTAGATATTAAACAACCGACCCTTCAAAATTAAAATAACCATTAAACTCTTATTCCGCCACACAAAACACCCAGGAAAAACCCACCTCAAGCATCATGATCGCCTTCTTGATCATATCCACCGTCGTGTACTTGCTGCCCGCAAACGACTCCTTCACCTGCTCATGCACCTCTCCGCGACCTGCAGCCCCGTCCGCGTCGCTGCCCGCCGCTTGATGTGGCGCTTGTTGATGTATTCTAGTTTGGACGCTTCCAGGATCGTGTTTCGGTGGGTGACGGAGGATATGTCGAACTGGATGAAATGACTGTGTAAATTCTGAGACAGACGAGGCTATAACCCCACCTGTTCAATCATCTCGTCAAGGGTCATAATTTGTGTGCTATCGGGAATATAATTCGGTCGTTCAGAACCATCTTGCACAACCTCAGCTGGAGCGGTGTTTGTGTTATGCCTGACGCCCCAGCCTGACAAGACGACCCAGTTCAACACGGCCTCAGGTTCCCAGCCGCGTTTCTACAAGAAAAAGAGGCCGCGGTATATTGTTGGAAGATGCAAAACTGACAATAAATCAACGACCTGGACATCCCCATGGCGTTTCGACATCTTCGAACCATCTGGGTTGAGCAGAATCGGCATATGACCGAACGTTGGCGTCGGGATCTTCAGTGAGGCGTAGATGTCGAGGTGTAGAGGTAAAGAAGGAAGCCATTCCTAATTACACGATTATTTTTTTAACTGAGAGGACAGCAAACGCGAAAAGCGTACCTCGCCACGTAAACATGTGTGATGCCCATCTCATGGTCATCCACGACCGAGGCCAGGTGGTAGGTTGGAAACTGATCAGACTTTAATAAAATTGGATCAGTCGCCAAAGATGCATGGGCGTCTTTAGGTTGACCGAAAATGAGGTCACTTGCTGAAGGTCGTGAAGGGACCACCATGTTCTATAATGAAACAAGCAGTATTAGTAAAATAATTAAGTGGAAAGCAGAATGACCACGACGGGATCAAAATGGAAAACTTACGTTGAAGCGAACGGTATGCTTCTCCCCTGCACGTAGTCTTCGAGCCACTTCTTCCTCCGTCAAATGCAGACACTTCCGGTCATACGACGCGCTGGACCCCGCCCGGCCAGCTTTCCTTTCGTCTCGGCAAGCTCGTCTGGAGAGCAGAAACATCGATATGCGTTGCCTGACTTTATATCACAGAACCAGAAGAACAAATCACCGAGAGGCCGACATATCTGAGTAAGTACTCACCTCGATGAGCTTCCCAGCGTATGTTTTATACAAGTCAAGCCGCTCTGACTAGCTGCAGTCAGTTATGTAGACTGTTCGTTAACAGGTAGATAAATTTACTTGGAAGTATGGGCTATGAGGACCCTCTCTCCCTGGACCTGTAAAACATTCCAGTTACAATCATTCCTAATAAATTATGGAAGAAATAGAAACAAACCATAGTCATAATTAAGCCCTGCCCACTCCAAAGCCTTTCGAATGCCCTCCACAGAACCAGGACGTGTCTACTCTGCATTGACCAATTCAGCAAGAGTCAGAAAGTGCAAGCCCATGATACAGGTATACACACCATATCAGTGTCCTCGATCCTCAATATCCACTTCCCGCCATGTTTCTTAGCAAATAGGTGATTGTATAATGCCATCCTCAAGCCGCCGAGGTGTAGGGGTCCCGTAGGCGACGGCGCGAAGCGTAGAAGTGCCATGTCTTGTGCCACTAGCTAGCACTAGCTAGAAAGCAGTTGCAGCCCTTTATTAGATTGTTCACAATTGAAAACAAAGTCGGACAGATAGTTTGGGTGGCTAAATGGCACTTTCAAAGCCGCTTACGCGACGAAACATCAGAGTTGGAGAAGAGTTGGTTGTCCCAAAACAGAACTGAGATTTGTTTCCATAACTGGCACCGACCGTCACTTTCTGACCAGCACCACGACCGTTTATCGAACACTGTCTACTCGAACATTATCTCGTCCGGGCCCACCATAACGTATTGCAAGGTAGAATCAACGAAAAATCAAACCACTGACAACACGAGTTGTCAACTTCTCAGCCTGGTCCCATCCGATAAGATTACCAGTCTTGACTCTTCATCGCGGTCATCTCCCCGTGTGTACTCTTTCGTTGTCTTCCAATATTATCTGGACTGGCTCGTTCGTCAGACTCAGATAGAATCTACCGTTTCGTGTTCAATGTCAAATTCTCCACGAAACAACTGCTGGTCTACTCTTCCTTCTTGACATGTTCTGTGGATCGTCTGACAACACCTGGACGAAGGCATCTCCGTCTTGGACCACTCTTAACTGCAAGACGTCATCTGTATTCTCATCCCCATTTTGCCTCCTCCTACCTCTTGAATCGTTGAACGATGGAGCAATCGGCCACAAACACTATTTGACATTCCGATTCAACAAAAGTACGTTCTTTCAGCTGCTCCTGACTGCATTACTTTGCACATTTGAGACGCGGTCCTTGCACTCCTGATTATGTTCTTATCCTCCCAAGCCGACTAGCTTGGCCGCCCTTGCGGCTCATCGATATCGGGGGAGGATGTCAGAAGAGGAGTGAGCACTTCGCCTCAAATTCCATCAGGCAGGAGCACACAGAAATTGGAAGTTTGGAACAACTTGAGTTTCATAGCCCTTTCAGCTGATCTATTTGTTCTACTTGTGTGGACGCTAGGGCGTTTCTTCTTCCAGCCAGACTATAGCAAGCCAAGACTGTCGGCTAGATAACTAATACCCCAGTCATTATCACTATGGTGGTCAAGCTCGTACTTGAAGCTGCCAACCGTCTAAAATATCGTCCGTCGCCCGGTGCTTTGCGACATTGCCTATTATGTGGTGGGCAATCTTTTCCCAATATTTTCATGACATTTCTGCGTCGACCTCAGTAGTTACAAACCCCATTTTTGTTAGGGTGTAAATTCACCGTAGATTGGATCAGATGTTGAATCTGTTTCGAATAAACGATTTGTTTTTCAGAACAAAATCATATCTTGATCGTATAGCGATGCTAGAAGCGCCTGAATTTACGATCTCTTGCAGAGGCGATTCTTGTCAAGTGATTGCACGGCCGAGGTGGCGGCGCAGTCAGACCGCGTCGTTGAAAACGGTTGGTGTGCGGAACAGCACTTACTCCCATACTTGACTCGCAGAAACACCCAAATCCGTGTCCCACCGTTCAGCAATCGACCACGGCGACCCTAACGAAAGAACGAAGTCCCAGCCCGGACATAACTCCCGCGGCCAGAGCTAACACGGACACCGCCACCAGCATCCAACACTCACAACCACCACCACCAGCGACCCGACTCCCACCTCCTTCAACACCAATCTCACCCTCCAGCACGTCAAACGCACCGCAATGGAAGGCTGGAGCAAGCTACAATCGAGCATCTCGAGCATCAACTTTGCCCAGGCTGGCAGCAAGATCAGCAAGGCTTCAACTCGAGCGTGCAGGCCACCCGCGAACGCTTAGGCCAGGTCGCGCCTGATGAGATTACGGAGCTGCCTCAGGGTAAGTAGCTTATATTCGGGTGCGGTCTGTCAGGCCTCAGGGAGGGAGAACAGGGTGCTCCTGAGTAGCTCACCAATTTACTGACGGCGTATGTGTTCGTGTTCATTTTTGGCGTACAGAATACAAAGACCTCGAGGCCCGAGTCGACAGTCTTCGCGCCGCGCACATCTCCATTCTCAAGTACGCACTGCGCTCTACGTGTTCTTATCCAGTGTATTCATCTACTTCTGAAGGATAACCAAGGTCTACGAGTCGGAGACCTACGACTACCCCACGCAGATCCAGGAGTCCATCTCTGAGCTCTCCTCCTCAATCGGGTACAATATCACCTCCTTCGCAGCGACCAACCTCAAAGGCACCAACCTCCCGCGCCCGCTGCCCCGTCTGCCCCACCCCCGGCCCAGCACAAGACCCCCCACCCTCACCCGCGCCGCCAACTCCGCTGCCATTGCCGTCGCGAGCTCGACTACCAGCGCTTCCGCGGAGACAGACAGGCTTGGCAAGGCCCTTTCGTTATATGCAAGCGGATGGGAGAAGGTGTCCGCAGCAAGGCTGGACCAGGACGCCGCTGTCCAGGAAAACTTCTTGCATCCCTGGCAGACGACTCTAAATGCCTCGATTGCAGTAGCTATGAAGGCCAGGCAGGCCGTGCGGTTAGCAGGCTGGAGCTGGACTCTGCGCAAGCAGTCGTTAGTATTCTGTCCTTCCATTTCCCCTCTCCCATTGGTTTGCTGACTGCGCGTATTCTTGACCTACGTAGATTGAAGAGCGCCAGTCCTGCAAGCAGGAACAGGCACGCCTTGAAGTGGAGACGCAGAGGACGATCTCGTCCAAAAGACCGAAGTCGCCATCACGCTGATGAAGACCGTCTTGGAAAACGTGCGTCAATAGCTGTCTTTTCCTGTCCCATCCCACACTTAACTCCATTTTCCGTCTCTCTCACAGCCCGAACCCATCAAGAACCTGAACGAGCTCATCAAAGCGCAGCTCATGTACTTCAGCATCGCCGCTGAGGCACTCTCCTCCGTCCAGGGCGAGATCGAAGAGCTCAGCGTCGCCGCAGAGGGCGAGTACAGGTGCGCATTTTCTCTTTCACTCTCCAAGAGCGCTGGACTCTGACGCAGTGTTAACACCAGGAAGTCCAGGGACCACTGAATTCCTCTCACATGAATAGCCCACAATGGATAACTGGCTGGCCCGTATCTAATGGGCTGAGCCTGACCTTTCTCTTTCTTTCAAGTTGCCTTTCCATTACGCTTCAATAATTTCCCCTTCGACTCGTGACGCTATGCTCCTCCTCCCCCTTTTCGCTTTCGCTCTCTGTGTATCTAATACCGGGCCCTACCTTCTGACACCTTTGTTTTTCTTACAGAGACGACTTTGATTAAATCCTGAAACTCGTAGTATTAAATATACAATACGATAGCCCTTAGAAAAAGAATGCGATAATGGACATTGGACTTCAACCTCTGCATTGATGGGCCCACCGTCATTGTGCATCCTTGTTTTACTCATTTCATCATGAAACCTATACATCAAATTTGATCCCTGGCGCACAGAAAGTTTTGACTGCAATTGAGAATGAGAAGGCCGTAAATAAAAGACAGGAATTCAGAGCCTTCGCCGTCTGGCTGCATCAGGAGGAACAGCCAAAAATAAATGCTAGACGGATTGTCTGAAGCAAGAGTTGAACAGGCATGATCCGACGTGAATAAAGCACTGTTTGTCGACGTCGGACGCATCATTCAGCACGAACAAGAGCGAAATTATACTCTGCGAATTGCCAACAGAATAGGTTCAAACATGCAGAAAATGTGCAGGCATAATTCATGTGACAATCGACTTTGACTTTAGGCCAGGAGCGTCTGAAAGCAAGCATCGAATATTATCGGGTCATAAATACATGAGCAGGATGAAGCATGCAGAGCGGTTATTAAACTTTGTATCTTCTGCCTGTCTTCGTGAAGAACGTTTGCAGGATGTATACTTGAAGCCTGTTGAAAGAAGTGGTCAATGTGAATCTTAAGAACAAATAAGAAAGATTAAGGCGTACACAGCCATGGTGATAATCCCCAGACTCTCGAAAATAGCATACCAGAACAGCCGGCTATAGAGGAAAGTAGTTAGAGTTTGAAGGAGGACCAAAAATATAACACACTTTTGTGTGGACTTGACCACTGAGAAACCACGATTTTCTTGCGTATGGTGGCTAGTCCCAAACGTAAGTAAAAGGACACAGATACAGAGAAAAGTCCACTTACTGTTTTTGCATCCTCTTGATATTCATCAACATCCCATTCAGCCTGAACACGCTCTCCTCCAATGCGCTTGTGTGCTCCGAAATTTGACCAGGCTTCGCAGGCGCTTCGCGACGTGGCTCGCTTTCTACCATGATATCAAAATCAACGAGCTTGTCCGTGAGTGTGGACATGTCGTTCTCGAAGCAGAATGAGTATTCGCCGACAGTGTTTGCGGTGAGGACGTAGTCGCCCTGCCGCTCGCGTTCACCGTCTAGGATGACCTTTTGGTTGGATCTTTGATGTCAAAGTCGATGTCGAAGGAGCCACCAGATTGGACCTGGAGAATTATGAACATGTTGTTACCACTCGTGGATTTCAATAATTCGGCTAGACAGTAGGCAAAGACATACAGCATAGTAAAACTAAAGGAAAACAAATCAGCTCCAGCTCAACGAACATGAACACAAGCCAAATGCCTCACCCCGATTTTCTCTCCAGCTTTGTCAACGTCCGCGTAGAAACACACCCGCTCGTTGGGGGCGATGGCGGTCGTAAGCGCTGATGCTTTCACTGCTATTGAGAGGTATATAAAGAAGAGGAGAGACGAGATGAAACGAAGGAGCAGAGGCATTAGGTAGAAGTAAAGAACTGGCGAGCAAGACGTCAACGTCGGTGACGAGAATGCCAGGGTCGCTGTGCGTGACTTCCACGTATATCGGAGTTTGAAAACGGACAAGGAACTTAGGCATCCGGCTTTGTGGACAGCTGTGGACTCCAAAACTCATCTCATGCTTTACAACCAGTGAGGAACCTAAAATTTGTGAGTTCTGCTAGAAAAAATATTTCTCTGCTTTTCTAATAATGTCTATTTAGAGCCTACTATATGGATCTGTCCATGTTTGAGCGTGGCAGTGCCCGCCTCTACCTTTTCCGAGGGGCAAAAATCGTGTTGCTGGCCGTGGGCCGAAGCTGAAACCGCCGAAGAGGGACCAGCCCCATCCCGTGGGATATAGTAACCTGCGTTCAACCAAATCTTGATCATGGGCGCTCAAATCCATGCGTAGGCAGAACACCAATGGCACCCAACCCCACACTTTTGGATGAAGAACAGGAGCAACTGGCGGCCGTCTTTCACGAGCATCGACAATTCTTTGAACCCTCATTCCCTACAGATGGTCATGAAGAGGGCAATCTGGAAGGAGAGATTCTTATTGAACCTAAGCCCGTGCCGTTGGATTCAGCAGCGAATGCTTTTCTGACTATTCCACTGGACCCTCGTGAACGAATGGATAAATTCATACCATTTGACGACGATAGCGAGGAGATCATCGGCCATATACCTACGCAATTTTCTTCATTGTCCCGCATAGCCCGGCGATTGCGGGATACAATTTGTGGACAGACCCTCGACCAACATGCCATCTCGTATCCAGTGGCATGTACAGGGAGACACATTGTTGTGCGTCTTTGATTCCTTGTCTAACTCAATACGACTCAGTTAACATTTTTTGTGTGTGTAGTCGACGATTCAAGGCCAGATTCAATGCGATCTTGAAGTCAACCATGGGACCAAATGCACAAACAGGTTGCTCGCTCTGTATGTCGCTCGGAGTCTTCAAAGTCGGCTGTTATTTTTTGGTGTTGATTGGGAACAGTGTGAAGTTCGGGATGGCTATTCGGACGTGTACATGTTCCCGGAAGATGACCCAGACCTGTACATGTTTCTGAAGGATGGGAAAATATGGGATGTATTATCGGATGAGGTGCAACAACCTACAGGTGTTATCTCAGTGCTGAGCGCATGCTATTCTCCACGCTGTGCTGGTGGTGCTCCGTGCTATGCGTTTTCATGCCCTCGTAAGGTAAAGCCTTTTCCTCGTATATATCAACTTTATGCTAACTTGATGAATTAATTTCGAAGGGCATTCCCTCTTCTGTTTTATGTGATTTGCATACAGAGGTTGATAAACTCCAGGAAGAAGAATCCAGGACGACCGAGAATTTGTTGTCACTATCGCAGAATGAACTTAGTAGGCAAAGGTAATTTCCCTACATTTCAAAAACCCTCGGGTCTAAAGTTGCTGATGGAAATGTTTTCATTCAATCTACAGGATCATAGATATACTCCTTGCGAGAGAAAACAAGTTTCTCGAAAGCCTCGGCCTTATCGAAAATTTATTCATCGACCCTTTGCGAGAGGCCCATGATTCTGTTGTACCAACCCACCTTTTGCAAAACTTCATTCATGATGTATTCAGCAATGTAATTGATTTCCGCGAGTGTACCCGTCATCTCCTCGATTCGATGGCTCACGGGCTTGCCGCTGGGCCTCTGACCGATCGAATTGGCAATATTTTCTTGGTAGCTATGCTTGAGGTCCGATCAGTATACCAGATCTACATTCCGAATTATGCCCACTCTCTGGAGAAGTTGAGGAAAGAAATAGATTTCAATGGCAAATTCAGACAATTCCTAGAGGTGTGTAAGTGAATCTGATTTGTTGGACACTCGCCCTCATTTCCTTGCCTTTCAGCGACAATATCCCAAACAACCGACACGGCATGGGTGGCCTGCTGAGCTTGACCTCGCCCACTTACTCAAACGACCCATCGAACATCTGCAAAAAACTAGTGTCATCCTGCAGTGGTTATTGTCGCAAACGCCAATCAATGATTCCAATTCGGCTCCATTGGCAAAGGCCATTGCATTGATTCATTCAATGCTTAATCAGTCTAGAATACGCAGCATCCAGTTGGAGATGCGTATTGGGTCGCCCAGGAGCTGGGGGTGGATTGACACCATACCCGCAATGGTCAAGCAACGCCTCAAAAACACCAAGGATGCAATTCGTCAATCGTCAGCCTTTTCTTGTTGTCTGTTCGCCAAAACTATGGTTTAACATTTTTTCAGAGTTTTTTTTGAGTTTATTGAAGCCGAGATAGCCTACTTAAGACGTTTGGAGAATTTGAATAATGTCAGTAATACCGAGCTTCGATGTATCATGGTCATTGATGATCCTGTTTTAGATGTATATCGTCCCGCTCGCACAAGCAGACCCACCAGTAATCGCCCCCGATGAACTGCATCAGTTCATTTTTGATGTCTTTTATAACTATGCAACGATATATGAGCATCAAAAAAATCTTGTTGAAAACTTATGTGTGCGCCAACGCGCCGAACACCCTTTTCTAAGCAGCATTGCGTCTTTACTTTTGGACGCAGTCGTTGGGTTCAAAGATGCATATGTAGCATACGCGTTGAACTTTCGAATCGCTGAATATCGGGTAGACGATGAAATGTTCAAAAACTCGTCTTTCCTGACTTTCGCAGAGGTGGGTTTCCCCGAGTCTCTGCACCGTTGCTGTACTTATCTTTGTACTGCAGCAATACAAGAGTCATTGTCATCTACCAGATCTGAAAACCTCACTCCATGAGCCTATTTCCCATCTTCCCACCTACAAGTCATATTTGGACCGGATCCTGTCCGAAACGTCTCCGGAACACGAAGATCTCGTTATCATCCCAAATATCGTCAAGGAGCTGAATGATTTGGTCAAGGACATGGATTGGACGGTCTCTGATGCAAGTGGTGAACCTGTTCACTCTGCCAAGCATCACCCTCGAGCCTTGGGAATGGATGGTCAGTCCTGTTCTTGACCTTACGGTTGTTTACCAAAACATATTCGTTAGGATTTGGATTTGTCAAACAGTAGACGATTCCTGGTTCATTCTGGGGAATTATACATTGGAACTGAAGGGGGACGACTCTCGAAGAAAACGCGTACACTATACGTTTTTTTATTCGATAATTGCTGTAAGTGGGGACCTCATAAACAAGGTTGCGATGCTGATAATTCGATGCAGTGGTTATGACAAAACCTGAGGAATACGGAGGGGAAACAAAATATGTCGTGCATAAACAAGTGAGTCATTGACCATGTTAGTTGCATGGGCTGACTGTTTACAGCCAGTTTTATTGGACCTACTGAGGTATAGCTTCACCGATACAATTCAAAGATCAACAACGGATCCTATCTTGTACCTCTTAACGATATGTTGTGTTGGACGACTTGCCCACCTGAGGTTGTGTGCCAGGTCGGCTCCGACTGTAGATGAATGGAAACAGAAATTAGATGAAGCCACTGAAATGCGGAAAGCAGCAATGAAGGCCTTTGAAGTCCGAAAAATCAGTAGTAACATCGTTCCTACGCCCCCAAAAGGAAGAGACAAGGTGGAACGGTGGCCAATTATGGGCATAGTTATCTGCGCAGTACCATTCAGTAAGCTGTCGTGTTTTCTGAATAATTGCGACTCTAACAATATCTAGCACATTCAGATGGACGTTGCTTTCTAGTCTTGGGGTGTAATGATGGTATCTGGGTCGGTCTGCCAGACGAACCTACTTGTAGGTAATTATAGTAAACTATCGCTAATATACTGATTGTTTCTTTCAGCCTTTCGCCTCATCATTGCATTGGATGTGGCAAGGCGTTTCGCAGTTCTCAAAGATAGCCGTTTATTACTCGTTCTAACTAATGAGGTAGGTGAACTTCCATGCGTTCAAGAAATTATCTCCAAAATAATATTTTAGGCACTTTACGCGTACCGCCTTGAAGCGCTTGTCCCTTCCCCATCTCTCCGGACTCAGCCGTCTCGAGAGAGTCCCAGAATTGTTAGCAAAGTCAAAAACATTATGTGCTTTCAGGTTGGCACCTGTGACCAACGTACCGTCATTGCATTTGTTTTCAGGAGACCAGTAAGCAACCTTCCAAATGAATTCAATGCGGTAACACTCAAATCTATTCAACATACAGACAGACTGTGTACTGCGTTTGCTTGAAGTAAAGCAAGCTCCACTTGACGAAAGTTCCAACGTTCCGAGTGTCATTAGCTCCCGTTTGAACTTCCTGTCACCCCGGTCGGAATGGTTCAAACAGTTTCGGGATTTCATCCTACCTATTGCTGAATATCATGACATCTCTTTCCTCCGCCCGTGGGACATTCTCCTCACAAATGATAGACAGTTTCTTTCCATCAAGGTTCACGAGTATGTGCCAGACTTCTGTTGCTGTCTGACCTATGAGTGCTGACCTTTACGATTAAGTGATTCTAAGCCGGCCCTATTTCCTCCACCAGATAGCCTCTTCTACCTACACCGGCAAAAAGACAGGAAGCCCTCTCGAGCGTTAGGAATGTTTCGTTCAGGAGTTGACGAATTTCTTTTATGTTATGAAGGTGGAAGATGTCTAGCCATCCGTAATTTAGCAAGCTGACAGCAGTTCCTCAGAATTCGGGCTCTTTGTTAACATACACGGGGATCCAAGTCGAGCAGGAGAACCTATCAAATGGGAATGGAGTGCCAGGACTGCTGCAATAAGCTGGCCCTATTTTCTGCTTTTCAATGACTTCTTTATTGAGATTCGACACCTCCAATCAGGTCTACTTGAGCAGGTTGTTCGAGGATTGCATGCACGTTGTATTTCCGACGGCCGGGAGGTATACCCGCATACCGATGGATCAAACGACGAAAGCCCAGACACGAAACAAATTTATTATGCAATGATGGATGAGGCCCCAATCAATCATGACTTGCACATTGGAATGACCCAGGTGGTGGGCATGCTTGGGCAGATACAAACGCCGAGCTCTACACTAGCTCGAAGATCATACTCTACTGTCGTATCTGCCGCTTCCTCTCGCACAGTTTCCACAGAATATGGTGTATTTTACCTATCCAGGATGGCTGCAGAATCATCCATACGAGAGTAGTGGTACCAAGCACAATTCAAGAGGCAGTGTCTCCCAATATTGTTAGAGTAATGTTCTCTCTGTAATACACCCATTTTCGCTGGAGGATCCCGGCGTCGGAGTCTAAAACCGACCACAAACTCATTTACAAACGAAGTCGCACCGCGGTGCAACTTCTGCTTCTGTACACAATAAGCTCTGAGCTGCTTTGCAGCAAGGTGAGTGGACTCATAACTTAATATGCCTTGCCGTTTTCTGATATTTGGCTCTCCAGTCATGATCATGGCAGTGGATGTTACCATCAATATGAAGCCTGCTGGGACCAATCTATGCCTTTGCCCTAAACAATTTATGAAACTTGCCTAGGTAACCGACGACAGAAGACAAGCCTACATCACCAGATGCTGAACCGATGTTACAAGAAATACCAGTCAGTAAGTTCCAGTTGTCTATTTACTCTCGAGTATGCGGATTCGATATATTTTAAGGATTTATCAGCATCTGATGGACCTAAATTCCACGCTGTGGGTGCGAGGAAGACGGACGGAAAAGGCCATGGGTAGTAAGCAATTATTGCAAAATAGGACAATGTAGTACTGACAAGCACTCTTTTTCGTTAGCTTTTCTTTCCTTGAAGAGTCCTGGTCATTCTTAATCTTATGGTCTTAAAAAAGTACGACGAATCCTCCTGCCTCCCCAGTAACATTATTCATGAAGATATCTTTCTCACTTTAGGCACACTCGTCGTGTACCCTTTGGAAGCATCGGCCTCTTCACCACAAGTTAGTCCTCCATACATCACTAAAAATGAACTGTATTCAATATTTTCGCATTGCTTCTATGTAGCCAGCTCGCGATGATTGCGTTCAGTGACCATCAACAGTCAGTGAATCTCTGAACAAATTGAATTCGCTTGCCACCTAAATTTTTCTTTCAACTTTTGCTAGTAATAAGGGTGCTGCGTGTACTTGAAGCAACGGAAACTTCCTTTGCGCAAACTCTTCTCAAGGTGGCATTGGCTCTCGCTCAAGTTTCCTGTTGCCGCGATCCGAGTGGTTCAACCCTATCGTAGATGTCCCCGAATTCCTGAAGATGAGTACAACGGCGTGGCGTTTCTCGCTCTTTTCGATATACGTCCTTGTCATGGCCAATCAAGAGTTCCAGTCCATTAGCTTTCACGGGTGGCGTTACGCTCTTGTTGAATACCGGTGTTAAAACGGTGTCTAGACCTCTGCTCTGATAGCAAAACTTTGGATCCTGCTGAGGTACCAAAACATTGGGAATTACCTCGCGGTTTTGAGGTGTTTCGTTCATTTAACGAATAGTTCCTTTTTATGCTACGCATGCTCCTTTGTTGTACATGTTCTCGGGCGCTTGGCTTCAGTCTTTACTTGGGCACTCTCGGCGACCCGTACCTCCTAAGAATCCTATCAAGCGGGAAGGCGTTCTGCACAATATCGCAATGAGCTGGCCTAACTGGTTGCTCGGGGAAAGGGTATCGAAACTCGAACCCACTAGAAATATATTTCGCAATTCCACCAGCTCATCATACCTATGAATAGGAGTGAGCATGCTTGTACAATTAATCTGTCGACATCCGGTACTGGTCGAAGGTCGTACTTCGCTACCACTGCTCGCACAATCTCTACAGATTCTGGTATCTTGAATCTATTCAGGACGTCATTGTAATAGATCTAGAATCTGGGTAATGGTCCGTGCCCTGTACACAACAACAAATACGGTCTCAAGAATATTAATAGCGGAAAAGTTGCTTCGCTCACCCTCCAATGTCTTCTACTGACGCTGCACTTGCCTGGCTGCTTTCTATTGATGCTGCATGCACCAGCTCTCCGGTCCCGACTTCTGCTTCTCCGGATTTTACTGACTGGCTTCGTATCTCGCCGATGACGGACTCACCTAACACTCAGCCAACTTCTCAGCCTCAGTCGTCTTCACCACCTTTCAAAGATGTCTCCTCATCTTCAAGAGTCAATCTACCACAATGCGACGACTTTGGGTTGAACTATCTCTACGATCTGCCCGATTTTCATGATATCGAGAACAATGCAAGTTCCGGAACTGGAATTGACTTTATCCCGTCCTCGGTTTCGCCAATGATATTCAATCACCATCATCGTATGCTCTCATTAGATTCTACAAGTGAAACCATTATCAACACACCATCTCCGCGCCATCTCGCTACATTCTCGCCGTCCGGAACCGTCGTCAATCCTAGCGAAACACATTTCTCTCCGACCAAGTTTATGCAAGAACTTTGTCATACTTCTTTCGGAAACTACTACCATGACTTAACGGCTCCATATCTTTTGGCTGACGATATCTCGCCTGTTGTCCGTGGGGACAAGCTCCAAGAATCGGTCCCTCCTGACAACGAATTAATACCTGATGTCAAAACCAGAAGAAAAAAGAAGAACAAGCGAACAAGAAATCTTCATCGACCTTCTTCGTTTGTCGAACGGCTCCATGCCGCTCCATCGTCAAGTAAGCCTCCCTTGACACCTAGTTCCAGTCGCACTGTTGTGGAACCCTTACTTGCTGGCTCGACGGAAGACAGTGGCTTTACCCCAGCTGTTCTTTTGTCTCCTTGTCATTTTGTATCGAATGACTCTCCTGGTTCCATCCAGTGTAGTCCCCGAGTAGTCACCAATGACAGCTCTGCGCAAGACGCTTCCGGATTGATCGACAACGGACTCCATCACGTCAACACTGGCCAGACACCGCAGATTACCAATATTCTTTCACCATTAAGCCCTTTGACTCCTCTTTCAAGCTCTGCGGACTCGCCACTTCCACCAAGAATTGTTTTGAAACTGAAGAGAAAATTCGGTAGCTTCTCGACCCCTGTCCGGTCGAGCAAGAGATCACGGGTCATCACCGCCGTCGAGTCGCCTGTCTCTCTCAGCAGTCCACTTTCTTCTACTGAATCAACGCATGAGCATGGTCCGCCCGACGAAGGTCTTTCCCTCCGGCCGATGTTTACTGTCCGGACTCTGCCAGCCGGCTTAGAAATATCTGCCAACTTTTCGCTGTTCTACAGACGTTTTCCGGCAAGCTCGTATTATCAGCCTGGGCATCTTGAGTGAGTTTTTTTTTTCATCGTTGTAAAGACTCTCACTAACTATCCGATTTGCGACGATATGAAGTTCGCCTTGTACGCTTTTTGGCGTTGCCCACCCAGGTGGATTGTACAATGCGCCTCGAAGTGCTCTGGATCTCTATACACCTCGATTTGTCAAAGGTAAAGGTGTAGAGAAGGTAGGATTGTGCCCAATCTGCGTCGAGCCTCACGCCCGAGGCGGGCAGAACAAGAAAATCTGGTTCGCAATGAAGTTCTCGGCTTTCAAGTGGTATGTTTATCTCTCATGCTTGCCTTCTTGTCTGATTATCGGACGTATAGGGTCATCACGATTTCATGATTGTTATTTAGTTGACGTACTTCGTTCCTATCCCAGTTATCATATGCAATACGCGCATGGTATGATTCAACTGGACTTTCGATAACGAGATCTCATGTTCTTTAGGCATATCGGCATCAACGGGACAACCTTTCTCTCCACCAACGGCTTTCCGAATTCTGGTCAGGCATAGTCCTGGAAAAAACGAGAAGGGTAGTATTCAGCAAGGTAATGTCATAAGTGCGCGAAATGGGTCGCGGTCGAAGGTATTAAGGACATGGAAAGCAAGGTCAATTTGTTTTTGTGTATCTTTCTACTCAATGCTGACTTCTTGAGCAGGTCAAGGAGTTGCATTGGTGTGTTTTTTCGGGGTTTTAGAACCTTGGCAATTATTCAGGCACAATTCCTAATCACAGGTGGAAACATGCAGCTGCTTGCCATCGCGGCACCACTTTGGAAGGAGAAGGTGACTATTTCGAAGAAGATAGCATTCTAACGACGATCTCCTCTTTGAAACTTGGACCTGCATGAACGACCCGTGTTTTCATTTTCATTATTGCTATTCTTATTCTTACTCCATGTTGTCTATGTACTGTATTTGTTTTCGAATAATGTAGATGTGTTGTTTGTAATAATACACCGCACGATCGGTAGAATACTCATCAAAAAATTTGATCTTGAATCCGAATGACCGTCGCGGAAGCTGCCGCACAGCTCTGACCAAAGTTTAGTGACGAAAGATACTGCCACAGTATAGTCACGGTGGAAGGTGAAGTAATTATGTAACGTGGCAAGTTGGTGACTCCTCCATTCTTGTTGATCTGACCGATTTCAAGTATCCACCATCTCGAACAGCTTTCAATTGGGCATGGCACTAGTCAAATAAATTCAGAAAGAAGAAAATGGAATCAGGTTTACATGCGAAGTGCAAATTCGAATCGGCAATCAAGAGTTGGCAGCCTGCATAGCCTGCATAGCCTGCATGGTGTATATGAGCGGCGTTGAGAGCAAGCATTCTTGCTACCCCCACCCATGCCCTCTGCCTGCAGCGATACAGGTATCGTGTCAAACCCCGATATCTCTGGAATCGGTGTTCGCGCAGCCATCTACGCACAGGCTGTTCTTACGCTTGTTCAACCGATCCTCGCTAGCATCGATGGACAAATCACTGAGAAGGAGTTGATCGGTTTGCACCGTCTCTACCTCGGCATCCTTCTGCCTGGATGTGCCCTGCTCATCTCTGCAATAATTCAGGCCAAAACCCATGGTTTATCTGTCTATCACGCCATCCTCGTCCTCCAGCTCAGTTGGATAAATAATACCAGCGCTTTAATTTTTTTCCAGTTCGCGCTTATTGCACAGATTGGGTTGGACAAGGAACGCAAGTTCAGACGCCGTGTTGGGATGACATTGAACTTACTTTACAAGATGATGGAGGACAACCCCACTGACGGTTCGCTATCCAATTCCTGCACATCCTCCTTGCTCGATGAACTATTTTTACAGAAATTCGCGACATATTGAAGAAGAGGGCATTTACGCTGAAAAGTGCCTTGATGAAGA